>JAWZYV010016945.1:0-600000 GCA_038373885.1 Cheiracanthium punctorium
GATTACGGCTATTTCGTATAGACTGGCGGCGATAATTACGCCAATATGGCAGTTCTGTCAAAGTAAACATAAATAATTCATTTCACGTTATATTTTTAATATCCGTAGTTTCCGTAGTAACGGAATCCATTGTTGACACCTAGCTTAACAATTAAGTGAAACCACTCATTTCTACAGCTCTTAAGACTCGAAAAACGAAAACGGATTAAGTATGAAACAAATAGAACATTAACGCACTCTCGCATTCAAAAGAATCGAAGTTTTCGTGCAATTCTACATATTTTTCCTTTTATTTTCTTCGCATGTGGCCATCATTTTAAGGTAGGTCATTATTTGCTTTTTTCATGGCAGATTATCCGGAGCAGCATATACAGGCTTGCATCCCCCCCCCCGTGTTAATCAGTCTCCTGGTGTCGAATTTTTTAGACCACTTTTTACCAAAGTATACATCATTGATCCATGGAAATAGTAATTAATTATATGCAAGCATAGCTGTCACGTCATGAAAAATCGTCATAGATGGCAAATACCAATGTTGTTGCGAAAGTTATACCTACATAAAAATTTTGTAAAGTTTAATTTTGGTACAGCTTGAATATTTGCCATCCTGGTGAAATGAAATATTTCACGGTGCTAAATATGAAAACCTGCCAAGGATTATACAGAATAATATATTGCTAACACTTCGTCAATAACGCGAACCTGCAATATTGGCTATTTTTACCTAAATGCATTTTCGAGGTCTCGATGCAATGCTGTATACTATGCAAAGGCCCATTTCTTAATTCCGATTAGTTTACGATAAAATTGAATAATCAGTATAAACTGAAGAAATGAAACTTTGTGGGCGTTTTGTTGAAAAATGGGAAATGCAGATTAACGTTTTTGGCGTGGAAACAGCGATTTGCAGACATATTTAACTGGTAACCCTAATGGGAAATCGTAATCGATTATGCGCATGAACAAAGCGCCAAAAATCAAGAGAGTATGAAAGTCAGGAATATAAAATGAAAATAAATCAAAAGTAAGATAAAAAATAAATCACCAAAGAATATAGGATATGCATCGTGTGCGAGATAGATATTGCGGTCATATGCACAACAAAGGCACTCACAAGGAGTATAAAATAGAATATGGAATTAATTGCTCTTCCCATGGCGTTTGCAGAAACTTTCCGATTAACGGGATCCAATGTGCTTAAATTTTCCCCTAGAAATGACTTATGTTAAAGTTCTATTTATTTTTTCATATATTTTCAATTTACAGGACGAAGAATTCTAGAAATAACTTCAGATTTCGTTTATATACTGAATTTTAGGCTACGGCAACTAATCTGTTAAAAATAGAATATGAAATTACTTATTTAAGGGCAAATTGACAGTGAGATCAACGTCAGTTTTATGTAAGAAGTGTGATACTGTATTAGTATTTCATTAAAGGTAATGAGCTCTTTTGCAGAAGTTACGTCACGAACGTTTACATTTAAAAAGCGACATGATCATAACAGAAACAGGGTGCCTTTTTGGCTTCTGAACGTACATTGTACATCGATTGTTTCATGTACGTTTTTAAAATTTTATTTATGTTTTAAGACTTTTTTGTTAGGTAAAATTAAATAAAGTCATCTGCAACATAACTGAGCTAATGTATTGTCCATGCTTTATGAAATGCAAGATAAAATAAAATAATTGTCAGTATCATATAATGATATTTATGAGGTATATCTTGATGCTATAAATTAAACCTAAAAATATGGAATTATATGATATAGAAATAAGGCATTTCGAAAGGGAAAAGTTTCGTATGCTTCCTGTAGTTCTTTATTTTTTGATCGCCAGTGACAATGATGTCATTTTTGTGCCATCATCTTGCAATCATCTCAGATTTGCACTCATGAAGTCAACTTTTCGTCGCTATTCAAATGGTTTTTCACTTTTTCAGATTTCATATCACTGGGTTTAATTCGAATGATATGTGTAAAAAAATGTTCGTTTCCTACCATGAGGAGAACGGGTACGCAACTAGTCTGCTTTAATTGTTAAAATACTCTATACAGATAAATATATGAATAAAAATGACAAGCATCCTAAAAGTTTAAAACTTCAATCGTGTCGAAAGCATCTACAGGAAATTCTAAACATGCTAAAAGCACCCACAGAAAAGTGAGTAAGTTCTTTTCTTTTTAACGTCTACGGTTTCCTCCCAAACTGTCATTGTTGATGCATATAGTGGTTTGGAAACAAAGAAAAACACCTTTCATCACGAAAGGAAAACTTAACTCGTAGACTAAAAACCTAACTATAGCAACATACATCGTGAAATTCTGTTTAAGCGATTCAAAAGTTTTTTGCGAAGTATTAAAGAAGGTTAACAAAATTTTCACTGTATTTACGGTGTAAAAAAGAATTCGGAGAACAGAATTATGTTTGAAACAGTGTCTGCAAATAAATGTACGTAAGAAGGTTTGAAAAGACTGTCTGATGAGTAAAATGTTTATTTAAGAAAATATTTATGCTTTGAAAAGAAAAAATAATTAAATTTTCGTTAATGCATATTTTATCACGCTTTACAGTTTTATGTTACTTATTTTATAAAATTTAATGTCGAATAAACTTTTAAGATGGGGTATCATTTACATTCGTGCAAAGATCTATCTGAAACTAAAATACTTTTTAAATTGCAATTTTAATCCACTTACCACTAAACGCAAGGTTGTGTTATAAAGTATCATTAACGCTTGATGAAAACCACCTACATATATAAAAAAGATTACTTATAAAAAAAGTATTCTGAAGCGCAATTATAGGAAACAAAATAAAGGAAAATCAATGACGAAAACTAATTAATTGGCTTTAAGTAGATTTAATTATAAATGGGATCTAAAAAGCAGATAAAACAAATAACGCAATAAATAGAAAAAAAGCTTCAGAAATTGATTACTTTAAGCATAAATATCAAAATGCCGAAAAATTAATATGCGTTAACAAAAGGAAAGTTATCACACGATGAAAGAAAGAATGACAAGGAAAAAATGGTCTTTTTGTGATAGTCAATATTTTTTTTCTGAGAGAAAATACAACGAAAGATTACATAAAATTAATGTGGTTAGTAAAAATATAATTGTAATTTACATGAAACGTATAATTGAGATATTACCTAAATTTTATAAATTAGTAAATGGTTAAAGTGAATAAATGACATCGAAAGCTATTTTCATTTTTAACATATAGGATTTTCCTAATTAATGAATTCCTGTTCAGAGCGGTGTACAGTACAGGGATTAATACTGGGCAGAATGTTTCCAAATTTGCAGGAATCCTCAATGGGATCCTGAGGGAGAGATCTGCTTGAAAAAAAAAGAGAGTTCAAAAAGTCCCCACCATGTGGCATTTACACAATATTTTAGTGGTAACGTTTTAGGGAGGAATTTAGTGGTAAGCGTTAAGGGAGGAATAAAACAGGCAAATGAACATTCTTGAGCGGAGAAAACAGTGACACTGTGGAACTGATGTTTTACATGTCTACGTGGTAGGGAAATTTACATATGAGCCACTATAACATGGTAAAACGCCACTTGGTGGTGATTTTTATAAATGCTTTTTGTCCGCTTAAATCTCTTTCCCATGATGAAATTAAGATTTTTTTGCGAATTAGGTAGAATTTTGTCCAGTAGTTTTGAATAAGAAAGCTTTAATAATTAAATTTTATATAAACTATATTACTGTCCTCTTGTAGAACATAAACAAACGTGTTACTATATACTATTATTACTACTATATTATTACAACTATAACGTGTGTATAATCTAAAGAAAATCAGTCAATTACTGATAAATCTCCACGAACCTAGGATGCCATGAATTTCGTTCAATTTTTTTACAAAATTATCAAGTAGATCAAAACAGCTGATAGAGAGAGGCCTGCACGTTTTGTAAGCGATTTATAAGATTCACCATCGCTTAGTGATCCGCAAGCTTACTAGACATTAAAATAAATTAATTTTAACTTCTTTTTTTTAAGAATGTGGATTTTCAAATAAATACATGGGAAAAACACGCGAGTACAATCATATTGCATTATATAAAATATTTGAAGATTGACAGTATGATTTGTTAACATGCAACCAAGTACTTACGTATTCTACGGAGGTAAATATTTCTTCTCCTTTGGAAATAAATGATTTACTGAATGATTTTTCTTTTATATTTTTTACTTATTAATTTTTTAAAGAAAAGCGATGAAACCGATTCGACGAAAAAAGAGAGAATATTTTGAAAGGAAACGTGGACTTCTTGCCGTTTTGCAATCTGAAAGAAATATTCGGCTCTTTCGTTCCGATTATTTTCGCTTCGTCATTTTTGCAATTTACGTCGGTTAAATATTATTGATGAATTTAAAAGTTTTACTCCTACTTGTTTAAATAATTCCTTCAGTACTGTCAAAAAGTAAAAAAGAAAAGCTGAAATGACTTGATCCCATTGATGACAGTAGCTGATGATGCATGATATTTATTTATGCTCTTTTTTGATGACAACGACAAGCATAAACTTCACTTTCGTATTTTTAACTAATAAAAATAGGAGAGTTACTGTCATTTTCCGCTAAAGTATTAATATTTTTGAAACTGAAAACCCACGAAAGTTGTATCATGTTCATCTTTAATGCATTTTCCGACAAAAGGCTTTTCTTTATGAGTCTCTATTGGAGATTTCATGTATAATATATAAAAATATATCGGAAAAATGTCAAAAGTACAAATTTTCAGACTGCAATCTTTAGCCACTAGCGGAGGATATCGGAAAAAAGGAAAGTATTAAAGGGTAAGAAAACTACACAAAGTGACACATTAGGGAAAAAAAATATTACTATTCCGTCAATTTTGAGAAAAACGGTGTAACGATATACGTAAAAGGGACGTAACAGTTTAATTGAAAAGATATACTGAGAATTTATACAGTAAAGCTGAAACAAACAAGAAACATAAACAATGTCAAGTATTGATTATAAAACGCTTTCCAACACAAAATTTTGTTTAAACATATATAGCTGTCTAGCTACAACTTTTATTATACAAGCTGAATCACCGTTTTCACATGAGGACATAGTAACTAGTTTTCTCCCAGTCGTTACTTAAAACGGTGTGTAAATCCACAGAGTTTTACTCATTAAACTGGTTGGAGCATTACTTTTCGTGCGCCATTTTCGTTTCTGTTACAAATAATGCTATTTGAAAAGAAAAAATTATTTTTTTCAGCTATTCATTATAACATTCTCTTTTTGTCTATTCTCGATAGAAATACAAACACGTAAAGTAGTACTAACTTTAATGATTAGATTAATTAGAAAATGCATTTACCATATTATTATAAGATTTGATTAACATAAATAACTTCGGCCTATCGCTTATTGTAGGAAACGCATATGATTTCGAAAACATATACCGAGTCACGTCGGTTATAGAACCTTTATTTATAATAAAAAAACAAAAGAAATCCCATATTAAATCTTTAGGTATATTCCATTGATTTCACAGACTATTCATTGTAAAAAATTTTCTAATGTTATTCCCACTGTTCTTAGTGGAGAACTTTCTATAAGGAATGTCTGCAGCATGTACTTACCAAAATACTTCAGCTAAAAGTGTTGTTGAAAAATTATGGAGTTTATACAAGTTGAATGTTCTAAATATTTTAATTTCACATTAGATCAAATAGATAAATGCACTGTCATGTTGATTATACAACTGTTATATATAGCAAACAATCAAAGTACATCTCATATTCAATCTTTATCTATATTTCACTGATCCACAGAATACTCCCCGTTAAAAAGTTTTTAAATGTTATTACCTCTGTCCTTAGTGGTGAACTTTCTGTAGGAAGTATCTGTAGCCTGAATTTAATAAAATAAAGTATTCTTGAAAGTTTAAAGAGCTCATGCAATTTGAACGTTAATTTCACATGTTCATCAAATAGATGAACAGAGGTAACCGACAATTAAATACACGTGTCCTGTAATATGTTAACTAGTGTAAGTCAATGATACACATACACATACACAAAAAGAAATATTACTGAGTGAAAAGAAAAGGGAAAATCTTAAAATTATCTCAGTTTATTTCTTAACCCCTCCCCCGAAAACTTAAATCCGAACAAAAGAGTAAAAGCCCATTCACATTTAGCATTCTTCATGGAGCTGTCGGTTTAAACTGTGTTGCTGTCGTTAGTAGAGCGTCAGCTTTTTGAAGTAAGTTGTTGGTGCTCAAAAAATGGTAGAATCAGGTAGGAGAAATTGGTGGGAAAATTGAGTTTTTTTTTTCAAAAGGTCTTAAAATCAAGCTGTTAAATTTATGTTTACTAAATTATTGACATATGATACATACATTGGACTTATCTAGATTGAAAATGTAGCATTATTTTTTAATATATCAAAATAAATTTTTACATATTATCAAAATAAACTTTTACAGTGTCATTTTTTAGTGAAGCAAGTATTGATAGTCTCATTTCCCCCATGGTGAGGAAAATGGGGGTAGTACAAAAGCACCTGTATATTTTTAATAAAAATCACACTAATGTTATGAATGAAATAAAACGCACTCAATTTATTGTTTAATATACTTCAAGAAAAAGATTCACAGAAAAGGATTATTTCCCAAAATATTTAGCTAAAGAAATAATGTCCTCAATTACCAAATTAAATTTCACTCAGTAAAAGGTAAATGTTACTTGCTTTCCACACAGGAGTGTAGGCAGTGAATGGCTAATGGGACTGTAGCTACCAAAGAAATAAGTAAACAAGATATTAAATATATTACATATTGTGGATAAATTTGAAATTTCTCCTTAAAACATTTGAGGTTTACATACGGACCCAAACAAAAATCAATATTTTTACTAATCTAGAATGTTTCTTTAATACTAATCCTGTATACTTTATTATACATTATTAAGATAAAATAAATTGTTTATTTTCATAAGTGGTACTATATGCATTCATCTAAATATGTTTTATCTTATTTCAGTTCTTTTCAGGAACATGAGTCAGGGAGATACAAACTTGTGGCCACCATCTTGAAATTGAATAGACAGAACCCTGCGATACGATTGGCTCAGCTGAGCAGCGATTATACCACGGAAGTCTGGAGATTGGGGTAAAGTTATAACGTTTTTTAAGTTTATGATGACACAATTTTATAGCTCCGATAGAGGTCTTAGGTCCGCTAGAGTCACGAAAGTCGTAACGTGAAGGAAGCTTAAGTGGTTTCTATCTTTACGTAAAGTACATTTTCTGTATTTTGAAGAAATTTTTATGAAATAGATCTAGATTTTTTTTCGGTTCTTCTGCAAAATATATCACCGCATCTTTTATTTCATCGATATTATGCCCTGGATGAATATGTAATTTGTTTTATAGTTTGAAGGTGGCAATTGTAGAGCACGTTGACAAATCAGGTAAAATTCAGTGGTGCAAATATCTTAAGTACTAAAGAATTCCCCAAATTTAAAATAAAATTTTAATTTTGTGTTTAAAAATTTCTGAAAATGTTATATCAAATTAATCTTTATATTTTTTTACTTTGTTGACCAGACATTTTTGTGCCGGAAAAGTATATAAGCGAACTGTGATTACTACCTACTTATAAGTAATGCAAATTTAAGCTCAAAGATTGTATTAATGGCTTTAACACTCAATATCATTATATTTTCCCCATTTTTATAAATAGAGTAATTCAAAAAAAGTAAAATCAAATATAATTTAAAGTTATTTCTCTTTCAAAAACTGCAAAGCTTTTAGGCAATTCCAGATTTAGTTTAGTTATCGGAAAATTATCTAACAGAGATAAATAGCTCCTAACTAGAAATGATTAAATAAATGATCAGACTACTCAGTTTAGGAGGACACTAATAAAGAAACTTCTCACATTACTCTAAAACTTGCTTCATCACTGGCGAAGTGCCATTATCATATGGCACTAATTTTCAAATACGGAACTGAATATTCCATCACAATTTATTATACAAGTAACTTTTTTAAACTTACAAAAGAATGTTGAATTGAAGTTTTAGATTTAACTTAAAATTGCTCAAAAATAGCATGTAAATTTAATGTAAAAGTCACAAAAAGACCCTGACTAGTTTAAATTAAGAATAACTTTCTGATTGCTTAAAATACAAGTAAAATTACAAGAAATTTTGGCAGCTTGAGGGCAAAAAATATTATCCCAGTTTCCATCAGATTTGTTATACATTTATGGTACATTTTACTTTTGAAATTATAATATAATTAGTGTAAATAAGCCATTATGTTAAATTAAAAACAAGTATATTCTCTATAGTAGGTTGGGTGTATGATTTTTAGTTTTAGAGATGGTGCTTCAAAAGGGATGCATATCATTATTTTTTTATACTTCGGGGAAGGTGGCCCAAAATGATCTCCTTAAGAAGAAAATTTGCATAAAATAACATAAATGTTAAATAAAAATTTGGCCCTTTGCCACAATATTTTACACTATATTTTGCATAATAAACATAATTTAATTATATTTTAAAGGCACATTGAGTGATGAAAAAATGTAGAATTTTGAAAAAGAGTCCATAGGATCGGATCATTTTGCCCTCACTCAAGGGCAAAATGATCCTTCATTTGAAAATAATCGTAAATTGTTTTACAGGTAAAATAAAAGGTGTAAAACTAATTATGACTATACATTATAGAATATGAGTATACATAATGAAATAAAATAAGTTTTACAATCATATAGTGTGTATAGTTTATTGTATGAAAATTTTAAAAGAAAAAAGTGTCACAAACATTAAAATGGAATATTTCAGAATTGTAAATCAAACATTATGGCCTACGATAAACGGATAAATAAATTAAATAATGTAAGGGGTAGTCACGCATTTTGAGAACGTCTGAAGGGCTGCCATGGTGTCTAGGACATGGTGACTGGAGTTTCTTCAGTCGATGGATCATTTTACTCTGCAGCATGGCTGCTCACGTTAGGTCATATTACTGGAACATGCCGAGAAACATAACAAACGAAACAAGTGTAATTCACCTCTAAAAACATACTCTATTCAGTAAACGAAGTCACGTTTCTGTATATTGAAGTTTGTATTCCTAAATAAATAGGAAAGTTAATGCTCCCTTGCAAGTTTTTTGAAGAATTTTACTCAGACACACAATACACCGATTGCTTAAATATCGCCATTTCTTCTTCTTGACTTGCACGACTAGTTTATATGTCACCTAGTTTCCTACACGATTGGCATCAGCCCACAAGGGGTGTGTGTGCTTTAGTTGGAGGATTTTTAAAATGCTCGAATAGAAGATCGACCAGCGGATGAGTGGTATTGAACGTTACCTGAGGGCTGAAGTGGGAAAATCCAGAATACACACACACACACACACACACACACACACACACACACACACACACACACACACACACACACACACACACACACACACACACACACACACAAACCTACCGCGCGGCAGACGTTCAAACGGCCTAAAGTGTTTGGCAGTTTTCTTCAGATGCAACGTGAATATACGTTAGAATTACTTAAAAAGACTCCCACAGAACTTTTCCTAGGCAGACACAGACAGCCCTTGTACCGATATGCCTTAATAACAAGAAAAACTCAAATTAAAAAAGTCTTTTTTACTGCTTATTGTTTAAAATGCTTGATTTTTATTATATACAGTAAAAAAGAGTCAGGAACCGGCGTCTTCCGTCCTACTCCACACCAATCGTCTAAACGTACCTTCCTGGATTCGATTCCCTGCTCTAGTTCCATGTGCTTTAGATATGCTAGTAAGAGCTTTCATTGTGTTGTTCACTTTACTCGACGACGCTTTGTTAGCGGGTTCTTCAAAATAAGCACACAAGTTCGAAAATAAATGTTCCAAATAAAACAACAGACAGCAATATAAATAGACAGCAATAAAAGAATGAAAAAAACCTATTATTTGAGTTGAAATATTTAACATGTTGTATTCATTATTTTAAAGATTAATAGCTTTAAAACTATGCTAAGCATAGAAATATACTAAAATGTACCTAGAATTCAATGCCGCATGTAAATTTTGAATTTCACAGTACAAATACTTATCTCGAGTTGATCGTATATTTTTCGAAATAACCTTTGAAACTTTTATACGGATATTCTAAATCGATTCAAATTCGGAAATTACATCAACATAAAACAGTAATTTAAATGGTGAATTTACATGTTCTTTTTATGTTGAAACCTACAAAAAAGAAACCTATTAAATAATGTAGTGATTTATTCTGTAGAAATGCGATGCAAGCTTATACTTCTCCAACACACATAACAGAAAAGAGGTAAAAATGGAATTTAGTGAAGATAAATCATTTACAAAACATTTCCCATTCATTTGTATGCAGCTACTGTGCAACAGCAGTTGCATTTTCTTAAAAGTTGTGGAATAGTTGTTCTCTCATTTATCAATAACATTTTTAAAAAACATTTTAGATTGCATGATTACGGAACTTTTCTAATATGTATGCAGCAAGGCCCAAAAATAAATATTTAAGAACTATGATAAAATTTTTGTTATTGCTATTATTGTGAATGTTTTTATCGCATGGCATAATCGTATTTCTTTTATAATTTATTTATTTATTTTTTACGTCTGTAAGAAATAAGAGCAAAATTGGCTTCAGCAATTATGAATTTTCTGTGCATTTATACGCATCATAAATATTTTATAAAAATAATTTAGCTCTTAACGAATGTTTCATCGCAGAGTCTTTTAAAAAAGGGATTTTAAATTAAAGAGAATCACTATATATCTGTATAATAAAATGAATGTTATAAGAGAAACCAATAGAAATTTATCTAGTTTCTACAAAAACTTGAAGTAACTTTATACTACAAAATATCCGTCACAAACCGTCCCTTATCACTACTTCTTGGTACATGTTTTATTCTTCGACATGGTTGTTGCCATTGTCCCAACATCTTTACATGATTTTCTATCCCAGAATCATAGATTTTTCGTTGAATTGTTTTTTTGTTTTGTGCTATGGCAACCATGGGTATCTGCTATATTACACTATGGGTATCTGCCTAAAGAGGTGACTTAGTCGGAGGACTTTTTAAGGGGTTCTAACGTATTCACGTTACATCTGGAGAAAACCGGCCAAAACTCCTGACCGTTAAATAGACAGGCCCGAACTTTTGCTGAAACCGCATTTCATGTGAATTTGAGTTTTCTTCTCTTCATCGTCGTGGAAGTTTTTCGCTGCAAGATATTTTTTCTAGCAAAGGAGAATGAGTTGCAACTTTCAAGCTATTTTTTAAATTAAGCGTTTTGGAAACGGGAACGTGAATAGACTTCTCGAGACTGTTCATTGCGTCAGGTTCAGTCAACGTAAAAAGCAACGTATGCTGAAACTACCTAGTATAAAGATCCTTGAGCAAGGACTAGAACGGAATTTTGGCACACCAGTTGACTATGTACTACCATTCTGTTAAAATTTCCGTTTTGTTTTTGGAGACTAATGTGTGAAAAGAGAATTTTCATTTACGTACGATAAGGGAGAATACGCTTTCTACATTAAGAACAGGCGTACTGTACCTAGGCATGAAAAATGTTTACTTATTGTGACTTACGGATTAAGCAGGTTCTGACATTTTAGGGGGATTAATGAGGTCAGAAAGTGAGGTAAAATGTTTCACATAAAAGGAAATTTCTGAGGAATGCTATAGATTATGTTATTATCAGGTTGTAACGAAAGTTCTCCGCCAAATCTGCTTGAGTCAGCTCATGCGGCACCCAGCGATTGAACTTGTACATGAAGTTTATGTGATGCATAGTATGGATAATGGGCATGGCATTAATGTCTAACTCTGTAGCTAGCTCTCAAGTAGTTAAATAATGATCTTCTTCCACAAGTTCTCGCAGGTGGCCCTCATCAACATCAGTAGGCCGGCAATATAGCTCTACTCCTTCAATGTCATAGACCCTGTTTTTTAACTTTCAGTACCAAACCTTCACAGTGCCATATGATACAACATTAGAATCTAAATTACGCACATAATTCTTTGACATTCTGTAGTACTTTTTGCAACAGAACTGGAAGTCAATGATGGTTCTAATCCAGTAACGTGATAGTTCCATTTCAGACACCTTATACTTAATGATAACGATTATTTTTTAACAACACAGTGTTCTAAGGCAAGTACCTTTCTTTCAAATGACAAATAACGTTTGACAAAATAGGAGCAAACACACCAATGTGAACTGTTTGCAGGCGATATTTTTGGTGGCGGGGAACTTTCGTTACAACCTAATACTTCTCAAGAATTTCTAGCATAGTAGTATTCTTACAGGTGATCACCTAAATATTGAAAACAAATTTTCTCATTTAAATTTGTATTCATTGCATATAAAGACAGTGCGAAATGTTCTTATCATAAGTAGTTGAAGTAAGGTACAATTTATGCGAGAATACGTTGCGATGCGCGCACCATCGTATCGCTTAAAGTTTGCGCTACTGAAAGGGTGATTCTCACAAAACGGTACAAGGGAGAATCCCTGATAATTTTCTAGAGTTTTTACATTATTTTTCCCAGTTTTACATGTTTTTCCTAAAGCTGAGGAAGGATTTTTTTTTATAAAAAACATTATCGGGTATAAATTTTATTTTACGTCTTTATTTGAGTAAAATGCGCTTTTCTTATTTCGGTCACCGTCCTTAATCGGAGATTTCGGGAATTATTTTCGAAAAACATACTATTTCTGCAGACGAAATACTTTTATTTTATAGATAAACAGGGCAATTCCACATGAACATGGACATGATCATCATGGATGGTGTAATTATCATGTGATCATCATCATCACAATTTGTCAAAAATATTTTTATTTTTTAAAAAATATGTTAGAAATTATTCCGATTTGTTGTAGCTGCGTTGGCAACAGTTTATTTTGTGTAAAAATTTCTTTTTTATCAGAATGGCAACAATTCAAAGTTAGATATTACTTTGTAGCTTGAATTACCCAGTTATGTAGCCTGAGTTACTATACACTTTATATTTTAATTCAATAACCAATCTTAAATACAAAACTAAACGATGTTTTATTATAAGAAAGGTACCTACAAACTCTCATTAAGAGTACAACACTTAATAAGTAGAATTTTAGAAGGAATACACGTCTGAAATATGGGCAGAAAAATATGTCTTTTTTTGGTAACATGAGTTACCAAGCAATTTTAATTAATATTTCAGAAAAATTAATAAATTATAAGATTTTTAATGATTTATTGAAAAAGAAAGCAATTTGTAATCAGCATACATTTTGTTGAAAACAAATAAATATTTTTTTTATTATTACACCAGTTTTAAAATGCGATATAAAAAAATTAGCATAAATAATTGTGGAAACATTCAATAGCATTTGTGAATTTCGTGTACCGAAAAAAAATCTTCTTTATTATGTTCCGAAGTATAATTTTTAAAGCGAGTGTTATTTTTTGAGTGGGGCAATAACGATTAAATAAATTCATTTGTTTCGCAATGCATTATTACATGTACTTTTTAGGCACCGCATCTCGGTCAGGCTTAGTTTTTTGAAAAAAAATTTCTTGGAACACTGCTTCATTATCCATAAATAGCAAGTAAGCAATTTTTCAATGTTTAAGCTCCAGATTTTATTCAATGGTAAATTTAAAAATGCGGCAGACCGAAATACTGTTGAAGAATCATTTCGGTAACTGCCTTTCTGTTTCGTTACGGAAAGCGTAAGGGTCGATTATTTATAATGTGTCAAAATAGGTATGAATTAAAATAAAAAATAAACTTACAGCATTTTTGAAGTTATTTTTAGGATCCTCTGAGGACACAGGTGTCCGTAGTACAAATATTTGAGATTATTTTCTAATCAGAATGTTGAGAAGTGTCAATTCGGAGATGTTTTATATGGCTGCATGTTCGAACAAGAGGTCAGGAGCAAGTTACCACATCAACGATATGACGTCAACCCATTGTTCATTTGCCCGGTCGACAATAAAAATAGAAGGTTTGAGTTTTGCATTCATTTGAATTCAAACAAATATATTATATAAGTTGTGATACATTAAAAAAATTAAAAGGCTGAACAGTTTATTAAGAGAAATTCTAAAAACATGTATAACTATATTTCTGGGAGCAGGAGGAAAATCGTCAGGGGGCTGGAGGAAAATCGTCATAACGTTCTCACATTGAGCGTCCATGTTATTGATAAATCTAAGAAATTACCGCGTTTGAACAAATAAATCAGTCTAATTACTTACCAAGCAAATTGTAATTAATTAAAGATCGTCGTACTGCGGGCCGGGGTAGAATGAACAAGTTCGCTCTGTATCTTCAGCTTTATCATATTTTAAAATGGAATAGATGAAATCTTTAGACTAATTTTATATTAACTGACAAGCAAGCATCAAAATAGATTAAAAGTAAACGGGGAATATCGCTGATGATATAATTTGGATGTAATTTTTGAATCGAAAATAAGTGTCATTCGTGTGACAGAAAATTCGGCGATACTGAAATCACACATTTTACAGAAAAGTATGATGCAAAAAAACTCTAAAGAGCATAAAATACTATTAGAGAGCCAAGTCCGTGTTCGGTTTCCCTTTCCAAGCACACTACCTAACTCGAGACCTCTCTGCAGGAGGAATGATAATAAATTCACTTGAACTTCGTCCAAGACCTTTATTTGTAAGTCCCACGTCAGATAATACCAGTCATTCGGAAGAAAAGTGACCCAACATCCCACTTATTTGAATTCTGCATTCTTTCACATGTGTTCCTATTATTTTGTCCCATACCTGTAATTAATTTGCTATAGAAACAATATACATTTCTATTTGAATCTAATTATTTACTTTCTTCCAAAACGCCGCTGATCACAGACTCACTGAGTGTGGAACGTTTTCGATTCTACCACTCCTAGAAAACTTATACTGCCATTTCTCCAAAAAGATTAAAATTTCATTTATTGTCTCATAGTTAAAGTTTATATCATTCTGTCACCACATGCACAATTTACTCCACAGATTTAAACGATGTGCTTCATGAACATATCTAAACAATATGTAACATATACACAAAATATATTGTGAACACTTATTTCAAGTACTGTGGAATATTACCATGCTTTATTACTACCCCTGAAATGTAACAAATTTTCTCATCGGAATGCACGTTCTATGATGGTACCTGTTTTCATTACTGTAAATCTGCTTTTACTACATGACGCATATTTTTACTTAAAAATATTGATTTAAATAGTGGCATTATATCCGAAAGTCCAAGATCAATAATTCACATTAGTAATTATTTTTACTTATAATTACTTTTATTTTCAGTATACAGTTTTAAGCAATTTAAAGTTACCTAATTTCATTCCACGGTATTGAATCAAGTTAATGCAAAAACACGTATGCCTATCAAATTATCTCTATCTAATTTTCTATAAAAAATTTTAATTGAAGAGTTTGTTTAAAATTCATGGTTTAAAGAATTTAATTTGCATATACATTTCTACATTCAATTTGTCAAAGAATATTTTCAAAATCTGAAAGTACTATTTAAATATATTTTAAAAGAGAGAGAAAAACCAAAATTTATAAACTTGTGCTCTTAAGAGAATATTTTTCAGAGATTTAAATTATAGAACCCAAAAAAAATGGAACCGTAATATTTTTCACCATATCTCTTATCTGTGAATTTACTTTTTCCATATTTTAAGCTCTTATCTCAGATACTTATCATAAAAATATCAAGTTACGTAAGATTTTTTTTCGTTATTATATTTAAATTTATTCCTTTTAAGTACATTAATGCATCGGAAAAGCACCATGGTATCAGAATTCTTTTGAAAAAAAATACGTATTTTAAATGATGTACAATAATATTAAACCAAATATTTATTTATTGGAATGTACTGTTACTGCTGCATATATCTTAGAAGTTTGAAACTGGCTATTGGAGAAATTCCAAAAAAAAATTCTTTATGTGTCACGAATTGCTTCGATTTCATTCCTCAAGAGAGATCAATTTGTATATATTTTTCTGTGAAGGTAAATATTTTCTCCGATATTTTCCCCACCCACAAAAAATATTATATAATGGTGGAGAAATAACATCTATGAACGTCATCCCCAGCGGCCGATAATATTGCTTTGGATCAGGTTTACTGACAGTATAAAGATGACGAAGAAATCCGCAAAATTTGAAGCATTTTAAGACTTTGCATTGGTATTTTCTTTGAAGGAAAATATATGCGGCATGAAAAAAAAAAAAAACATATTTATATAAAAAATGTAAAAAGAAAAGTTTAAAATTTATATTTCTTTATTTCACAATAACACTTTTTAAAGCACTTTTTTATATGTTCTAAGGTGGACAAGGAAAAGAAAGGATTAAATTGTGGATGTTCACATGATTTTGAATAGTTTTTAATTAAACGAATTATAAAATAAGCTAAAAATAATACAGGGTAATTCTTGAGAAAATGTAGCGTGGTCTGTATGTTTTATTAAAGTATCTTATTTATTCATATTTTTAGTCCAAAACATATTTAATTTCGCTTAAAATGTTTATTCAAACTTTAACTTAACATTATTTTGTAAAATAATCACCTAAATGTCGTTGTTGAAGAATAAAAAACTGTATATATGCTGAGAAATGTGAGGGTGGGTTGAAAAGGGGCGTCATCGTAAGTTATTCTTTGTTGGAGGTGTACAATGTTAAAAGGTTGGGAACCGTTGATACATAATATGTTTAGATTTAAGATTGCAGGGAAGCTGCATAATTTTTAAAAACGTATAATGCACGTATGTTACAGTGAATTTTAGTATTTTGTTATTATTAATATAAAGAGCAGTTTTTAATAAGAAAGTGAAAGTGCAGGAACCGGATAAAAAGAGTAAATGATTTTTGAAGGTAAACCGGTTTTTATTAATAATTACCAAAGAAGTTCGGTTAATTTAACCCTTTGAGGCGCAACCTTTTCCCAATGCTGATAAAAGGGCAGCCGTTGGCAATCTATCCAGCTGTTCTCGCATTCTTCCATTTTTCAGCAGATGTCAGTGCTGTTAAAAATAATCGTGACAATTTTTTTTACGGGAAAGGACGTGCTAAAAAGTAAAGGGTTCTCGTGGAGCTATGTCACCCGCAACTATTTTTATAGAAATGAAATCTATTCTTCAAGACTGGCAACAGTCAAAACGTCAGAGTTTGGTGTTTACAGAGAGGGAACAATGCACGTTAAAGAGTTAATAATTTCGAACACTAGAATGATATTTAACTGATTAATTTCTTACTTAAACGAGCTTGTTAAAGGAAGCACATTACCCACTGGCATCCCAGAGATGTCAACGAATACACCAATGAGGAACTCATAGCCGTGCCAGGACAGAATCAAGTGTTTTAACGCACGATTACGTTAGTCCATAACGGTTCTACGTAAAGAAGAATTTAAAAAAAAAGTCGCAAGTTTAAATATTACTCCGTTGAAAAACTAACTGGGCGAAATACCCAGGTGAACTAAGTGAACTTTTACATTAGTCAGAAACTTGTCGCAAAAATTGTGAATTGCGTGAGATTGATAAACTCTGCCACACACACTCACTCTTTACGGCATACTCGCAGTCTGTGTGATTAGCTCTTCGAAATTATGCAGTTTAACATTTTTTTACGAGATTAAATTAAATAAAGTATTTTTTTCTGTTATTTCATGAAGGATTTAAATATTCAAATTGAGCGTTCCAGCATGAGAAACGAAGATGAATACATAGCATTAATGCAAGAAATAGGTAGTATTAGAAGATTTGTTACGATAATATGGATAAAAGCATATCAGGTCAATTAACATTTAGTGCATGTGAAATTTTAAGTGCTTCTTATATTCATCATTTTAAAGAGGGAGTTTTACAACTTACTAAACGATAAATGAGCCTACGTTAAGTTAATATATCACGCGGCAGTTTCAACAGAAGAGACTACCTGAATGCTTTTTTAGGTCCTCGAATCTAGAATGCTACCGAAATTTTGAGCGGACTATTCACAGTGGTTGCGGGCCCCAGATTAAAAAATTAGATTAATAAAACACAACTAAGAGTGAATTTTCGGTTGTTCCTTTACTATGAATATATGCTTTTGTATGTTAAAAGTTCAGTGACAGCTGATTATCAAATAAGACCTGAAAAAAATTCACCGCGAATGGGAGGGTCACGCTTAATTAATCACAATTGGCCAAACTTTAACACTTAAAATAATCTCTTAATATGATTAAAATTCAACATTGATTAAAACACTCAACCATTTTTACCATTAATCTCTTGTTATTGTCAACCCATTAAAGGTTGCATTATTTTTCAAGTAAACGATCATAATTGTCCATTTTTTATTCAAGAAAATTGTATATAAATAAGTGTATGTACAATATATGTGTTCATTTTAAGACTTTAGGACACTAAATTAGGAAAGGCCAAAATTTATGGTTACTGTGACTGAATGTGTGTTTTCCAGTAAGGAGACATAATATATGTTTTAAACAATAAACGAGAATTTTACTAAACTTACTTCATAATATAAATAAATATTTATACATTTTTCATCTATGATAAATTTCAAGGCATGAGATGCAAAGTCCAACATCACAAACTGGGCAGTTGTACCTATCTAAGAAAGTATCTCCAGTTAAGTTAAAAATTGTGTGGTACTGTCTTCAGTTTTGTAAAAGGAGATTAAAAAAAGTCCGTGCATAAGAACTGAAATTCTCTAATCTTTCTGGCGCAAAACTTTTGAACACACCAGCTCAGAAATATCACGAGCACAAGGAATAGCAGGAGAAAGTTCAGCCCCTGATTCTGACAGGAGCAAGACGGAAGGGGTAAATAGTAACTGTATTATTAACAATTACCATGACACATGTATACCTCATTTTATCACCTTAGCATAACGTACATAATGCACACATCTACTGATAAAATTATTACAATTACATCTATTCCGTTTGTAAAATATACATAAGTAAAAACAGTATAGTATCAGTTCATAACACAGTTTCTAGACACTAGAAACCAGAAGCCAGAAGAACTTGACAGTTCGTAAATAACTTAGAAGCAAATGGTAACAAACATTAAATTTTATGACATTTTAAAAATACACATTATGACTAGTTATTATTTAATTTATCATTCAACATAATTATGTTTGAAGCTCATAAAATTATGGGAAAGTATACATGCATGGTACTTCTGAACGTGTCATTTATTTTAATTAATGTTCACTTGAACACCGTATATACTCGAGTATAAGCCGAGAAATTTTGGTCAAAATTTTGATTAAAAGTTGGGGGGTCGGTCTATACTCGGGTTAGTAAAAGAATGGGACGAGTAAGGTTCAGTGACCCGGCCGCCATCTTAGCTTTCGTTTTTTTTTCGCGCTCCTTTACTCGTGTTTGGAAAATGGACAGACTAACCAAAAACAACAAAAATACAGGACAGAAATAAAAAAGACTTAGAAATATTTTCATAAAAAAAAGAAGATTTGCATGTTTAAAAAAAAAGAACTAAAAAATGTCCTACATTTCTCACGAAAATGTAAATTAAACTCTAGAAAACAAGGACCTTAAACATACTTAAAATTTTCCATATTTGGCGAGTGATAGATCTTTTCGGCCCTGCGTTTTTATATTCGGCTTATACTCGGGTTTTTGATTTTTAACTAATTTTTCTAAGACAAGTTATATGTTCGACTTATACTCGAATATATACGGTATCGCTTAGAAAAATTAATCTATTTACCTTACAAAAACCATTTTAAGTTCTGAATGAAATTCCTTATTCTGGCTATGTGTTATTAAATATATTTGATATACTAAAACTATATTTTACGAATGTTATTGTTAAAGGAAAACTAACGTGAAATACATGTTCTATTCTTGTTCAAACTCTAAGAATTTTCAACAAAATGCATTTAATTTATTGAACCTTATAGAGATATATCTACAGGATTTCGCATGTTTGAACTGCCTAAAACTATTCAACATAATGATTAGTTCTGTGCCCTCTAAAATGCAAATCAATACTACATCACAGATTAGGCTATGTTTTAGGAATAGCTGAATACAGAAACTGATGTAGCATGCTCTTTGACAAGTTACTGTCAATGTTCTGTAATTATGCTGTGGATATTTTGTATTAAGGTTTGCAGTTTGGCAGAGTGCTATTTCAAAGTTCGCATTTTAGAGTCAGATAGGAAATTCTGGACGTAGTGGAGATTTGTTGTGAAACTATTCGAAAAGAAACTATTATAAAAAGTCATTTAAGCATAAAACAAAATACATTTTCTATACTTTTGAAGTACTAATTCACATGCATAGAAGAATATTTTTTTAGAGCAAAATCCTATTGTATATGTACCCTACTGATTAAAAAATAAATTTCATGTTATAAAATAAAAACCTTTCTTATTTATGCACTAAGAATCTTGAAAGTTAAAAAATAGAGTTAATGATGATGATGGACAAACATCCAAGCAAAACAGATTAATAATGCTGAACATATATATTATGCAGTGGATATGCTGTATGTTCATAAACATGGGAATCGCGACTAAATGGAGCAAATGAATTAAAATAAATTATTCCATTAATGTAATAACTTTTTTTGCGACATAAAGAACTTTCTTATGCATAACTGAAAATATATAAAACTAACTAGACGCATTATTCAACAGGGCTGTAGAAAACTGCAAGAATAAATTAAAAAAATTGCAATAATTCTTATATGTTACGGAAATTCGAATGTGGAGAGACTGACAAATAAATAAATCAATGTTATAGACCATTTACAATGGCCTTTTAAAGCACAGATTTTGAAATAAAAATTTTGCACACTTTCAGTTTTGTTGAAAAATGGATACTGAGTATCGATAATATTGTTGAAAACATAACAATTTTTTTTTCTGTTTTTACATATCGTACTATAAGCCTTTAACTTTTGTCAAAAAAGTTTTAAAAGCTGAGAATTTTATTGCGTTATATATATTCAAAATGACTATGATATTTTTATTCCTTTTAAACATAATGCATAGTTGTTTTATGTGACTCAAAACAAATGTTAATTGGTGTACTGGTGATTAAGAACGATTGAAATTTATAGTGTAATATTTTGAAAGAAAAATTATAAAGCAATTAGTTTTTAATTTATTTTTCAATTTAGCATTTTTATCGATCAGTTTTAAAATCAACATTGACTTTTATTTCAATATTTAAAATTAAGAAAGTATAAAGTGATATTACGAAATGAAGTTCTGTGTATGTATCAAGTAGTAATAAAGGCTGCTAGATTCACATACAGTACAGCCCCCATTATCTGAAATCGTTGGGACTGTCCCTACGTCGTATAAACACACGTTTGGATAATTGGGCCAACAGTCTGATGTATGCCCATGAGTAAACTAAAACTTTTGGGTAAAGTAATGCGTGACTTTTTTTAAAACTAGCTTATATGTATCGTTTTATCAAATTTATTAGTGAATAGTTAAGGGAAGGTGGCTCAAAATGATCCCAGCGGGTAAAATGACCCCAACATGTTTCCTGCGTTACAGGTAGCGCTATCTATCGGGTAACACAATAAAACTGCCCAGTGAAGACAAAACGATGGCGGCATTCAAGAAAGCACTGTTACTGTCTAAATAGAATTTTTCGGAAAACTGGGTTTTATAACATCTGTTATAAGGGAAGCACGACCGTTTCTATGGATATACAGACTTTCGTGTGCAGAAATATGACTACTGAAATTACTGAATCGAGTAAGTTTTTAGACGGGAATTACACTTGCTAATTTGTTATGTTTCTCAGAAACATCTAGTAAAAATACCTAAAGTGGGCAGCCATATTGACGGGTAAAATAATTCAACTACTGAAGGAACTCCAATACTGGGCCTTAGCCATTATGGATAGGCTTTCAACCATTCTCAAAATACGTTATATTATTTAATTTACATGCGTTAGATTAGGCAATAAATTTTGAATTATAATTTAAATATTCCATTTTATTGTTGGTCACACTTCTTTGATTTTAAAAATTTTCATAAAATAAATTATGCATGCCATATGATCGTAAAATTTATATTATTTCATTTTGAATTGTCATAATTACTTTTACATCTTTTATTTTGCCACAAAAACAGTTTACAATTCCTTTGAAATGAACGATTATTTTGCCCTTTGTTTGTGGGCAAAATAATCCTTCATTTCCCCTTTTTAATAAGAAAATTAAAAAAGTGTCCGAACATTTTGCTATAACTAAAATGAAAAAAGGATATTTTTTAACATATCCATTATTTGCATGGTTCAGTCAAAAAAGTCGGCATAAGTAACAAGTGAAAATGTTTCACCTTAAACGGTTGGGCTGACAGCAGACAGTCTTACTGGCAATTCCAAAATCTTTTTTAGATTTTTTAGCTATACTTAGCTTATTTTTTGAGGGATTTCCGCAATTGGCGTAACGCATGGAGGGCAGGAAGTGTGTGTGTGTGTGGGGGGGGGTGTATCGTGAAATTATGACAGTTTGTGACAAGGTAGAGGGAGAAGGTAACAAGAAGTGTGTATTTCATCTTTTAGTTAAAATAAAAACATTTAAAATCGGTCGATTAAACGTTGTAGTTATTTTGTAATTACCAGAATTTGAGGCTACTTTTTTAATGGGTTGAAACAAATTTCAAGGTTTTTTTTTTCTTCCGTTAATGTTTTTTTTTTTCCGGAAAAGGTATTCAAAATTATTTTTGCTGCTATGGTAGCAACGGAAACTTTTTACTTAAAAGGAAATTATACTCAATGATGCCAATAAAACAAATAGTTAAGTTTAAAAATAAAATATGAAGGGGAATCTATAATGTAGTGTTTTGTTTCGCAATTGTAAGTGCATGTTTATGTAGCATAACTTGACTATTTGTGACAAAGGTTTGGAGAAGAGGGTTGGTGAAGTGTGACTATTTGTGACAAAGGACGGGAGGGGTGTCAAAAATATTGAAAAAAATGCGACATCAGCTATGAACGGCCCATAAAATTATTTTAGTTTTAAGATTATTTTATTTAGATTTTTGCAAAAGTTAAATTCTGCTATCAGGATTTGATTTATTTTTTAAAAGCGATTGTCTATTTTCTTCTTGTGGCATCATCTGAAACGTAACATAAATACTTGGAACCTTTTGTGTGTTTTGATGAATCGCAATATCCACCCCCCCGAATCAATCTTTGTATTTCTCTGAACCCACGCAATAAAGCAGTTGACAAGCCATCATTTTTGGATCTTGTTCAAGCATTCTTATATTAAGTTAATGTGTTCTATTGTAAACTTACCAGCTACTTGCTTACGTCACAATGCTAATTGTTTTACAGTTTTCCTCTGACGCAGTGAAGCCTCTTTAGAAGAAATGTGTTGTTGTTTCCATTTCTTATACCCTTTGGCCACCGGGAAGGGATGCTAGGTACTCCATTTTGGGACGGCGATGGGCGAGAGAGGACGGCTTCGCCCTTCGAGGCCCATGAGCACCAGTGGGAGTGTACTGCTGTACTTCGGAAGTATTTATTTTTATATATGTCAGGCGAAATCTTGACGCTTGCGTTGCTGAGAACCAGAGGTAGTTACTTACATTTACGGTAAATATGAAAAAGGTTGTTTGTGAAGTATAATCCAAAAGGTAGGGCCGTGAAAAATTTGAACTTGTAGTGCCTCGGAACGACGATGACACAAATTCGACAAGATGATGGGACACATAGTCATCCGATAAATTTTTGGTTTTTAAAAAGTTAATTTGAAAATCACAATACGATGAAAATTTCGCTGCACACTTGGAGACGCACTTATCTTTCGAGAAAATGATCTATTCTTTTGTAGGCAGGATTAGTTTTTCTTCATAAGAGAAAACGATACATAAGAAATTTCCATCAGAGTTCACATGTATCACGCTAAAGAACAAATTTCGCTGAAATGACGAAAGCTCACTTGAAGCATTTTTTTTTTTTTTACACATACTTTTATTTAGACCTTCGAAAAATTAGGGTTTCTGGATTATAACAATTGAAAACAATGCACATTTATACAGCATAGAAACTTGAGGAAGCATCTTCATAAAAAGTTACAGCGTTGATGCCATTGCGGGCCTTGCGTGTCGGCGGCCAAAGCCTCCCCACGTGAAGTGAGTGACTTGCCCAATCGAAAACCACTGCCTAACTGCCGAAAAGTGACCGTTAACAAGCCGTAAAACATATTCCTATAGCAAAGAGAGCCTCGATTTTTCTGGAACAATCGAGGCATTAGCAGGTGTTTTACGAGACGCCGCAAAATGCTCCTTGCGCAGCAGGGAAAAACCGCAAGGGAACACACCTGCTTCAGCCGGAGCAGACACATATGCGAGCGAAGAGGTGTTATTATTATTATTCTTTTAGCAGGTAAAAAACTGGCGTCAACTGTTATTTTATTTTTATTTAAGCAGCTCATAAGAGCTAAATGATTTTGAAGTACATTATTGCGCTGCAAATGAAATGGCTAAAAGGAAAATTGAAAGCTTTAAAAACAGTTACTGTTAAAAACTTTTAAATTAAATTTAGAATAGATTATTAGTTTAAATTTAGGCAATAGTAATTAGGATTTCTGTTAATAATTTTTCATAAAAAAATATGCATGTTGTGTCAACGTGACAGGGAGGAAGTCCGAATATGCTCGGGATCTCCTAATTCTGAAACGATTCTAGATGAGAGATGTAGCACATGAAATCGGTGTCCTCAGAGGTATCGTTTGAACATGCAAGACATTGGCACCACGAACAGATTTTCCGTTCACCAGCTCTCATTGGCGTACACGGTTCCACAGTAAACTAGCAGAGAGAGGATTTCACCCTCGCAAGCACTGACCTTTCAGGTGCTGCTTCATTTTTCGAGTTCTGGGAACGGAGCTTAGTGACTAGGCCACTTCAGAACTTAGAAGAAATGCAAAAGTTGTGATTAAAATGTAATTTTTATAAAAGACCTGAGAATCGCCATCTGCAGGATATTCAAGCGACTTTTCTTTTGAGATGAAATATGATCAGTCTTTCTCAACTTTTTACAACAGTCAGTTTAAATAAGGCACAAGACAGTAAGGCACAAAACAGTATGAGCAAGTACCAAAATATCGTAAGTGATATGTGTACTGGTTGAAAAGCTCTGACATTAAGTTAGTAATTAGTAGTTAAGTCAAACAATGTTTCCGATGTGAAGCTGGTTTGGGTCACAGCAGAGTATGAAAGTCAATACAGTTACTAAACTATTAAGCAACAAGTAGTATTCTTTACAAATGGGTGTGTAATATTCTTATAGTTATTAATCCTCAAATTCCATTATGAAATCTCACTGGAATGCTGTAAGGTTTGATGCGTTTCGTCGGATGACATCAACTCTCATGATTAATTATGAGCATGTACATCAAAGGCGTGGAAACCTTCGTTTTGAGCACTGATATAACTTAATAATTTCATTATAACAGTAATACTAGAAAAACACGCACAGTAAAATCTGTTTTAGGCCACGCTAATATTAGGTGTTAGTTGAATAAAAATCATTTTGGGGGCCAAAGAATATATTTGGGGACTAGGAATACTTTTGTTCAAGTCAGAATTTTGCTCAATAAAAGGTTTTTAAGGCAGGTTCTATTGCACTCGTGATGTAGCTCATTAACGGGAAAATATTGATGTCAAATTTTTAGAGTAAAAATGTCTAGGTTCTAAAATGCATATTCATTTTATAATGACGAATATTTAATATGATAGCGCAAAATAAAAACAAGCGTGTTTATGTTTTACTTTAAACATCCAACTAAATTATGATAAATTAGATAGAGAAAGTATTGATATCTTTTTAGCACATCCCTGGAAAAGCATAATAAAACCAATTTTCACAGACATTCAACGGATCAAACATTAATGACTTTTATTAATTTTATTTTTAGTGAGTAAAAACCAAATTAAAAACAAAATAATATCTCTAAAATACACTTCTAATAAATACTTGCCATAGGACAAATTATATTGGAATTCTATTCTGTGCTACGTATTGTGTGTATAGATGGTACATACACTATTCTCAATAGGCACCAAGTGATGGTAGGTCGAGGTGGCCCAAAATGATCCTAGCGGACTAAACAATCCACATATGTTTTCTTCCACACTCGCAGCGCTATTTACTATGTAAAACATACACTAGTTGCGCCAAGTCAAGACGAAGCAAAGGCGATATTTAAGCGATCGGTGTATTATGTGTCTGAGTAAAATACTTCAAAAAACTTGTTTTTATCATATCTCTTATATAAGGTAAGGACTAACTTTCCCATTTATTTAGAAATACAGTCTTTCATGTACAGAAATATGACTTGGTTTACTGACTAGAGTATGTTTTTAGATGTGAATTACATTTCTTGAATTTGTTGTTTGTTGGCGTGTTCCAGTAACATATGACCTAAAGTAGGCAGCAATACTACCGGGTTAAATGATCCCTCGACTGAAAAAACTCCAGTACCGGGCCCTAGTCATCATGGCAGCCGTTCAGATGTACTAAAAATGCGTGATTCTCCATTATTTAATTTATTTCTGTTTTCATAGTAGGCCATAATTTTTGAATTATAGTTTTGAATTATTCCACTTTATTGTTTGTGGCACTTTTTTATTTTAAAATTTACATAAAATAAACTATGAATATTATATGATTGTAAAACTTATTTTATTTCATTTTTATAGTCATAATTACTTTTACATCTTTTATTTTGCCAATAAAAAACAATTTACAGTTATTTTAAAACGAAGGATCATTTTGCCCTTGGGTGAGGGTAAAAGGATCCTTTGCACTCTTTTTCAAAATTCTACTTTTTTCGTTATTCCATTTGGGTTTAAAAATATTATTAAAATATGTTTATGATGCAAAATAAAGTGTAAAACGATGTGACAAAGGGCAAAGTTTTTATTCACGTTTACGTTATTTTATGAAAGTTTTCTTTTTGAGGGGATCATTTTGAGCCACCTTCCCCTAAATACCAATGCAATAGTATTTTGTGGTAGGCGCGTAGCCAGGAAAATTATTCGGGGGGGGGGGATATGAACTTATATGTGTATAAATAGACGGAATTTCATCATTAATCCAAAAATTTCGGGGGGGGATATATCCCGATATCCCCCCCCTTGGCTACGCCCCTGAATCTATGTATAGCTACGTTGACTCATACATGGAAAGTGAGACAAACAAGTAAAATGAAACCATGCATATTATTAAAATATTTTAATCGTTTTGAAATATAGGCATGGAAGTTATAATAACTTCTTTAATTAAAAAAAGATATGTTGCAATTCTTAAGATTTTCCTCATCTTTTTGTAGAAAAATTTCACCCATTTCGTGTCTGAAATCTCTTTTAATTACACTTCAAATATTAAGGTATTTATAATGAATTAAATACATCTTGGAATAACTGGGTGATGAAAAACATGCAATTTAATTACTGTTACGTATACTTAGGTTTCCGAAAATAATTTATAAGCATGTTAATTATTATTCTGAAGTATTTAAATACTTTAACCATTATTCCTTTTATGAAGTAATTTCGAAATACACCACTTTAATTACTTACTTTTTCAATCAGTTTTTTCTTACATTACTTCGAATCGTGCATAAAAATTTTATCGAAATCAATTAAAAAACACGTTTAGCCACATTTATGAGTAATTAAAATTAATGATGCTCTTAATTCATGAAGCAATAAATGAATGCTATATATCTATAATTTAGTTTTCTTCTATCAAACTCATTAAATAAAAAGTTCAGTTTTACATCACGTTCTACTTTTATTCGCAGTTTAACTACCATTTATAGTATTAAGGAATTATGTGATTTTTTTTTTGGTGTTGGCCTATTTATTATAAGTAATTTATAGACTTTTTCTTTTAGTTATCGCTTCTAATATTCTTCCTCTTAATGATGCATATGTAAGAAGCTGATTAAGAACAAGTGTGTATACCATCATTTCATAAATCTCATTTTTCCTTGCGCGTGAGTTCAGGAAATAAAAAATCTCATGTGACCTGTTAGTGTTAACCAGTTTAACGAGAGGGAGTCAAACGCACACTAACCATGTTTAACTTTTTACTAGAATATTTTCAGCGTTGTTAAGGTGCTGTAGAGAAGGGGATATTTTTTAAAATGCATCTAAAATAAAGTAAATTTTTACTTCTAAATTTACAATGGTTTGTTTTATTTAAAATCAAATGGACTGCACATTTTTATAATTCCATGCATTGGCTTAACACTTGTTATCTAATAAATTAAATAGAAATGAATGCTGATACCGGTGCCACACTTTTACAAAACGAGGCCATGAATATTTGTGCAAGATGAGTGTGAGACTAAACCGTGTCCTGTAACCAGAGAAGTAGCTGAATTTATAAATAATTTTCATTAATTAAAGGTCTTTGTACTTTAATATACATTACTTAAAGATACCGATATTGGACATTTTAATCTACAGGGTGAGGCTAAAAAAAATGGCCAAAACTGTATAGGGTGATAGAACACATCTACACGAGCAAATTTCGTCATAGAAAGTATGGGCGGAACGCAAGCGGCTAGCCGCTAGGTGGCGTTGAACATGAAGCCGAAAGGTGGCGTTATGAACGGTATGAAAGGGTCGGTCCTTCCATCCAAAGCATTTTGTTTCATGGATCGCCGAGAGGATTTCTAACCATATTTGGGAAATGTCTGGTATCTTCACAAATATGCATCAGTCCCTATCTCGTAAGTGTGAAGTCTGCATTGCAGCTGGCGGATGCTCTTTTAAGCAATTTCTCTGAGCATGTACATCAATTCCATTACAGCTAATGCGATGCTTTCTGAAGTATCTCCTCTCATTCTTGTGTTAATTCTTTGAATGTGCCAGTGGAAAACTTCCTTTTAACTTCTCACCGCTTGCGTTCCGTCGAACCTTTTGCACCATTTACAACTCCACCTAGCGGTTCGCCATTTGCGTTGCCCATACTTTCTATGACGAAATTTAAAGGTATAGATGCTTTCTATAGCCCCATAAAATTTGGGCCACTTTTTCAGACTCACCCTGTATAAATTTGACAGATTATTCAAGAGCCAGTCTTGCTAGTACATTAAAAAGTCCTTCTGCTAACTTTGCAGCTGAATTATTACAAAAAATGGCTGTCGATTTCACAAAGAATGCCCATCTCGTTCTTCCCTCTTTCAAATAGTTGTTCTATTGAGCTTGAGAGATTAGAAAGCTATCGAATGTCAATGTAAAAGATTACATAGCTTACTGACACCAGTAAAACATTCATTGCATATTAGCGTTACATCTTACTATTACGTTAAATGTTAAAGCAGAAAAATTTTCTCCTCAAAGAACACGTAGACTTTCAACACTTTCAACTACTACACATTAGGCAAGATATTATATTTCTTGTCATCCTTTCTCTTGTTTAATGCGTTATGAAATTTAGAACAAAACGTTCGATTGATGTCAAATAAAGTGAAGAAAATGTTCAACAGTTCGAAAAGCTAAATTGCCGAAAAAAATAAACGATTGAAAAAGGATTTTTATAAAAATAATAGCTAGTATTTTTACAATGAAACCAAAAAAAAAAAAAAAAATGTTTCTTAATACTGTTATTCTCAATATTCGTGAAAAGAAACTGGCTATGGATGACTTTTAATGCACAGATACCAGGAAGCTGAGATGCTAACAATCAATTTGAAGTCTTCATACATTTACGCATGCCCATATGGTTGGGTACCACACTAAAAGTAATAAATTAACTTTTCCACTTTTGATAAGCTGCGCATTACAAACCATCTAGATTTTGCGTCAATTCCTGAAAGACATCTTAAATATTACCTCGCATGCTTTTGTAATTTGTCACGTGACTGGGATCTGTGCATTTTGCTTTTATCAGACTTCTATTTTCTTTTCTACCCTAGTAGCAATGACTGCTTGTTTTCTGCTCGGTCTTTCATCGACTCATCGTTAACTCATCGACTCGTCGAATTCCGTCATCGGCAAGTGCAATAGATGAATTTTTATTCATGGATAGAAGTGATCTAGACGAGCAGTTTCGCCGATGGGAAACCGAAAAACAATATCTTATCCGAAACTGCAGCTCTATAGTCAACGGGCCTTGCAAGTGTCCCCAGTAGTTTACACCTTACCCAAATTCCTATAAATATTTGCGTAATTCAGATGTGCCTTTGCATAATCTAAGGGAAATTTTGAACAATTCTTGAATTAATCGCATAATTTACTTCAAATTTCTTGTATTGGGGTTGGGAGGGGCCGGGGGTGTATCCCCCCCTTGCCCCCTCCCACAAAATTTAAATTTGAAAAGAAATATTTACAAAAAAAATGTAAGTATTTATTATATAAAAATCGTTTGCAATATTTAAATAATTTTTAAAAAAAGTGTTTAAAAAAAAGAAAAGAAAATCTATTTGAGCGTCAGCTGCATTATAAGAAAAACGGAAACTTCATTACAATGAGCAACTCTTTTGAAACCTCTTTAATGTAAACAGCAAGAAGAGAAATCAGTTAATTTTTAAAAGTTATCCAAGAAATATGAAAGTTAAAATCACACTTAAATTCCTATACAATTGACAATATTGTTTTTTAATTATTAATTATAATGTTGTTGCTACTTACATACATTGGTAAAAATTGAAATTAATTTCTTATCAATCGAATAATTTGACTATTATTAAAAATAGCTGAACAACACTTTGTCAAAATTTCACCAAGTCCCAATCTGAGACTAAAATAACCGGTACTTTACACTTTGCCTTGTGCATAACAAGATTCGATGGTCTAGGGGTAGCGCACTTATCTCGTAATGAGTACGCTCAGTGTTCGGGCCCGGGGGAGGAAGAATTTTTTTTTTTTTCAGAAAAGCGGAAATTTAGCATACAAAAAACGAAAATATAATAAACAGAACGGACATTTTTTGAAAATTTTGCTGCCAGTCGTTTATTTTTTATTAACAAATATATTTTAAACAGTTTATCGGTTTCTTTTCGTTATTTCATCGGTGTCATCGGGAAACGATGATCGGCTTTATGGTCCCCCTAACGGACATTTTGTACCAGTTGCCGATGAAATTTCCCCTTTTTTGGATGAAAAGCCGTGATCGGCCATTGCTCCTTCTCCTCGGATTTAACTCACCCGCCTCTCATCGACCGATGAATTATTGCTACTAGGGTATTTATGCAAAGAGCTGCTCTTCGTTCCTTTAAATTCAAGAGTGAGCATACACACATGAACACATGAGCATACTTGTTCATGCAGAACCGGATTAGCTATGAATCTCAGTAGGTAATGATAGTCAATGGGACCGTGCATTTCAGAGGCACCAAGAAATTTACTGTAATGAGAAAAATGTCAAATTAAATAAAAATAAATACATAAATAAATAAAAATAAATGTTACAACTAATCTAACATTTGTGCAGAGATATTTTCGGTTTAATACCCCACATGTTTGTAATTCGATTCAGCAGAAATACTAAATAAAATGACACATTTATGTTTTTTAGGATGCGCAATGAAATGCACTTCACCAAAATGGGAAACATTTCTGTTTAGCAGTGTAACAATTAGTTTCATCAGACTAACAATTATGTAAGTATATCTAGTCCCTGTTAGGTTTGTGTAGAGGCCTGTTATAAACATAGAAGTCTGTGAGCTCTTGCATCACGTGGGGTTCTCAAACCAAAGCGATTTTTGCAGAAGTGAGTCTAAGAAAGCATAAGGTTTATTTGCTTTAGTAGGGTTCAATTCGTATCATTAAGTAGTTTAGATTTTACATATTTACACCTAGCAGCTTATATTTTTGAATAAAACTAAATTTTATGCCAATTTTCTGTAAAAAAGTGTGATTTTTTTTCACAAAAGACTCCGATTTCAAATTACTTCACTAGGAAAAATTATTTCCATCGTAAAAAAAAAAAAAAAAAAACCTGTAAGGACTGGCAATTTTTCGCCAAATTTAGAAGACATAGAATTTAGAAGAAAATTTAGAAGAAAATTTAGAAGAAAATTTGTCCCCCCCCCTCCCGCTATTCCTTATGATTAGCTTTGATAATTGTCAATAGAAAATCCCATTGTCAAATAGAAAAATTTAGGATATTTCTCCCCAACTATAGAATATGTTGCTAAGCTCTATTAAGTTATAGAACTCAATTTTTTGACACGAAATTTGGCGATAAATTACCAAAAATGGGTAACCTTGGCGACTACTGACTTGCAATTACACCTCTTTATTAACAAACTTTCAGGCAATGGGTTAAACACACATTTTTCCCAGTTTTATGAATGAACTTGACCAGATTAATATGGTCTACACATAAAGTATTGCCGTTTGAATAAAAAATAATTATCGAAATTGGTCAACGCGGTAAAAAATTATTGCTAAACAGACGCAAAAAAAAGAAGAATGCGACGAATTGATTACCTTCTCCGTTTTGAAGTTGGCTAAATATATATATTGATAATTGAATTTCATTGAAGATAAATTGAAGATAAATGGAATTTCAGTGACAACAACAATGTATTTGTCTTCCTTTCTTCTCCATCAAGACTCCTTTTGGAGGTGCCCCCCCCCCCCCACATACACACAAAACGAGTGTGGGGAAAACCGTCTGCCGTAATTTCAGACTGATTAAAGGAACAAAAATAAAACACAAAAAACTTCATTTGGAAGTTTTATTTCATGTATTATTTTACTTAAATTTTAAAATATTTGAAGAAACAAAGTGCGCCATGAAACAATATTCATAAAAATGATATTCTCTAAGTATTAGCGTTAAGTTATTTTTTATCTAATGCCTCAAGACACTAATTAATCGCGGAATAAGTAGCTTGTTAAAAAATAACAAATGCAACTAATTAGTAATTTTATGTTTTTTGGAAAATGGTTTTGATGATGGATATTAACATTTTGTATCGCTTTAATTATTTTGTATTTATTTTTATAATTTTATATGCATTAATGTAATGATTTTTATGAAAAAGCGATAGACTTGATTATATTCAGGATAAAAAATCCCGTCATTCTTTTATTTTATAGACAATGCTATGTTAAAGAGTAACCCACTTTCTTACTAGGCAACAAAAATAATCTTTTTTTTTTCAATATATTCAAAAGCTAAAGTTAAAAAAAATTAAAGTTATTGAATTTTTTTTTGTTTCTCCTTACCTATGTCCCAGTACTGTAATACAGGTCACTTAATTATTTATTTTAATATTTATTCAATTGCTCAAAGAAAATCTTGCTTCAAATCTAACCTTAACTAAAACGAAACGAACCTAACTTAATATGCAAGTCTCTTGTTCCTTTTGGAAGATACTAAATGCGACCTCATTAGAATGACATTTTAGAATCTTCGAAGCTGAATAAATTTGTTTAAACAATAATTTTAAATGAGTAAAAATGGAAATAAAAAATACCAAAGTCGGGTAAAACAGGGTAATAGAGATTCTACGAGGTAATTCACTACTGTATTATGACTAGTGCAGCTTCGCGATCATGAAAACTTTCTCATTTATTGAGAATATTTCTTGCAAACAGATTTTAAAAATTATTATTATTTTGGGCATAATAACCCTGATTTACCGCTGATAGAAAGAAAGGAACAGGTTTGCTTCTTTTTAAAGCATTCTTAAAATCAAATCGTAACTTTAAAAAAATGCATTCTCAAATTTTTTGGAGAAGTTTTGTTAGTTTTCTGACGTGTAGTAAACTAATTCTACCTTTAATAAATGCGTAGTAAACTACTCTATCTTTAATACCCGCATGCACACAAATACACAGAGAAAGAATTCAGCGGGATGTCGGAAAAATTGCCCCTTTTTTCAACAGAAAGTACCCTTTTTGACAAATCCCCTTGCCTCCTTTGAAAAAATTTGGGGACATTGCGTAGTTATAATCAGTTCCCTTGGAAACGCAATTATATGAAACTAGCTGAAGTACCCGTCGTTGACGGGTTAGTACATAATGCACATTTTCAAAAAGCTTGAATCGTCGTCAGCATTGTAAGTGTATAAAGAATGGAAATGATAGATTAGCAATTGTATAGAAATAAAACTGATATCTTCTATGTATTGCTAAAATATTACAGGTTTGGGAGTAACAAAGTGATCAGTAAATTTGACTATTATAGAGAAGTTATTTCTATTTTAGAAAATTAAATTTTATTCTGGTTGAATGAGTTTTTCAAGTCAAGAGGTCATTCCTAACCTGTAACTAAATTTTGTTTGATTCATAGTAGATATTTCAACATTATTCCTCGAAAATATTTTGCGCAATTTTCACAAAATAAATCTAAAACAGCAAATAAACATTTTAAAAATTCTCAAAATCTAATAAAATCTTTTTAGAAAATTGACTCTTACAGTTAAAGTTCAGTGACTACTTATCATGTCACCAAATTGCATTTCATTCGCTTTAGTCGTTATTACATGATACGCGGAAAAATTTAAGCAGTTCGAAACGATTTTCTCAAAACATTAAAATCTAATCACGATTTTAAAAAAATTCGACGCCTGTATTTTAAGTTTAGTGACCAACTATCATGTCACCAAATTTCATTCGCTTCAGTCGCTTTTACGTGATGCGCGAACAAAAAAAAGGTCACGGTCAGAATGACAAAATGACAGACAGATAAACTTTTTTTGAGGATCGTATTGGATTCACAGGTGCTTGAGACGGATAGAAATCGCAAATTCCAAGTAATGTACACAAAAAATCTAATTTTATTTATATGGATTACTATTGTACTTCATTTATTATACTAGAACTGGACGAAGAATATTCAAACAACAACAACAGCAACCACAACAACGAAGTTCTACGTAGAACTCCATCGCATTCCCCAACAGATACCGTTTAGGAAATGGAGTTACAAAACCTATAAAACCAACAGGAAAAACAGAAAATCTGTCAGAAGAAAGGATAATATCAAGAAAAAAGAAGTGTTAACAGATCGGAAACCAGGAACAGCACGTGTGGAAAATGGAAGAAAAATAAAATTGCAGAGAGCTTGTCTTCAGAGAAAAAGTTAGACTATTGTCTCTTTTTTCCAAATAAAAAAAATTAGATTATGCATTGTGATCTTTTTTTTTCTTTTTTCTTTTTTTTGACGTTAAATACATTTAAATTAATCACATTTGAAATTAATTCACTTATGAAGTTAGCAGCGCTTTGTGCATGTTAGAGATGATTTTTATTATGCCAGTTCTAGACCCCTTTGATTCCAAGTAATCAACACGTGTTGTTTAAATAAATTGAAATTAGATAGAAATGTTGAAGTACATTTTAATAGCTGTAGAGTAATTTTTCTCTCTTTCTGTGCAGTCGGTTTTACCGCCCCTACTAAAAATTTGAACCTTTTTTTTTGGACTAAATTTAGAATGCAAAGTAATTTTCATTAATTATGTAAAATTTTGTCTCGCTTTTGTGTTCAAGATTAATGTTTACTGCATTTTGAGGGGTTGGATTGAAGTTTTTATCAATTAAGATAAGATATCTGGTCTTACCAGTTTCAGTTATCAAGTATTTTTAGGAATATCTCTGTGATTTATGTACACTGTATTAAATTTTGTGTATTTTAGATCGAATACATGTAAACATAAATTAAGGCACTCACAATTATATATAAATATCTATCTATGCAAGTGCTACTGATATTACAAAAACAGGCTTTGTAAAGTGTTACTTAGTTGCTAAAATATTAATGAAATAAATTTAAGGTTTAATAATACAACTTATATATACTTGGTCCGAATATAACGCGATTTTTTGACTGATTATTTCCCGCAAAATCTTCACTTGCTTTAAATTCGAGGTCTAAATATAAGATTTTTCTAATTATCTTGATAAAAAATTCCGGGGGCGCATTAAATTCGGGCTAATACAGTAATTTATATATAAACAACATTCCACACTTATTCTCAAGAAAGTGTTTTGTTATAACACTTTTGTTTATTAAACCTTTCAGCACAAGCTAAAACATGTTTTATGATAAATTTTATAGCTGGTCTTAATATAATCTTTGAGCAGTGAGATTATAATGACAACTAAAAAAATTGTTTAACTTTTGCCTTAGTCATTAGTATTATCTTCTATGAAAAGGTTTCGTACATTATGAAACGAGGTTTGTCTATTTAACTACCTATTATTAAGATAAAGAACAAAAGAAAAGTGTAGCAAAAAATGTAATAAATTTAATGATCTAATGAACAAAAGAAAATAGCACTTGTATATTAACTTAAAAGTACAGAAAATAATATTCAGAAACAAACAAAACACAGAGAGTATATTTATTTTGAAGGGTACGTATATATATCGTTTATTTGTGTTACATTTTTTCTTTATATTTTGTACTTACATTTGCACTTATGTATTTTTTATTTATATGTTTTTGATTTTTGATTTTATAAGATATATAAATTATGATAAATAATATAGTAAAAACCTGTCATATCGGAAAGACGAAAAAAAAAATCCTGTGAAATTCGAAAATATAATACGACTGAAAGCATCTGAATAGAAAGTTTTCTGAGATAGATTATCCTCCGATCATATGATCTTCAAATTTTAGCATTGATTTTTTGATATGTTCAGTCTTGAATGAATTCACCACCACCACACATATTGAAAATATTTTAGTTACGCATTTTCTGAAAGAACCCAATGCCTGGAAATCGTTGCAAAAAATATTCTTGATACGTTAGAGACTTTTCAAATCCAGTTCAATAGCTTCTTTGCAAGAGTGAAGTCAAACTAAAAATGTATTCGCTCATGCTGCATGATTTTACACTTAGTATGTTCCGGTGAGTTCTTTGAAGCGAATATTTTCTTGAATTATATAGAGGTGTTGAGCTTCAAAATTTCTGATGTGATGCTTTGTCACAGTAAAAAGAAAACAAAGATTTGGATTAATAATGTAATTTTTCATCCCCATTGCAATGAGTTTCCATTAACTGTTTCTAATGTGTTTTCTATTATCTATTTTATTCATTTTTGTTGTAGTTTAGTTATTTTCAGGAATCCTTTTTTAACAAGTCCTCACACATGCACGTTTTTTTTCATTTTTCTTATTTGAGTAGTAAATAACCGAATAACACAGCTTATTTGAATTTGTAATACATTGTAAAGATTCATTTTAGAAACTTTTCACTCAATTTGGATTTTTGTCTTTGTGTCTTCGTATCACGCTAAAAAATACAAGACCCACCACTTTAATGTTTCCATCTCAAGCCAAATGGCGCCCGTTGATAGAAAATGTGCCTTGCACGTGTATGCTCAGAGTTTGAATTCCGACCTGATCAAATAAAAAATATACTATAGAAAGTAAATCTACGTTCGCATACCAGTTAGAATAATATTTATTAACATTTGAGAGCATTAAAATAATTTAAATTTATCCGCCTATTAAAGCTATTTCAAATAAGAATTTTACTAATTTTGTTAACAGTAGAAGCTTTATAATGTGTAGTAGTAAAAAGCATATTATTAAAAAAGAATTTCTATAAAGGAATGAAAGTTTCAACAGTTGAGTAACTTTTTGAGAAAAACAGAGCTATTTCATTTTTGGAAGATATGGATGTTTTTCAATATTCAAAATGTTTGAAAAAGCAGTTGAGACCAATATTATTCGTCATTAGTACTTGTAGCAGTTAAGCTAAAAATTTTGAAAGTCTGATTTTTAGAAATTAGATTATTCGCCAGTGTCTTTGTGTCAAGCTAAAAGCAAGTAACAGAATGTGCATGTATGTGTGTGTGTGCGCACGCGTGTGTATGCCTGTGTGGTACGCTAGCTTTTCCAGAAAATTCTAAGATTTTTCTAGAAGTTGCCAATGTGTCTTTGTCACATTAAAAACATACCAAGCTGTTCCGTTTCTTAATTAAAAGCTGTGCTCTTTACCTACGAATGAAAAGTATTTTATTTTAATTAAAAAGCGCTAAATAAAAATATATAACACTATGTTGGAGCTCTTAAAAGCATAAAATAAAAATTTATGCTATAAAGAAAGGTAAGTTTCAAGGTCTAGAAAGTTTAGAGAAAAACATAGATATGTCACTTTTGCAATGAGTAAAATTCTTAAATATTAAAAGTACTTAAAAAACATTCAGCAATATTTTTTAGTTATTAGTTTGTGCATAAGTATTCGTTAAAACATTAAAATATTTTGAGTATTTAAAAATTTTCAATTCTTGCAAAAATAAAATAAAGCATGTCTTTGCAAAATAATTTTTTTATTATTATTTTTAGAGCTCCACGATAAAAAGCTTCTTCTATTAAACTTTTTTTTCTTACTTCATTTTTTTATGATTTATTTGATAAAACGAAAGTATAATTCTAACAAAATTTTGCGAAAAATAATTTAGTTTAAAAATTGATAATTATTGAAAATAACTATGCAGATAGTTGCATTTCAAAATTGCAACTTTAAAAAAGCACTCATCTTTTCAATAACTAGTTAGCTTCTTTAAGGTATTAGTTAGCTTCTTTAAGATTATCGGACATGGACATTTGACATTTATAATATTATATAAATCACAATACTAAATTTATCTGTTGTAAAATGTTCTTAAATACAATTGAGTTGGTTACTATAGAATTAATACAGTCTTAGGAGCAATAAAGTAAAGTTAAGAGGGCATGTCATATCATTTCAAAATTATTTTGTAAGACAATCATTCACATGTATTGAGAAAAGGTATTTACATTACATTTAAATGATATTATTAATAGTTGCTATATTGGCGTGGTATTGAAAAATCTATTAAAGCTGTTAAAGGATTTTTGATAAGCATTTGTAAAGGTGTAACGGAAAGTAATATCGTTTTTGTTTTTAAAACATAAAATTAAAACAAGTATGTTTTTAAAGAGATTTTAATGACAAAGCAGTTGTTTTGAAACAATAGATTCATATTTGTTACATCTTAAAGCAAGAGTTTAAAATAAAACTGTTATTTTCAAGAAAGGTACGCGAAAAAAGAGATGCCCATTAATTTTCTTTGGAGAGCAAATTTTCTAAAATTGATTGTAAGTAAAATAATTGCACTTTTAAAAATAACACACATAAAATGTACTTATCAAACTGGATACAAGTTTCTATCGAAAAAATTTCGATCTTCTTCAGCAGCAGTGGAACTCCATACACAGACTGGGAACTAAAAAATTAAACAGAAAACAAAAGCGAAGAGCAAATTCTTGTTGCGAAATTTGTTATTGGTTTTTAGGTATTTGTGTGTGTTACACTTTAAAGCAAGAATTTTATGGATATAACTTTTTTTCTTTGAGATAGAGACATAAATGTGAAAAGAATGTTCTTGCTCCCACATCTTATAGGTTACGAATTCTGAAACAAACTTTTTATCCAGCACATTACAAACCTTATATACAAGCCAAAATTCGTGTTATGAGTTTTAGTAGTTTCGGCTAAACGTTTAGGCGAAATATTCACGTTTTACCTTTCTTCCTATCCTAATAATCGATACTAATTATTTCCCCCTACAAAACTATTTAATTCCAAAATGGAGTGAAAATTACTGAACCATAAAGAAGAAATTTTAGTCACTTATCAACGCAGTCTGTTAAACTTTCTAAAATTTATCGTCTGAACAAGATAAATGGCTGTCAAAACTGGAGAATATTTTTCAAAGCAAAATGATCCTTTCAAAACCTTTTTACACACACACACAAGAAAAAAAAACTTCCTTGCATTTTAATATTTTTTAAAAATAATAAAATTTTAATAAATTTTTTCTTGTCATAATTTTTTATGGAAGTAGCTTCTTCCCAATTCATCATACACTTATCTTGCTTATAATTTAAATCATTTTCATTTTGAAAATTTCAAAATTCACAAAATTTATTTGTACTTATATGTGATAGCCATGGATTCGAAAAGTTCACTCGTGAAATTTTTAAGAAGACATATGTGAACTTAAATATTCTTAAATTAATTAGCAAGCCGTATTTTTACAATACAATGTACTTTTCAGGTATCAATATATCTTTGAAAATATCTCTGATTACAGGACAAAAACTCTTCCGTCGTTGATTTTCTCTGGTTAGATTATGAAGATCCCTTAAGCTTAGCTGTGTTTTTAAGTTTCTGGAGAAATAGCCTACCTAAACAAGCTTAAAATGTGAAACTTGTGTGTGTTCTACATACATCAGCTCGAATGTATCTGCTCAGCTGCTAATGGAAGAAATCAGTTTTATGGATGAGAAAGTCAATTCATAAGTGTTTTGAAATTCTCTCTGCTTGTCTGCGTTCCAAAAAATAAAATATTACTTTAACTACGCCAAAGGAAAAAAAAACATTAAATATATTATCTTTACATATATTTACTACATAAAAAATACTCATGCATGAAATGATAATTAAAATAGTCCAAGTAAGCAGACTGATGGATGATCAAGTAAGCTGCACATTTTTATTGCGTGATATTAGAAATGTGCTTTTGACTTGTTTTCACTTTAATTAAGCAGAATTTCCTTAATAAGGTGTTTTTCAAGCTTAAAAATTACTTCTTACAGTTTTACTACTTAGTTTAATTTCAGTTCCTGCTTTAGACTTAATTATTTAAGTTTAATTAGGTGAAGAGTACTTTAATATTATATGATTTTTATGTAGCACGGTACAACAATTATTTTTGTTTAAAATTCCCCACGGTATGTAAGACAGTTTAGATAAATTTTAGGCTTTCACAACTACGAAAGTTATCAAATTTTACATTGCAATAATAATAATAATAATGTTATGCATTATATCTGCTTAATGCATGTCCGAAAAACAACCTGAACGTGTTTGTAACGTGAACGTCCTAAAATGTATGAGCACCTCAGTTCTTGTATTGTACTTCGCAATACTCTAAGGAAACAAATCATATTTGAAATTTTACAGTCTGTGCTGAAATTTGTCATCATTTCAGTCGAATGAAAAATCAAAATCAGCTGTCCTTCAATAAAATATGGGATTTGATATACTGTATCTTTTTTTTTTTTTTCGTTTCCGGATTTCAAAAAAATTACTTTCTGCAGTATCGTTTATATTCATCTCTCTGACGTAAGATATCAACTGGGAAGAGTTCTTTTTTATGTGGTTTGCGGATACCCACGCTCCCCGGAGAGCCTAGGATGTGGCAAAAATGAGAAAACCGCAGTGAAAATAAGTAAAGGACCATATATAACTGCATGAGAAAGAGAAAAAAAATGTTTGAAACTTTAGAGTGGGAGGATTGCCATCAAGCTGAATTCTTTTGTGCGAGCTTTAATATTTCTAAAGTTGAAACAATGAAATATGCACAGAAAGTCCCATAATTAGTGGTACCAAATTTAAGGGAAGGTAGGGTAAATAAAAAGGAATAAGAATCACATAGCAATGTGGGGTAGGAAGAGTCGTCTTCATGTAGCTCTTAACCCTTTAACGCGCAGTGTTCCAGCTCTGTGAACACCAAACTCAGACGTTTTGACTGTTGCAAGTCACTGAAGAATAGATCTGATTTCTATAAAAATAGTTGCGGGTGACATAGCTCCACGCAATCCTTTACTTTTTAGCACGTCATTTCCTGTGAAAAAATTGTCACGTATAACAGCACTGACATCTGCTGATAAAAAGAATGTGAGAACAGCTGGATAGATTGCCCAATGCTGAAAAAAGGGCAGCCGTTGCCATCGCTCGACTTAACTACCAGCAAGATAGCGGACGATCGAAACGTTCATCGCGTGCCACAGATCTAGAGAACCTTTTTTGACGACAGCTGGCTGTGCGCGGACACAAACTAAACCAGGGCAAACACCAATTCGCACAATGCCTCACGCTGCATCCACACTACTTAAAAAATGATTTCAATTGCTCTCTACTATCGTATATCAATAAGTGAAGCCATCTACAAACCTGGTCTTCAGCATCTCCTATCGCCATTTTGGGAGGAGTGCCCATATTTAATCCTGTGTCCGTTTTTACAACTTTTCCTCTACTGTTGACAATTAAAATGTGTCACAAAAAAAAACCCTATTGAATGTTTTCATCGAAATGCAGATGTGGATATTTACCATGCTGTTCGTTTGGAATGATGTGAGGTTTCTCGGCGTATGCACAGCAGCCAAAGTTCAAGAAAATATGAAAAAACCTTGAAGTTTACTTTAACGCCAAAAATGCCAAATTCGGAGCAAGGGAAACTTGCAAATTTTTGTAATTTTATCTGTAAATCTGGAATCTCTTGAAGTGTGACGCAGAAAATTATCTGAAGTCTGCATTTATAAATTAATTTTACATTTGTCGTAATTCTCTATTCTAAAAAAAAGTGACGTCCGCTGTCGCCGCCTCCTCTGTCAAGAGCTTGTTCGACTTCTTCCAAACCTTTGGGATTTGAGTTTCGAATAAGGTGTCCACGGATTCTAAAATTCCGAGGAACCTGATAGGCTGACTTAAATTTCGAAAATCGAATTATTTTAGAAGATTTTAATGAGAAACTGAAAAAATAAACATAATGGTATCCAGATTTGGCATAAAATCATTCATTCCTATGCAACAAAGCAATTCCTAGTACGTAGAATCGCGTGAAATTGACAAACATGAAGTAGAATGACACCCATTTTACGCCAAATTAAAACGTATATGAAACAAATAACTCAAAGTGTGTTACACGAAGTTGACAATTTTCGAATAGTAAGTTCGCTTAGACAACAGTAGTTTAGAATTAGCGATTATTAGTTTTTCCAAAACAGAATAACTAATTGTTACTGATTTTAAAAGCGCCATCTTGGCATTAGGTACGATCTGGAAAAATGGTATCTTTCCAAGTAGGATGAATCTAAACCTCAAGTTTCAAAATGTTAGAACCCAGTATCTTGAAAATGAAAAATAATTAAAATGCAAATTATTTTAAAGCCTGTTCGGTCCACCAGGAGGATTTGCTACCAGTAGAAATATTTGGTGGTGTTAACTATGGCATTATAGCAGTTATGGTACACTTTGGATATTTGCCAGCGCGGCGAGATGATATATTTCATGGTGCTAAATACTCCAATCTGCAAAGGATTATGTATATGAAAGTATAGATAACGGTTTTCCGGGAGGTTGTGAGTATGTGTAAATCGCTAAATAATGAAAAGTCGATAATGGTGGCCAGCTATTCTAGCTGTTCCGTAGTTTTTATCTAAGAAAACATATGAAGTACTGTTGTCTTAGAGCTAATTATTAACTATACATATACGCAAGTCGCCAAATTATGAAAAATTGCCATAATTGGATAATAAGCAATTACTCCATGGGTTTCACAATATTCTCCATGGGTCACACACGAAGTTTAAATTATTATGCTCCATGGAACATGCAAGAACCAAGCAATGTGTAGCTCGGGAACATTCTATCTGATCCAACCTTTGGGTTTTGTTAGTTGAAATTATGCCTTTTTTTCACGAATAAGCCTTATTAGGGGCAGAATGCCTCATACGAAAAGCGAGCGTAGCGAGTCTAGTGGCCTTGGCCCCCTAGTGTCTGAAATAAAATAAAAAGGACTGGAAGTATGTGCAAAAATGTGTCGGATACGGTAGTATATTTAGTTATTTATTAGGTATTTAGGTATTTCGGGAGGGCTTAGTTTAAAAGAAAAACTTATTCAGCCTAAACTGATTGCGCAATAAAACAAAATGTTATCCAAATAGTGGATTAGGCACTTTTTTTTAAACTAGGCTCCTAAAAAAAAATCTGCATCCACCACGGCAGTTTTGCGCACTTTTATCAAGTCATATTTAAAGCCTTTTACTTAACCCTGAAACCAGGGGCGTAGCCAGAAATTTTTCATGGGGGGGGTTACGACTACTACAACTCATATATATGTATACGTGTGTGTGATAATGTAGTAAAGAATATACATTTTGTATAGCAAAAAATTCCTCATGGGGGGGGGTTATGACCCCCCTAACCCCCTTCTTGGCTACGCCTCTGCCTGAAACGCAAAAAAACTTCCCAACATTTTGAACTAATAGCAAGATCATTATCCACACCCGTATTTCCATGAAAACGTGCTATTCTGGCTTTTTTGGAGGAAAATTTAACTGTCAATATCTTCACTGCATAATTGAAAAAGTCAACATTCTCTTTTTCTTTCCTTCTTTTCTTTTTTGCCGGCACTGTATTTTGATAGGAAATTTTACTGTTGTAAATCCCATTAAAATAAATTAATTTTACTTTCTTTTTAAAACACAGCAACGTTACCCATATTAGTGAACTAACTACTTTTCTTTTATACAGAAATCCTTAATAATTTTGTATGCATCCGCATAAAAGATAAATGTTTCGTACAAATTTCAAATATACAAAACATAGATTTTTTTTTCATAGATACAAAAGCATATTTTTGTAATTTTCTGTAGCAACAACACATCGGCACATATGCTGTCGTTGTTGCTTGAGAAAATAGAAGTTAACGAAACAAAAATTCACAAACAAGAAATATCAAGAACAAAGCTATTTACAGAATTTACACGTATTTCTATTTTAAAAAGTACTTTTAAAGCACTCCTAACGTATTTTTGTGCCCTAGAGCGTCAGCAATGCTATACTTGCTTTAAAGATACAGATCACTTTTTAAATTTACAACCTGTGTTGAAAATTTTCATGATCTTATTGAATAATACAAAATCAGCTGCCATTCAATAAAACATAGGATCTGAAGACATCGCGAATTTCAATATTTTTTCGTTTGTCCCTTTCAAAAAGTACTTTTTGGAACATTCTTTGTTATTTATCTCTGTCGCAAAAAATCAACAGGAAAGAGTTCTTTTTCATGTACGTCACTGGATTTTACGCTCGCTGGCGGGCTTGAATAATAACAAATATGAGAACGCTGCTGTGGAGATAAGTGAAAAAGACCATATATAACTGCGTGAGTATTTCCAGGTTAGGAATTTGAAAGTGTTGAATTTTTTATCTGAGCCTTATATGTTGCCTTATATTAGGCTTTATATCCTGACCTTTGCATTAGTATGAAAATAAAAACTATAATGTCAATATCTTTAATGTTTAAAAATTATTAGCACCAGAGTGCTATTCAAATCAATCAGGTTTTTTGTGTGGACATTAGGGCGTCGCATCACTTTTCAGATGTATTTTTTTAAATGAATAGTGTGGGGTTCTTAAAATATATTTCGAGTCTAACTAGAAAACACCTGGCGAATATTGTAAAATAGTTTTAGTAGACGATTTTAAAATAGATTTTATTTCCGAAGAAGTGTTTTATAGAACAGCGAAGACAAATACGGTACACTGATAGATTATGATTCACTTTCCAAATGGTATTTATAAAGGTGAAGTATGGTTTGACTATTCCTGGCGAATATTGTTAAACAGTTTTGGTAAGCGATTTCAATATAGATTTCTATTCCGAAAAAGTATTTTATGGAACAAGGAAGGAAAACACGGTACACTCAAGGATGTTGATGCCCATTCAGAACAGTATATAAAATGTCTACGGGATATAGTTGGATATGCCTGAAGAAGATTGTAAAACAGTTTCAGTAGGCGATTTTAAGATAGATTTCGATTCCAAAGATGCGTTTTACGGTACAAGCAAGAGTTGATTTCTATTTTAACTCCCCCGCTCTCGCCAACCTAAAAAATCCCGCACTTTGGCGAGCTTTGCAGTCATGGGTCTCTAGGACTTATGCATGACTTTCAACGCTCCCAAAAGAACTATATGAAAACTAATGCGAACAAATTAGCGGTAAACGCACCCGTTAAGGAATTTGAAGACACTTAATTATTAAAACTACATTAATTGGCAGCCCAAAATAAATAAAAATGTAACGGAATGCTTTACTTACATGTTTTCCAAATCGCTATTTTAATTCTAAATTACGATTGCCACATAAATACAAGAAATCGTCGTGGTAGCTCCATATCTTTAATGATCGCCAGCTTGGCGAGAGTCGGGGCGTTAAAGTAGGAATCAACCCAGAAAGAGAAACACGGCACACTCATGGATTACTTTCGAAACAATATTTAAAACTGTGAAGTATAGTAATATACCTGGCAACGATTGAAAAACAGTTTTAGTAGGTGATTTTAAGATAGATTTCGATTCCAAAGATGGGTTTTATGAAACAAGGAAGAAAAATACGGCCCAGTCATGAATAATGATACACTTTCCAAGTGAATGGAATAAGGAAAAAAAATAGGGACGACGCATAAACTATGATACGCTTTTAATATAGCACTTTGGTGCGTATTTAAAATCTGAAAGTGTTTCAGATTTTCTTCATTTTATTTTTTTTAATCTCATTTTATCTTATCGTACAAGAGATACGTTTGAATAGATAAGTTTGCTATAGGAGATGACAGGTTTAAATTGGAGTTGTTCAAACAATGGAGTTGTTTGAAGCACCCTTAATCACAGGGTGCTTCAAAATTAATTGGCACAATTATAAGGAGTAGAAAAATAAGCAAGCGAAACAAGGTGATTTAGAACTGCATAGTAATGCAGGATAAAAAATGTCGTCTTGAAAACCTGTTGATAATCATTTAGTGCAATAATTTATAATATTATAGCACTCATCTTCCCTTAGAAAATCGTTTCTTTAACTCGCACAGGAAATCTACCTATCCAACACGTCGTTGCCCCTGAACCGCATTAGGTATTAATGCATAACTTGCCGAAAAAAAAAATTGCGTGTTGATATTCCGCAATGTGGTTCCCATGGTTTATTTTCAAAGCCACTAATGCGTAAAGTGAGTTTTAATTTCAAAAACATTAGTCTGCATACACTGCAAAAAACATTTTCCTAGATTCCAGCACAATGTGTGAGTAAATGTAACGCCAACACGCTGTGATGTAAAGACTGTTGACTTCTTATACAAGGTTCTTCGTGATTGGCTTATCAACGTCATTACGTCATTTTATGAGTGGATTTAAAACACAAGGCGCGGTATTCCAAAACTGCAGCACTTGTATTGTATTATTTTACAGCAACGTCTGTGGTAAAGTTACATTTCTTAGAGTGCATGCGTGCAATTTTTCGAACACTGAACATTGCATTCGCGAACAAAGAGTTATTAAATATTTTAACCAATTAATCAAATTTTCTTGTAAAATCCCCAAACTTCGATGAAAGTTTATGAAAATTTGGAAAAGTTAGATCAGTAGATTGTTAAGCACCATGAAAAATATCATGAAAATCGATTGTAAAACATCGATACAACATACTTAAGTTAAAAATTGGCTTTTTATAAAAAAATTCTTTAAAAATAGAAAAAAAAATCAAATAAAAAATATGTACTATTAGAAAAAAAAATATGGATTCCAAATTGAATATTTAGTTATTTTCAGTTTTGCAGTAAAAAGAATGCGGTCGAATAGCAGAAACATTCGTTCAAGAGATTCGATTTTTGAAACCTATAATTTTAAAGGAAATTTAAAAAATTGGGGGAATGCTGCAAAATGGACAGATAAAAAATAATCGCGATTTGCATCAAAATTGCTGAGTTGTTGAATATTTAAACCAATGAATCAAATTATCTCGTAAAATCTACAATTTGTGATGGAAATTTCTGAAAATTTACAAATGTTAGATCTAATCCGTTTTAAAGATTGAAAAACATCGGAGTTATTCAGTGTTTAAATGAAAAAATCTACTTTTATAAAACTTCTTTAAAAATAGAGATAAAAAAAACGTTAAAACATCGTACTTTTAGAGCGAGAAAATGTTGGGCTGTGAGATTTCGCAAGTATTTTCCATGCAACATCAGGGCCCGATTAACCTCTGAAGTGAGGGGAAGCCCAGTCTCATTTCGGCCCCCCTTCATCCCCTTTTTGTTTGGGAAATGTAAAGTTTTAATGATTTTCTTTCATAAAAATATTTTATCGTAAAAAGAAACTTCATTGATTTAATTAATTCTAATGATTTCCTTTGCTAAAAGCATTTTGTTCATTAATTTCAAATTTTCCTTTGATAAAAATATTTTATTCATTAATCTTCATAATAATTAGTTCATTGTAACAAGATTTTACAGTATTTTTGAAATGACTTTAAATATTAACAAATAATTAAAAACATTACCTTACTGGAACATTAAGCTTTATTTAGTCCTATTTTTCATTAGACATGGCTTTTTATCAGGAATTCTTTGTTTGTTTTGATGACATCATAAAAATTACAACACAGAAGTTGAGAATTAATTTTGACATTTAGAAGATGTTTAACATTGCATATTAAAAGTCTACCCCTTTCTACCGGCCAAATATTCCCCATAACAGAAAAAACTCAACTGCAGCAGATGTCCCAGGCAAAGACATCGCAAACAACCAATTTAGAAATATTGTGACTTGATGTATCAAGACTTCTGAAAAGCACCACTTGTCTTCATTAAAAATGTTTACAATAACTTAAAAGATCATTTGAAAACAAAATTTTGAATTTTTATTGCAATTTTTTAGTCATTTTCGGGTCCCCCTTCAAATTCTGAGGGGAAGCTTAAGCTTCCTGAGCATGAGCGCCGGCAGAATATTTCCCAGGGCGGGCAAAGACTTCTCCAGGGAAGGGGGGGGGCAAAGACTACTTCAACGTATGGTTACCGTGTTAGAAAGAGCAAAAAAGCAAGGGAAAACACTCATACCAAGAGGAGGCATTACCCCCCTTACCCTATGCTGTAGGCGCCCATGTTCCTGAGCCTTTTCAGTAATCGGGCCCTGTGTAGCATACGAAATAAAGCGCGGATTGCAATTTCATTACATCAAACATTCAGCTGTCACTATTTATACTCCAAAAGTTCTTTCGGAAGCCGAGGGTGTGTTTGATAACTTTCAATACAGCTAAAAAAAATTACGTTAGAACGGTTTTTAATTAAAAATTTAAAAGTAAAAATTAATTAAATCTTGAGTCTCAGGTGCACGTTTTCGAACTCATTGGCATGTATGTTCGAATTTTCAGAGCTCTTGGTTTTGTAGATTTGTCTGTAGACCGCGTGTATAGATAGATACAAACATTTACTTGTATTATTATACATAGCAAATATTTTAAATAAGAAAGCTTATCATAATGCATATCTCTAGAGTATAAAGATACGTATATGTATTCGTGTATTAGAGCATCGACTGTCAAAGTTTATCGAATCAAATTGGAAGAAGTATCTACAGCATTTGTTTACGGTACGTATTTTTGAAAAAAAATGTCATAACATGCTTGTATGCCTTCAAGTACAAACACCGCTGTTCTTGTTTTGAAGAAACAAATCACATTTGGAATTTACATCTCTCTGTGAAATTTTTCATTTTGGTCAAATTGAAGAGCAAAACCAGATGTTTCTAAATAAAATATGGGAAATCTCATATACTGTATCGCAGTATTTTTTCGTTTGTTCATTTTAAAAATAGTATTTTTCTGAACAGCATTTATATTCATATCTCTGACGGACACATGACATAAAAAATCAACTTCGGAAAGTTTCTTTTAGATGTACCTTACAAGCACTCACACTCTCTAGAGTTTAGAATCTAAGGAACACGTGATGTTTCTATAAAGATTTACTGTATGTAGAAAAATGCTTAAAAGTGTAGTGTTATCAATATAGGGTATTTCTTTCACCAGTTTAAAATTTTTAAGAGAGCTATTAATCGAAATTTGCATCAACCTAAGAAAACTCTACCAATTCTTTTAAAATAATGTAATTATAGACCACCTAGACGACAATTATTCATCTTTTATCCCAGGTGTTACCCTCGATTCGATAAGTAAAACTCGGAGAAGTTGCAATTCCATATTTCCTCTGAATCCGCAAAAGTTGAATTGCGATATCGTAAGTGATTACTGTATATAGACATCTAATTCAGTAATCTTCAAGTTTCAATACACTATGCGGGCAAACAATCAATATATTTCTTTTTCAAGCTTAGTATAAAAATACACAGAAAATTAATTGTTTGCAATGAAAAACACCAAACTAGATTTTCCGAATGCAAAGGAGCTGAAGAAAACGAGCGATAGAAAAATAACAGTTTCTCAGAACTTTAGTTCCCTTCCATTAACAGACATTCGAATATTTTTTATTCGGCGTCTTTGAAGTTTTTCTCTTGAGCCAATTTCAGGTAGAGAAAGTAAAAATGTAGATCGTTGTAACACTAAGACGGCATTCAAAATATAAAAAAGTTGAATTTACAAGTAGTATGGAATAATGAAAATAAAATAAAAATGGAAATGGAATAGAAAAAAAAGAGCTCAGATTCAATGGTTATAAAGGTGGGGGGGGGGGAGGGGAAGGAGCTCCCTTCGTTTGAAATTATTCCCAGTGAAAAAAAAAGTTGATGATCATTGTGCGAGTTCGATGAAAGTTTCTCAGGCTTTTGATGCTGAAGAGAATTCGCTTTTATATTTCCGCAAAGAAAAAAAAATGCATTTGAATTGCTGATAAGAATTTTCAATTCTTGAAAAGATATATTATTGTCATTATCATTATTATTATATAGATAGTAGTTAACTTCTCTATAAAGTTTACAAGTTGTAAAGTTTATATAACTTTTAAATTATTTTTTAACCATTTTTAGAGCTATGCATGAAAAAGAAATTAAACTCTTCTGTCTTATTTGTGCAACTTGATGTATAAAGAAAAACTGTTGTAGAAAATAAGCAAGCAATTAAATGAAGATTTAATTATTCATGAATTGAATGTAGAACATTTTCCCTAATGCTTATTATTTGAGCAATTTCATTTGAACTTTTTGCCTAATTATCTTGTAACTTCATACATTGGAGATCAAATTAGGAAGAGAAGACGATGTTAAATATTTCCAATGCAACAAGTTCTGCGAAATAGTACTTCAGTCGGCTTAAATTCGAAGCTTGCGTTGAGTGAGGACAAAATTTCATATGTGAATTAAATGAACAACTGATTGCTTTCGTTAAATGATAGCTGACAAAGTGACAAAATATTTTATCTTCTATCATTTTCAGGAAATCATTCTCATTATCCTAGGAGCAATAGTAAAACTAATTATTGAAGGTTATAGCTTTGAGCGATCTACAGTTAAAATGTTAGATTGCTCTATTTCAGTGTAAAGCCACTGTGACGAGAAGCGATATCTATAACGTATTAACCCTATATTTACCAAATTAAGAATTTTCAAGAATACCAATTTGAAAACTGTTTCTTTTCTCTTGTTTTACTTGCAGAATGAATGATCAATATTGATTTATGTAATGTAAAAGAAAATTACGAAAAAAATTTAATATACACTAACTAACTGCACATCTGATGTTTTATAAGTATTTGATGATCGTTTTACGAAATGGTTACAGTACAAAAAGAAAGTGAAAAAGTCAAGCACTACTTTGAATAACACACTTTTGGGAAATCTTTTACTTTAATCATGAAACAAACGCCAAAAAATTCACTAGTGCTCCGAAAAACTATTTTTCTGTTGGCTTAGCGGTTATAAAGTGAGTAGAAAGATATACATTTAAAACAATCTTACTTTAATAGAGCATTCAGTGATGATATAAGCTAACTATGTGAAGTATTTGGTAGGGACTTTTCAAAGAAATAATTACAGTGAATTAAAGAACATTTAAAAAAAACGATTTTATTTTTACGATACTTCTTGTACCGTTTATAGATAAAAGGTTTAAAATTATAGCTCTTTGAGTAACATATTTTTAACAACCTTTGTGTAGCTGAGTTATAAAATTTTGCTTACTAACCTACAACATTGACTACAATATAGTTCGTTCATTTTGTAACTAAAAAGAACGTTTATCGTGAAATATTTTTTTTAAACGAAAGTAGTATTTCATATCTCCATTTCAACTATTTTCATCCATATTTCTTCTTTTTAAATTATTATAATTTTCAGAACTTAGAATAGTTCCTTTTTTATGTTGCGTTCTGGTTTAATATGTTATCTCCCATCACTAAAAGATGCAAGACATGTGTTGTGTGTAAACAGGTCAAATTTGGTTTCAGTATGTTTGTGTGAAAGGAGAAGGGGTTGAACAGAATACGAACTGTAACTTTCTTTCGAATACAACTAGCTTCTTGAGTTTTATATAGAGTGTGACAATAACTGTATATTGGCTTTTAAGACGCTGAATAGGCTTATTAAAATATGCAGGTTTTACTAATTCTGTTAAAGCTCAGTTAATACTGACTTTAAGTAAAAGTGGAGGAACAATTTGAGGTGAATAAGTTTAAAGTTCTACTAAACGTGCATGCAAAATGTTCTTTTTCAACATTTTTCATCGGAAAGTGTTTATACGATTTCAGTTCACCTGTTCGTCTGTCAGTCCCTCATGAACTAACTGCCCTAAATTTGCATTGATTACTACTAAATTTATATGTGCTATTTGTATGTAATGTTGTACTATATGCCCTATCATATATGTAGGACATAAAAATCTTTAGGGAAGCACCCAAAAATTCCAATGCATTACACGTGATAAACAGTCATTGTTTAAAGTGTATTTTTGGTATTCCTCGATTTATCGATTATAAACTAACAAATCATAAAAAAATAAAGAGGTATAACTTGTTAAGGATTATAAAATAATATTCTCGTTAGATAGAATAGTGTATATAACATTTACAATTCAAGTGCATTCAAAATAATTGCAATACATTACGGTCTATGGTTGATTAAAGACATAAATCCTCTTATATATTTATATATATATATATATATACATGCACACGCACACACACACACACACGTGTATGTATATATATATATATCTATATCTATACATATAGGGTTACTGGTAACTGGACGTATTGATGGTAAGATATGACAATATGATTGAGGAGCCAAAATGCTCCAATTTTAACCCCATATGTATGGCCAAAAATCAATAGTTTTTGAGAAAACTGAATTTTAACCGTTTGACTGCTATGCAGCGCTATTGCGCTTTTGGAATGTACACCCTCCAAAAGAAGCATTCGAGCAAGAGAGAAATTTCATACGTTGGTTTCGTATATTAAAAACTATTTATCATAGAATATGAGTTAGGCTATGCATAAATATGGCATTCCATCTTTCTATTAAGTTGTGCGTTTTCAAAAACTCAATTATTTTTCGCAAATCTAAAATAGGAAATTTCTCTCTTGATCGAATACTTTTATTGGAGGATGTTTGAAGATTTTTATGGATAGCAGTCAAGCGGTTAAGTAACCCAAAATTTGACATTAAAGTGCAAATTCAAAAAATCTAACTGTTAAATACGTTTCATTTAAATTTATTTTCATAGCTGAAACTCTAACTAAGCTAACGTGATTATAAAATGTACAAAACAACTTTAAAATTTAAATTTTCGAGATATTACATCTATTTTTTAAATTTTGAATTCCCATACTTCCTTTAAAAAAATATTATTTATTTTAAAAATTGGAAATGGCAGAAAGCTTATGAATTAAAAATAAAGTTTCAGCTATCCAAAAACATATTAATGTCCACCTAGAGACATGTAATTCGTAAAGAAGAGTTAGTTTTACTTAGCAAAGCTAAAAATGCCAAACGATGCATCATTGTTTAGGATGGTTCATCAAGAAGTCAAGTTATCACCTTTTTGAAGTAAAACTTCTTTAGTCGCGACTAAGGGGTAACTCAGATTTTTTTTTCTGACGGAAGTAACGCTCAGTAAAGGAAGTAATGTATATGTCATATACTCCACAGCAAGCGCGCCTGAAAAAGAAGAATCACAAAAGATGCTACATTTTCGACCGCTCGCTCCTTTCGCTGACTTCATTGTTGAAAATGCATTATCATTACTATCATTATTTAGTTTTTCTTGAGATGGCAACGTTATCCACAATATATGTATTTAAATATCTCGTTTTGCCGATGGCAACTAGTTGTAAAATTCTATACTCTCTGAGGAGTTTGTGAAGATTTCCGTTGGGAAATAACTTTTGAATTAAATTGTTTTTAAGAGGTCTAACGTTTATTTTCTTGATTGTGTATCGTTAGAGTGTGGCTAGTACTTATTTTCAGACATAGAATTATTACTTCCGTGGTGGTATTTGATGAACATACAAATGCCAAACGCGTTTTAAAATAAACGACTTGGTGCAGTGATTAATATTTGGCGTCCGCTTACCAGAAAGCTGTTTTAGTATTTTGACTAACTCTTGATACGCTTTATTTTTCATCGTGTAAATACGGGGAACCTGTCAGGGAAAGAAACGGCGATTTCTCGCCATTTCTTTGAGACATCAATCTTTATTTATATATCAATAAGCGTTTTGAAGGTACATCCAACATAATATTTTACATGTAATCCCAACATCACAGGAGGTTGTCGATAATTCTTATTTTTAGGATTTACAAGGTTTTGGAAAAGCACAAAGAAGTGGAACCTGTCTGCAATCGAACGAGAAAAGTAGTTGGAAACGTCAGTAAAGAACACTTTTCCTGGATTCTAACCCAACTTCAAGGCAGAACATCGGTTTAAGAACAAGGAGATGGAACACCGCAATTAAAGGGACAGTGGCTGCAAATGTTGGATAACGCCGTTGTTGCAAACAGATGGCGCTACGCACACTGGGTAACTGCGCATCTCAGGTTGTTTATATTTCCATCGAGGCGAAGTAAATGGAGATCGTTGAATTTTCAAAACTTCAGAAAATTAAATGCATAGACTTATGAGCGTGATATATAGTAATTACTGGTTTCAGACGTGTTTTAATTACATAATTGTCTTATAATACTATTTCGTAGTGAATATAGGCAATAGTTTCGAAGTGAAGTGTTATTATTATTTATCAAAAGCCAGTTGCATAATAACCGTTGGCCGTTAGGCCACTAAACTCCTAAATATTATGTATGCCGTGTCTGTTATTATTTTACCCAAAAGATGTATTTTAAGAAATGTTAGTACGTAAGAAACGGACCCTGGCTGCAATCAATCCCAAACAATGGACAGAACCTGCAGTTTAAAAACATGGATACAGAATAATAATTCGAAACCTACTAGCAGACGAAATCAACGCTTAAGAACACTCTGTGATAGAAAAACACAACAAAAATCACACTACCTGCATTCGAACCCCACAAACAGAGGAAAACATCAATTAAAGAACACAGTTAAAGTATAATACTAGACTACGGACATCTCCTCCCTCCCATTAGACCCAACCTTCAGACGGAACAATGGTATACGAAAACAGTTAAAAAATAATACTACAACATGGACACTTCCTGGATTCTAAGTAATTATCATGAATTACAGATGATTCTTACTGGAGATTTTAATGTTAATTTTCGCTCTCAAGAATCTCAGTCGTTAGTTGATTTTTTAAAAGAAAAATTTGATCTAACTATGAATACTTCTCGACTTGAATCAACAACGCGTTTCGGTACAACGATAGATGCTGTATCTTCAAGAAAATTAGCAAATTTAGAGAGTTAAATTTATGTTTCACATTATAATTACCACAAACCTATAATTTCATACATAAAAATTATGATGACATCCAAGTACCTATTTCCAATGAATAATATGAATATAATATTTATATAATCTTTGTAAAGTACATGAATAATAAATATAATCAAATTATAATATGTTATTTATTTTAAGTTTAATCATTTCAGTGATATGTGTCGTAAACACGTCAAAGAAGTTTTACTTCAATCGCGCGTAAAGATTACACGCATACACTTTTTTTTAAATTAATTTTCATATCTGACACTCTAACTAAGCTAACGTAATCATGAAAAACTACAAAATTATTTCAAAATTTCAATCCACGCGCGCGGTTTACATGCATGTTTTTCATTTATTTACTTTTCAAAATATGTTGTTTATCTTTAAAATACTGTTCCAGCAAGTGCACTAATTACAAATAAAATTTCTCCCATTATTCAGCTTTCCAAAAAGGTATTAATGCCAATCTACAGACATGCAATTCGTAAAGAAGGGTCAGTTTTACTTAGAGCAGGTAAAAACGCCAAAGGATGCAACTCCGTTCATTCTTTACGATCGTTCGTCAACTGATCAAGTTTGTTTGTACGTGATGAATGTTTTTACGTGCTTAAAATCTTAATCATATCAGATTGCGAATCTCAAACAGCTATTCAATGTGCCGTCGTGTTAGTTTCGACTCTGCATCGCGCCTTTTATTGTTATTTGACTAATCAACAAAACATAGTTACGCAGAGTCGAAGCTAACTAACACGATGGCACAAGCGCTTAAAAGAAGTGATAACTTGATCGACGTTGAATAGTTGATCGATGATCCTAAACGATGAACGTAGCCGCTTCCTTTCGGGATTTTAACCTGCGCTGAATAAAACTCACCCTTTTTTACCAACTAAATGTTTTTATATGGACACCACTAAGTTTTAATATACCTGATTAGCTGGAGAAATTTTATTTGTAATTTGCACGCTTACTGCAATAATATTTTTTCAGACAAACAACATTTGTTGAAAGGAAAGTGAAAAGAAATGAAAAAAAAAATACATGTGAAGAGCGTGAATTCAAATTTTGAAACATTTTTGTACTTTTTATGATTACTTTAGCTTAGTTAGAGTGCAGCTATGAAAAAAAAAAAAAAAAAAACTGTTATAACTTAATCGGTTAACGAACGATTCTAAAGAATGAACAAGGGTGCTAATTTTTACCTGTGCTAAGTAAAACTCACACTTCTGTAAGAATTGCATGCCTTTATATGGACATTGATAAGCTTTTGGATTGCTGAATAATGGAAGAAACTTATTTGTAATTTGTACGTATACTGCCATCGTAATTTTTTAATGAATAACATCTTTTGAAAGGAAACTTGCTAAGAAAATACATCTAATGGCAGGCGAATTTAAATTTTTAAAAAGTTTTACACACTTTTTATAAATACGTTAGATTAGTTAGAGTTTCAGCTATAAAAACAAATTAAAATGAAACCCATTTAATTAGTAGATTTTTTTAAATTTGCTCTGTCAAAATGTAGGATATTCAAGAAATTTTTTTTCTCATAAACTATTTTTGGCCAAACATAAGGGGGGGGGGTTAAAATTATAGCATTTTGGCTCCCTTATCACGCCTCATTAGGAATACGTCGAGTTACCAGTAGCCTTTATATATAAAAGCATATGTATGTGTTGGTAATTTATATATATGTATATATATATATGTATGTATGTATTGGTAATTTATTTATATATATATCTATACAGAGAGAGAGAGAGAGAGGGTGAGAGAGAAAGCGTACAGACGTTTATAACAGCTTACTATTCATTTAGGGGATATAAATAACATTTAAAATTTCTTACAGAGTCCCACAAACTTACAGTAACAGTGATGCAGCTTGTAGAGCAAGAGCCAGCGGCCGCCAGACTTTCGTCATAGTATAAAAGCTGAAACTTTCTCTGCGTATACCCCCTAACAGAGGTAGGAACAATCGGCCACTGTAAAGTTTGGATGATCGTGGCTTTGGCAGGTAACAGGTGGCAAAGGTGTATAAAATTGCAGAAAATTTTCGTCATTTCATAAAGCTTAATTTTTTTATATGTCCTTCTTCGCAGTACTAGAAATCACTTTATCCCTTGCCAGACATTTTTCCATCGTGGCAAATCCCCGCCAGACAAACTCAAAGTCAACGGGAGTCATGGAAAACTCTTGTGTTCCTAAACTCCCGCGACGAAGTACGTCAAGCACATTTTATACTGCTACTTCTGAACTTTCTTATGATGCTGCAGCGCGCTCGTAATAGAATTACGTTTTCCATGACTTTGAGGTTGTCTGGCGGGGGTTTGCCACGATGGAAATGTGTCTGGAAAGGGATAAAGTGATTTCTAGTACTGCGAAGAAGAACCTATAAAAAATTAAGCTTCATGAAATGACGAAAATTTTCTGCAATTTTATACACCTTTGCCACCTGTTACCTGCCAAAGTCACGATCATCCAAACTTTATAGTGGCCGATTGTTTCTACCTCTGTTAGGGGGTATGCGCAGAGAAAGTTTCAGCTTTTGTACTATGACGAAGGTCTGGCGGTCGCTGGCTCTTAGACTATTGTTAGAGGTTATTCACAAAATCTGGCTACGTTTGAAGATGATGCATCGCCACCACTGATCGCTACATAGCGGACTAAGCCAAACTTACCGCAGAAAAGCCTGTCGTGTTTTAAAGAGTTTTAAAATGGATGTGTTTGGCATGATTTATATGGCTGATTTCCTAGACTTAGGGTCTAAATATATTGAGAAATATGACATTGTTAGCTATTCAAAACACCCAAGCAAATTTTTCACATGAAAATGTACAACAAGTCTTGGAAAACAACGAGATCTGGAAAAAAATATTCACGCAATCTTCCTAACGCAATTCCATGAACAGATATCTGAATATTTTTATTCTGTGCCATTGATTATTTTTTGCGCCATTTTTGGATGATATAAAAATAATAAAGGAAATTAGATGGTCGAAACATTAGTACATTATTCAAAATAGTAGTGGAAAAAAGTTCACATATTAATGTAGAAGTCATAAATTTCAAAGGTGAAGAAAACGAAGGAAATAAACAATTTAGGAATGGAAAAGAGATCTGACAAAATGGTTTGGGAAGAAAATGATTTGTATTTAAAAAATACATATAGAAAAATCCTGGAAATATGCACAACTGAAAAAAATGTAGATGCCCATCATTTGAGTTCAGTGAAAGATGTAGAAATAAATTTTATGCCATGGAGAATCTATTTTCCCCTTGCGAAAAGAGAAAGATGAATTTAAATTTCTATATTGAATAAATATTTATGCTTGGCTAATAGACATTTTTAATTAGTAGAGAGTGGCCTATGAAATAAAATGTTTCTCCGAACAATTAAAATCTATGCAACAGCATTTTAAATGACTTCTTGCTATGAGATAACATGTAATTTTTAAAGGTTTGTGGGTAACATAGTTTTAATGTTAACATAATTTTATAGTTAATAATTCTAGCTGAATATTTCTATTTTATTTGAAATCTTTAGTTATTCACAGGAGGACAAAGGGCTTTTATGTATCGTGAGAGATTCAACACACACTACTCAGTTTGCTTAAAACTTGTTATTCTTTTAAGAGAATATGGACAATAATGCTATCAAAAATCCCCTTGAAATTAATCAACAATTGTGTATCGAATATGTGAAGACCTGGCAAATTCTTGCTAGACAGCCTGAAAATCATCGCTAGCTTGAGTGGCGAATGATTTGTTTTTGTCAGCGCATCATTTGAAGCGTCATGGAACATTAACAAGTTATAAAGGCATCCTGGAATTGCAAACAAATAAATTTGTTTATAGCAAACTTGAGGGAATATAGAGAGCTAGGACCATCGAATAAGAAAAGCACACGCTATTATAACACGAGCTGTTAAGCGTTTAGCATAATAGAACATTTAATGGAACATCGCACAAACCTTGGAAAAATGCTTATAAGCATTTTTCATGGTTATAAGCAAATCACATGCCATGTACATGTATAAACAAATACTCTTATGACGAGCGTGAACAATTACTTTCTCTGGTTCGTTATTTAATGACTTCTGCGCCGAAGATAAGGCCTGTATTTTTACAGCTGCAAAGGGACACATTTGGCGGGAATAATAATTCTGGAATATTGCATGATGATTCAGTCTGCTTTGTGAGGAAAAGAATGTTCTAGCAATAAAGAATTCATAATGAAATGGAATAAAAATAAATCACATGACGTGAAATAACAGTTAAGCTTATTACACCCACAATACTTCATTTTATCCCTTTTCATTCAGATGCATAAAGAACTACCTAGATCACCAGTCCTGGACAGAATGATAAAATGATTCAAGGTAACCCAATCTCCCACTGAAACTATGTAATACAAAGGAAAAATAAAATTAAACACAGTATAAAACAACCATCATCTAAAGTATCTACAATTCCTAGTTCTGGGACTGTTTTAATTAAAGTTTGCATGTCCGTTAAATTATCTAAGAAAAAAAGTCTTGAAAGTTACTGTTCAAAGGAAGAATTTTGTGGTAACTGAGATGCAGAGAGTAATGGTCATTTGCTTATTTTTAACTTTAAAGTATCAGTATGTTTAAAGGAAATGTCATTAAGCTATACGGCATTAGATTTTAAGCATTCCTTATCCAGATATTTCTAAACATTGGTTAGCAGAGATATTTTAAGTCTAATTGTTGCGGTAAAGTTTAAAATAAAAAATAATGTCATTTACAAACTGTGCTCACGAGAAATTTTAGATAGATTAAAAAAATGAAAGAAAATTATGCATGACCTCATATCAAAAATTACTGTCACGTTCGAATCAAAATGCTATAGACTTCCTCAGAATTCAAAAAGAAACTTCAAACTTTTCACTGTTATTTTCTTTGTAAAACAAATATTTATTCCTGAGCACTTGTGCGGATAAAGCTCGAATTTTATTCTAAATCCAGGAAAAGAATCGTTGAGATGCAGATTTTGTTTTATGTTTTGTAATATCAGGACGCACAACCATTCAGTTTTATGGTCAATTTCAAAGAAGCCCCGAAGAAATTTAATCTTTTTTCCGTGAACAGTGTTTGCTGCAAACAGAATTGATATAGTTTTGTATTTGCTGATGCGATGAGAGTTTTAGCATAAGAATTAAGAGTTGCATGCATTTTAATCCTTTCAAAAACTCGAGACGTAACCAATTAACCATGTGTAGTTTTTACTGAAATACGTATGCACCTTTTTTATTAACCCTCTGAGCGTCTTAGAAATGTACAGTTACTTTCACGGTAAAATTGTTATGCAGCATCAAAATTATAAAAAAATAATATTTCATAGGAAGATTCGTAATTGTTAAAAAACAAGGTTCTGAATTACTGCCATGCTTTAATATGAAAACGTATTTAATGATACCTAAGAGTTATAAAAATTCACAAAAAGCTCGATTATTCACATCCAAACAACAAAAATTTGAAATTTCGAGGGTGCCAGACCTCCCCCCCACCCTCTGGCTACGCCCCTAAATCAGATAATTAAAATAGTGGTCCAAGATCACGTTTGTTTTTTAACTGTCTCATTTCACATTCACAGTCACAACATTTCCGTAAAAAATAAAAAGGATATCTGAAAACAACAAAACAAAACTTTTTCACACCATACCCTGTCGCGATCGATGCATCGATCGACCTGCGGTCATAATCGATTTATTATACTAATAGGTTTATACGTTAGTCAAATTAAACTGTTCAAAAGATAGTTGATCGTACTTGGAAGTAACATATTTCAAGATCAATTATCCTTTTGAGAATTTTCAGTGTTATAACACAATTGATTATTTGATTGAAACATATAATTCCTATTGGCTTATGGGAAATTCAGTCGTGAATCGAATGCAAAAGCATCATCTTGACTTTGCTCTGCCAGATTCTCCACCTTTTCTCTTAGCGGAATGATACAAGGTTATCAGCCATCGATTGGAACAATTATAATTATTTTGCTTCACATTTCTGGGTTTTGTCACAAAGTTATTCTATGAAACTTTATTCAGATTTGTATGAAGTTTGTAGAGTAAAATGCTACCAGTGAATATATGATACTTGAAATTTTAAACGAAAAGTGAAGTGAAATCAAGAGTATCGATTGCAAAGATGCAAGATGATTTGATGGTTTTTGATAGAACTTTTACGAATTTTAGTTCACAAGTCCGTATGGAGGCTTTACTGCATGGCAGTATAACTGGTTATTTACTGTTATAACTCAACATCGATGAGAAGTTATAAGTGATCATTATGGACATAGTTAAATACCATTCCCCTTTGCTAAATGAACCGCTACTAAAATCCACACGAAAAAATATTTTTGTTAAATTTAACAAAATTCTATTGGCTTTTATTAAAAAATTTAGCTGATTCAATGAAATATTTCGTCCAATTAACCAAAATTTTGGCTGATCAATAAAATATTTTACTGAATAACTAAACGTTTTTTCGAATGCTTGAAATTATGTTCATTCAATAAATTTATTAGGTTAAAAAAGCGCCAAAAATATTTTGTTCAACTGAACGAAAGTTCTTTAGTGCAGTTATCTTATTCGTCATTGACGGTGAGCAACCTAAGCCATTCTACGCCTCTTTCTTCCAAGAAATACGGAATTTCCCTTGAGAAATGATCATATTAAAAGTAATAAAACGATCATAATTCGTTATTTTATTAGAATGAAATCATGGTTTGACTAAGAATAAATTTTTTTTAGAGGGTGTATACCATGTAAATGCAATGAATGGTGCAAACATAATAGGCTATAAACAAAAAGTTATACATCAGTCTTTTAGTGAACGCTCTGTATCGTTTTGCGCTAGAGGTACGCTTACGAAAGAACGACAGAATACTTTACATTATAGCGATTACATATAATGTATGAAAATAACATCAATAAACTAAAAGTGACAAAAGCAATTTTATATAGTTAATAGGAATTCTATTTTTATAGTATCGTTTCCACAATGCATTATAAATATTAAATGTCATACGTATATAATAGTAAAATGTAAATATGCTTTTTTTTGTTGGTTGTGTTAGTGGATGTTTCTCTTTTCACAAAACATTATTTCTTATAAAATACGTATCTTTCTGAACAATATTAGAAGCCGTAATGTATTTCAAATCAAACATCATAAGAGCAAAATGTAGTTATTCGTACTATATAAAAGAGTTTGGGTATTTTATACAGTATACGGTAAAAGGGCATAGGAACGGATGTAAAAGATATAGATGTAAAGGTACGACTACATAACTTTAAAAAATCTTTACTTTGAAAAGTTATTACTTATCGAGAGTCGTACAATTCAACAATTTTCAATCAGTAGCTTGCTTTACATAATTCATGTAGCTATACATGAAATCCAGCTCTGGATCCAATAGTACTTAGAAGAGACCTTTGTTCAAAGAAGTTTCTCATTTTCTCTTTTAGTTAGTTGACTGACACGGAGCTTATCATTCCATAGATTGGATTCTCCCTGGTGTTTATTCTGTAAATCTCATTTCTGCGTTCTGTGACAAGTTACAATATGACACTTGGGGGAGTTCTATGAATGCGTAGGACGATAGAGGGATATAAAATGCGACTGATTGACATGATACAATGATTTTTAGATGGCTTTTGAAATGACGGAGCATAGTTCAATTAAAGGGATGTGACATTGACGAACATATCTTTATTAAAGGGAAAAAAAAAACTGTCTGCACAAAATTATAAACAGTCAGGGAGAAAAGTTTTTTTCTGGCAAGAAAATTAATTGGTTGCTCAAACATAATTATCTAAATTTAAAAAAAAAGGTTTTAATGTACCACATTTTTAAAACGGACTATAAAATGTATAAAATAATTTCCATAACTCACACAGATTTATAATCTCATACTGGTTGTCTTAAAAATTTGTAATAGTGAGTAACTATGAAAATACTTGTAAGATTAAAATGGAAAAGGTGGGACGTAAACGATGCAAACTGCACTACAAACGATAGAGACTTTTGAGCGAGTTTTCTTAACGATAGTTACTCTTTAGGCTTTTTTCTGTTAAAATTTAAAATATCAAAAACAAAGATAGAAGAGTATAGCTAACGGTACGTTCATTATGTAAGCCGTAGAAGTTTCGAAATAATTGTTACAAAAGCCACTCGCAGAGGACGCTGTAATCGCAAGCCTCCATATTCTTCCGATCTGAAACCTTTTCACATCTTTCTGTAAATCACATTTGCAGAGAATGTCTACTGGAACCATTCCAACATGCTGGACAAGCTTGAATAGTCTATTTGTGAGTAGGGAATGCAATCCCGCACTGTTTTTTGCTTCGAGGGATTAGCGGGGTCCCGCAGGATTAATATTTTATTAAACTAAAAATTGATTAAGATTGAGAAAAGTAGTAAAAGTAAGATTATAAGATCTAGGAAGTTTAATAATAATACTTATTTGATAATTAAATCCAATACCTTACATAAATATAAAAATTATAGTCATGATATTCATAATACATGATATTCATAATATATTCATAATAAAAATATTATTATATAATAATAATTTCTTATTTGCTAAAAAAGACAACATAAAGAGGCATTCGTCTTCTTTATCAAATTTTAATAGAGAATAGAAAAGCTCTTAACAAAAGTTTTTTTTTCTTTGTGTGAAACCCTGAAGGAGCCAGGCATTTTTTAGTGCTAACTATAGTTCACCTTTTAAAGACATCACCAGCATGGGCGGCCATAGGATTGTTTTATGGAGGGGGCAGGACAAGTCAAGGGTCCTGCCCCAGAAAGATACAATATTGAGTGTTGAAGCACTTCTGCGTTACACCAGTACGTAAATCATACCAGTATGGGATCTAGGGGGGACCGGTGCCTATCTGCCAATAGTTATGAGCGACCAAGATCACTGGTGCTTATTGTTCATTTTAAGCAAAAGTTTTTGTGTATGATTGGAAAAGAGGCGTGAAATTGAAATAAAAATAATTTATTTTTCATATTCAATCGCGCGGGATTACCGTCTTAATCCCACGGGACTAGTCCCGCAAATATTTCTGCGGGATCCCGCAGGATCCCGTTCCCGGGATTGCATTCCCTATTTGTGAGAAGTGAATCCATATCCGTTGAGACATTACAGATTATGTAGACAAATTTCGTTGTTCATTTGCGCCCACCTGCATAATTCTGTGCAGCTTACCTAATAAACATACAGTTTGTTGCATTCTTCTATTGATCTCTGTTTTTGAAGTTTTTAATTCTGAAATAAGGGTGTTACTTGTTTCGCTCTGTTGGTAGGTTGAACTAGGAGAAGTTTTTAGATACTGTTTTTAGAAGTCCATGAAATGTTGATAATAGTACATACGATTTATTAGAACTAAATGATCGCATGTAACTAAATGACGGTTTAGTGTTACAAAGCATACAGACTGTATGAAACTTAAGATCAAAAAATGAATACGCTTTACGAAAATAAGTATTAATTTTCATTACTGTCTAAAAGAAAAAAATGCCCAGTTAATTTGCTTTTTTAATTGAACTTGCAGTTAAAATTTACTTGAGTACCCCAATAAAGTTGCCTATGTTGCAAGTAATCGAAATTCCACCCTTTTCTAACAGTTTTAATGTTGAAACTTGTTCTTGAATTTTAAATTCCATTGCTTAACATCTAGCGTCGATGTGTATTAAGTTTATATGCTAAACTGATATATCAGTAAGGCGTTCAATTTAAACCTCGAACGAAATTGAATGAGCGTCCCAGTAAATCCTATCCCCTTCCTCTAGATTGCGAGCTTGCATTCAATATCGATATTTAACCTCCCCGTCTGACAGAGTGTCTTTCAAAACGTCAAATGCGAACTCTAGTTGCAAGGATAAATTACATTTTATGTAATTTATATTTCCATCCTATACAATGATATACAAAAACGAAATAAATGCATATTGATGTGATACTATTTACTTGATAAATTTTTGAATAATCATTTTTAATATTTTTAATTTAAATGAAAATAAAGTTTGATTTTTAATTAAATTTTTGAAATCTAAGAATAAAAAACATTTTTATTCATAAATTATTTCTGTGATTTCCGTAAATTAAGTGTTTCTTTTCTTTTCATTCAGTAGCGGATACAGAATTTTTATCTGGTGGAGGTAATTTTTGAAAATGCTAAATTTCGACCTTGATAAAGTGTACAAAAAGTCATAATACAGTGAAACCCCGATTTAACGTCACACTCATTTCACGTTTTCCTGTCTTTAATGTCAATATTTTTCAACGCTTCTAATGTTAAAAAATACCGTTAATAAAGTTACATTTGCCTCATTTATGGGTTTTTCGGAATCATATAGCTCGTATGATGACCGAAAAGGCATTGAGAGAGGGCATGCAATTCCCTCAGCAATTTGAGGACGATCCAAGCTGTTAAATTAATGAAACCACCTTTCAAGTATTGAAGAGAAAAAATTACAATACTTACATATATTGGAAATGAAATTTGAGCAGCAGATTATAAAAACAAATTACGCATTCCTCTAAAGAATAATTATGAAAATTAGTGTCTTTTTTATTGTACAGAAATAATTAGAAGCACATATAACTGAAATTAAACTTTCACCCTCAAACTTAATTCACTGTCAAGACTTTGTTTTACTTTAACCCCGAATCAGCATTTTTGCCGCATATAACATTATTTCTTCTTGGTCCCAATATATTTGGGTGAAGCTGATTTATAAAAAAAAGGTTAAGTACATTAAGGGTTAAGTCATTAAGGTTCAGTACAAAAGAGTACAAAAAGTCAAAATGTTAGCCTTAAGCGATATCTTGTTTGGGTGGGAGGACTGAAGTCCCTAGCCCCATGACTTGATCCGCCTATCCGCCAGTCTTTTCTTTCTTTTAAATGACCAGAAAAATAATATACTGGTTCAATCTTCAAAATGAACATTACATTTGGTCTAACAGTTACATCTTATACATTTATTTGAGTGGAAAATTAATAGATTCATCTTGAACTGGAATTAAGAAATATGTAATAAAATTTGTTCAAAAAAAATCATATTACGCAAAATGTAAGCAAATAAAATTATTTGTTATCCTTAGGTAAAACATTGCAAAATGTGATACTATTTATTTCTTGGGCAAATATATACGAAATAAATACTATCACATATTTCTTATACATAATAGTGCAAAAGTGTTCGTATTACGTATTGAAATTGGCGCAAAAAACATTATATAAGTTATTAGATCAATAGAAATATAGCCTAAATATAGGAGAAGAGTTATTCATAGTCTAGGATATTACCATGGCTTAATAGATGTAGCTATTCTAACCAAAATTATTTATATTACTATAAATCTCAACTGAAAATATGAATTCAAAAAATTATTAAAACAGATTCTCAATATTTGAAGGGTTACACCTAATAATATGTTATGTTGAATAACGAAATTAAAAGAAAACATTGAGACATGCTGCTAAAAATTCTTTATGGAAAATATTGGTGATACTCAAATATTTTTATCTACTAAAGAAAACAGAAAACTTTTAGAACACATTTTTAAACTTAGAAATGAGGATTTTTCCTTATGCCAACTATCAAATTTTTGATGTCAAAGTACAATTTATTTTCCTTCAAAAAACACATGATTTCTTTGTTTTAAATCTGAGTTGAGGTATTGGATAACAAGCCCCTTTTAGACAAATTTTATGTCGACAAATTTTATTTTTTCTACTTAAGGTTTTTCTTCGTCAGCATTTTTAAAGCAATGATGTAAGGGTTTTTCAGCCATAACTTTTAAAAGCATACAAATATTACCAAATGGAGCTGAAAATTATATATATGAAGAGATTTAAACTAAGAGAAGCCAGTAAATTATGAATTTTTTTTTCCTTTACTTTGAAAGTAGCAAAAGTTTGTACAATTAAAGCAAATTTAATAAGCTGCGTTGTATAGTGTCCGTATTTATAATTTAAATTATTAGAAAAAAAATAGAGGCAACCGTACGAATTTAATCTTCAGTTGAAACAACTATTTAAGGGAGAGATTGTAATCTGGTATAGTAAGTGCTGCGTTCTTTTCGAGACAAATCTTAAAGTTTGATATACAATCCTGCCGTCTTCAATGTTTACGTATAAATGAAATGTAAAATATTTATTTCATGAAATGCTATAAAAAATACAATTTTTAGTTTGTGTGACTGCTACTTCTTTAAAATCATGCATGCATGGCTAGAACAATCCAAAATTTTTAAATTAGAATGTGGTATATTTAAGATGCTGTCTGATGATGTATTCCACGAAGAGATTAGTTCTTTATGCATCTAAATTCGTACTTAAGGGTAGTAGATGGGCGGTTTAAATAACTTTGGAAAGCACATTTTAATTACTTAATTTTTAGGCTGATCGGTGTCGGTCCGCGAGCCAGTGTTTGGAAAATATTGCTGTGTATTTTTCGTTGCTCAAGAAATCAAAAGAAGTCTCGAAACATTGTGAAGAGAAATGACAGTTATTTGGATTCTTAGGTACTTGAAACAGATAAAAATCGCAAAATTTTTATTCCAAGTAATGTATATACTAAAGTCTAGTTTTATTTACATAGTCACCGTCAATGAAGTTCTGTTCACTAAGGTTTTTGTAATTTTAAAAATATGGACTTGCCAAAATGTTGTAAAATGCATAAATATATGTAATCCTACACTATATACGAATGTCACAACATTAAAAATATAGAAAGAATTGAAAGTTCGTATAAAATTTGCATTTTTAATCCCATCGATTTTCAATAAAGTTCGTTCATTAGAAAGAACGAGAATAATCTGGCCGTTTCGTGTAAAATTCTGAAAGAGGAAGGAAACATCATATCAGGTCGTAACGAAAGTTTTCCGCCAGATTTGCTTGAGTCAGCTCACGCGGCACCCAGCTATTGGCCTTATATGTCAAGTTTATGCGATACTTGGCACGACTAAGGGACATGTCACTAAAGTCTAACTCTTTTCGTTAGCTCTCGAGTGGATGAATATTCTATCTTCTTCCACAAATTCTCGTAGGCGGGCCTCATCAGCATCAGTAGGCCGGCCAGAGCGCTCTGCTTCTTTAATATCCTAGTCCTCGTTTTTGAACTTTCGGTACCAAATCTCCACTGTGTCATATGATACAACAGTAGTACCTTAAGCTGTACACATGATTCAGTGTCATTCTGTAGCTGACTTTTTGCGACAGAACTGAGAGTAAATGATGGATGAATCTGGTAGAGTGATAGTTCCATTTCAGACACCTTATACTTAATCATAACGATATTGTTTTCCAGATTTCGCAACACAGTGCTCTAAAGCAAGACTTTTCTTTCAAATAACAAAAATCGTTTTACAAAATATTGGCAAAGACACCAACGCGAACTACTTGTGCAGGCAATACTTTGGTGTGGCGGAAAACTTTCGTTACAACCTAATATAAAGGCGAGCAATTCACAATCGTTACCTGTGCAAGCGGAAGCATGGAACGAAGGGTGGAGCTACTGCTCTTGCAAAATTCTAACAAATCATACTGCAGAAAGAGCACGAAATTCTTGCACGAAAGAGCAAGAAACCACGGAGATTAAAGGGAGAGAAAAAAGGAGGTAAATTAAGAAAGGAAGTAGATGAGAAAAAATATGGACATGGACAGACAAAAATAAATAAATGAAAATAAGCAAAAAAGAACACATATAAACACAAACATACACACACACACACACGCACAAAGAAGGAGAAAACATAATAAAATAAAACGAAACAAAAACATAAAAACACAAATAATGTTTTTTATATACATACAGTACAACACTTTTTTAGAAATAATAAACATAAAGGAAAAACAGAAAACAGACACAATAACAAAAACTAAGTAAAATAAAAAGAACAAAAAACTGGCAGGAGAAGAAAACGGGGGGGGGGAGTACAGGAAGAAAAGCCTTACAACAACAACTTCCAAGCAGAATAAACAAAAAGAACGGAAGAACCATCGTTCCCAAGACGTTCCAAGTTCTGGGAAAGGAAAAACCTTGCAAAAAATCAAAATGGGACAAAGACTGAGGAGTGTGATTTTTTTTTTGTTTGTGTGTGCGTGTGTATCTTTTTTTTGTATTTATTTATTTATTTTTGTTTCTTCATATGTTTTCTTTTCTACTTTCTGTTTCAACCCACCCCGCTTTCCCCATCCCTTTAATCTCCGTGGTTTCTCGCTTTTTATTCCAAGTGGACACACAGCTTTGTACACACAGTTGTACAAAAAATAAACTTCTAACGATTATCATAACTATATGTTTTGTTTCAAACTAGCAGATGCGTGTCTTGTTTATCTTCCAATTTCCACTGTTTGGTGAGACGTAGTGTGAAGGCTGAAGATTACTGAAAAGATTTCGATAACAACGATGGTACCTTCGAATACATTTCGTTTTATGTGTGCGTTTTAAGCAAAGTTTTTATTTTATCTTTTAACACCAGTATTTTGAGTGTTCTTCTGTATTTTTGACTTCAGTTGCACAAAGAAATACACTTGCAAAACAATTTCAAACTAACACAAATGTCGTTACTATATTTAACTGAACAAATAAAATGTTAAAATATGTTCATTTTGCATATACACTTCTTTGTGTTTTACACTTTCCACATTTCAAGGTATTTCTTATGCAAACGAACTTCATTGATGTTTACTATGTATATAGATATTAGTTACGTGAAACAGAGACGGTCCAATTCTACTAATGATATCAGATACATTTTTGGCCCCTCTTTTTCTTAAGCTTTTAATTTTAAAAAATGTTCGTTAGGAAGCAGTTTATAATTCTCAAAACCTTTTTCTTTTTGAGGGTATTCAAGGCATTTTGTAATGTTATGAATAAAACTATTCGTTATTCTTAAAAGTGTTGTAGTTTAGCAGTTTTTGGTATTTCTACTATGTTTAGTAATGAGAGAACTAAATTGGAAGGATTTAAATCCATTATTAATTAGTGTAATGGGGAACTACAACTCTACAGCTATGGAAATTATGTACATTTGGTAGATCCTTTGACAATGTTCCTATTAAATGCATCCCAGCAAATGCGTGACTCAACAGGATGAATACTTGTTTTGTGTTTTGTCAGTCGCACAACCGTATCATTGATTACTAAATTGGTAAGTGGCATTTGAATAATATACATGCGTACTTGGTTTCGAAACAGACTATGGTAAGCGTAAGTTTTCGAATGCATTCACTTTAACATTACGAAATCCTAATTGTGATTCAAAGAAGAGATTAGTTGCTTGGCGGAACAATTATTGTACCTGGTAATGGTACTATTATGTAAACTGTTAATTGTTTACGATTGTGAAAGCAGAATCTTTTTCAATGCGAGTGATGTGCAGTTATCTATGCGCAGTTATTGATCATAATCGTTCTTTTAATGCAGAAATAAGAATTTGTTTGTTTCGGCTTTATACAGATTTAGCTAGATGGTAGTTAAAAGTATCATACTTTATGAAGAGAAACATTTTGGGAAGTGAAGTAAACGGAATAACAAACCTGTGACGTTTAGTTTGTTCGCGCATCACGTAAAAATGCCTAAAGGAAATGAAATGAAATTTGGTGACAGGATAGTGGTCACTATAGGAGTCAAAATTAAAAAAAAATTATTAGAATTTGAGATTTTGCGATAACTATTTCAAAACGTATCAGCTAGTAACGAGTAAAGCGAATGTAATTAAATTTAGTTCGCACATCACGTATAGCGAATGGAATGAGATTTGGTGACTTAATAGGTGAACATGCAACTTAAACTATACGCGCAAAAGTTTTTCCAAATTATAATTAGAATTTAAGATTTTGCGAAAATTATTCCAAAATGTGCAAATTTTTCTTCATGCATCCTGTATTAACGACTATAGTGAATGAAATTTATGTTGGTGACATGATAGGCTGTCACCCAACATAAGTTATTGCAGTCGAATTTTTGAAAATTTGGATTAAACCTCGCGAAACTTTATTCAAAGTCTGTAAATATTTGTCCTTAACCTTAACGTATAAAAAACTGAAACGAATCAAATAAACTTTAGCATCATAGGTGGTCACTTAAACTATAAGTATCACGGTACTTCAATATTTTGTTTAGATTTTGAGATTTTGTGAAAGAGTAAATATTTGTTCTATTTCTGAAAAATGCAATGAAATAGAATGAAATTTTAAGTGATGTTACATGCCAAGTTAATTTTAACTATATGCGAATATAGTATTTAACCGATTTTGTGGAAATCCGGGAAATGTTTGCTTTCGCATCCCTCAAAAATGGCTTAAGAGAATGCAATGGAATTTAGTAGCATGATCGGCAACTACTGAAGCAATAAATTTCGAATTTTTCAAAAAATGTGAATAAATTTTTTTATTTTACAAAAATTAAATCTTTTCTTGTTTTTTTCACTTTAAGGTGTCTGTAGGTATTGGTAAAGATGGCTGTTCAACAGAAACCAGTTTCTTAAATTTTTTAAATGATTATTTGCTTTTTTAGATTCTGTGAAAATTGTGCAAGTTTTCTTGAAGCGTAAAATTAAAATATCTACAGCGAATTAAACAAAATTTTGTTACAGGCGCGGAATAACCTCTTGACCTTAAAAGTTCATTCCACAAAAACAAAGCGTTAATTTTGAAAGTAAAATGTTTTCTCAAATGACAGTTTGACTCAGCACAGTTATTCTTTCTACATATATCTTACTTTCTATGCTTTTCTATCTATGCTTTTTCCAATATTCAAATTCCATTGTATGTACTATTGCAATGCAAACGTTTAGTGATTAGAGACCTAAATTGTAAGTATTTTAATTCGTTTTTTGCATTATGTAAACTCACTTCTACATTGTGGAAATTAATTCCATTTGGCAGATCCTTTGACAACATTGCAAAAACAGGTTCATCGTAGCAAACGTTCGACTTTATAGGATGAATGCGATGCTTTGTGTATTGTCAGTCAGACAACAGTATTAGTGATTACTTCATTGCTAAGTTAAGTGGCATTTGAATGATGTACTTGCGCTCTTGGCTTAGAAAGAGATTGTGAAAAGCCAGCAGTTTTAGAATTTATTTCACTTTGACATTCCAAAATCTGAATTGTGATTCATGTAAGAGATTAGTTATTTTATTATTTGATACTTGTACACCTATTGGTCCCGGTAATGGTACTGTTTTGTATGTTAAATGTTTGCCTTATAATAACACTATACATCGCAGTGTTCTCAGTGCATGCGATAAACAGTAGTCCACAGTTATTGATCATAGTCCATACTTTTAATCATTAACAATTTGAAATTTGTTGGTTTCGGTTCTATATAGATTTGTGTAGACGATAGTTAGGACACGATTGTAAACAGAATAAAACCTGTTCACTACCGTTTTATGAAACTCATAGAATTGTTATATTAAATCATGACCTAAAGCATTTGAAATTCTATGCTTTATTGTTTTTTGTAGATGTTTTGAAACATGCGAGTAAAAATGTAATTTCTGTTGAGTACAGGTATAGAAAACGGAACTGTTTTATATTACAGTTAAAGTAAAGGACGAGAAAAATATTGTTGCAGAAACTCTCCTGGATTTACAGGTTCGTACGTTTGTGAATGCTTGAGCGTTCAGAGTTTATAGAAAGTTCTAGGAGCGAGTCGAGCTGCCAGGACAAAACAAGAAAGTCATTGCTTGGAGGAACTCAACGAACAATCTTGAATGCACAATTCACGGGATTTTGCTAGCAGTTATTCAATCGATAACAGTCAATCGAAAAGAACAACTTCCTTAGAAACTGCTATTTGCATACAAAATAGAATCCCACAAACTAAACTTCGTGGAATACACGTAAAAAACCTTTAACCGCTCCAGAGTGTGAAACATTACACAATTTACAAAGAGTTCTTACGAGAAATCTTTGCATAACGGGTGAAATAACAATATTATTCATAGCATAATACAGAGCTCTGTGGCTCTCACTGATGGCTTTTGTGACGTTTGCTGCAAACGAGAATTCAAAAGTCGACTGACCAAGTTGATCTGTTTTCGTAGTAGTATCCACAGACAACATTTTAAATAAATTCTTGGTTACTCGACCCCTAAAATATTTATTACTTTCCCTGCCAATTGATTAGGGATGGACGCGAGACGAAAAATTGGTGTCTCGCGTCTCGCAAAACAGCCGAAAAGCTCGTCTCGTCTCGCAAAAATCCCTATATCATAATGTTAAAAATGTTTGTCTCGTCTCGCAAAAAAGCTGTAAATCTCTGTCTCGTCTCGCAAAAAGTCGTCTCGCGTCCATCCCTACAATTGATTGCCCAGTACTAACCTTAAACGAGAAATCAAACATTACACTCATTAAAATATCGTGCCAAATGTCTCTCCACATCAGGATTTTTGGTGACATTTCCTCAAATTTCGAGCCAAAAATAAGTTCTCAAAATTGCATCCAACTAAACGCTATAGCCGAAATTTGAAAAGAAACCGCCAACCCTAATGTTAACTAATGTGAAAATTAAAAGATCCATATCTAGCGTTCTAGTCCACGGATTTAAATTTAATAAAATGCAAAGCTTAGTAATTGCACTCATATAACGTGAACCAAAAGTGAACCTCAGAGAAATAGATCATCTCGAAAATTCATAACAATAAAATTTTTTTTAAAATTGGGCTGACTATATTCTAGCATACCCTATTTTTCTAACGTTTCGATGTCTTTCAAATTGTAAGTCTTCCCCCTTTTCTTCTTTTTTCACTAATAGATGGCACTACTGGTCATCCTCGTTAAGGTATAAATAAACGCGTATATATCAAAACAACATCCATCACTGGAGATAAAGCTTTTATGCTACGGCGCTCCATGAAAACCAAAACTTCAGTCAGTCAGTCAACAACATCCGAAGTTCCGAAGTTCTTGCCGCTTACTCGACTACTGAACTTAAGTGCACTCTCGATACTGAGTGCACGGACAGTGCACATTACATTACTGAGCACACTGCATTGGAAATATTTGGGGGATTAAGGTCCCCCCCCCCATCACTGAGTGCACATCACACTGCACAGATGATGCTGAGTGTCAGTGACGTAGCGAGAAAACAATTTCGGGGGTACTCAAAAGGTGGTAAAAGGTAAAATTTCCCACAAAAATGTTTGATTTATTGACATCTACTTAACAAATATCCATTTTTTTGGCGGGGGGCGGTGCCCAGTTCCCATAGACACCCCCTGGCTAAGTTCCTGCTGAGTGCCCTCGTTTTATTATAAACAGATGTCTGCATTTTGACAATCCTTATTTGTGCATATCTTTCCTATTACTTTTATGTTATTGTACAAAGGATTACCATTTTACCTGTGATTTATGTCTTAACTAAGTTTAAATTCAATAGAAAAACAAAAACTATTCTTCTAATGAAAAAATAAAATTAAAAAGGTCAGAGAAACGAAGTAAATAAATTACGGAAAAAAAAAATTCTAATGAAAGAGAAATTCAAATCAACAAAACTAATGTTTCTAGTAAAAAAAAGAAAATTTTCTAGTAAAAAAGATAAAACAGAAAAGAAGAAAAATCTAAAGAAAGTAAGAAAATTAGAAAGAGAGGTAACGGGAATAAATAACAAAGTGGAAAAAAAAATTGAATTAAATCGGTAAGAAATAAACAAAACTGAGATTAAAAAAATTCTAAGAAATTAATATGAAAAAACAATCAAATAACATTTAAAAAAAAATAAAAGTTACATAACTGGATTTTTAAAAATTATTTTATGATAAAAGAGAGTTATTATTTTTTGAAAGTTTTTTTTTTTTAACTTTTCAAGTATAATATTCTGTAACTTTATCACATCAGAAGCTAACATTTAATTTTAAAAGCTTATGCTTTAAAAAATTTGCATCAGAGGTAAAAAAAAGTAAATGTTAAACATATCCCATCCCTTGAAGATATCACTTAAGGGTCAGTGCAACTGTTTTTATCATCTATCAATACGTAAGTAAAAACTTAGAAAGCAGTTTCATATAAGATGAATCTAGATCTAAAAGCAATTTTAATTAAAATATTCGTTTAGTTACAGCGTAGTAAAATAAGGCAAAAAAACCTGCACTTTCAATCTTTTCTTCAATTTGTCACCCTTGCCAATAATAAAATAAAGTTAATCATTTGTCTCTAACGTTCTCAATAAATACATTAACCTCGAAGAGAATCTAACAATCCACCAAAAGAATAGACATGTATGCTCAGCATTTTCCTTGCTTTTACCAATCAATAGAAATAGAATCTTTCTCTACTTTATTTATCAAATGATTTTTATTTTGGTTGAATGTTTTTTTGGACAATGTTTAATATTCACTTCATAGGGAAGCAATGCAAGTAAACTGAAAAAAAAAATACGATAATTGCACTGGTTTAAATAAATTAGGTAAAAATTAGAAAAATAATAACTCTCTCCAAAATGAATATATACGTGTAAGATTGGAGTATGTTGTCGAATAAAAGTCGCTGAGTAAAGCTTCAATATACAAACTAGTGGCGTTGCAACCAGAATAAATAATATGCTAGAAGCATAAAATTGAATATTTGAGATCAAGCCTCCAATTCTTGCTGTGACTGTAAGGTATGGAGTTCGGGATAGCCATTTGTAACAATGACTTTCATGCATCATTTGTCCGAAGAACTGCGATGGAGAGCTATTAGGAAACGAGGCTGGACAAATTCATCCACATGTGGTCAGACAACTACATGTCAGTCATTCAGTGGAGACTTAGATAATTCTTTCTAATTACAGATTTGGCATCCAGGAGGTTCATCCAAGAACGGACATTTGTTACCGATGACCAATATTTGTCGCCATGCACTTGAAGGTACAGAGAGGGAACTCCGAACCAATTGCGATTCTCGCTTGCTTCAACCACCGGAAGATTGGTGCCAACGTCAACCGTACTTAGAAGGGTTCATGAAAGTGGTCTGTACGTGAGGCAATCAGCCATTTGCTTACCACTCACGCCGCGTCACAAAAGGAAGCGTTTAAGGTGGACACATGAACATAGACATCTAATCAATGGAGGGCTATTTCTAGATTTAGCCTTCAAAGCTACAGTAGGTGTTGTTCAATTTGGTGAAAACCTGGAATCCGTTAGCATCCATCAAACATCCTTGAAAAAGATGCATACGAAGTCAGTGTTTGTGTTTGGGGCGGAATCTTTATCAGTGATCTCTTTCATTTCCTGCTTCAGGACGGCTGCACAGGACCCGCATCGTGGATGATTATCTTCAGAAGATAATAATTTAGTGCACAGAGCAACGAGCTCGGTCATCAGACCTAAATGCTATCGATCATGACTGGGATGCTTTCGGAAGAAGTATTCCTGCTCTCAATACTCCTCCTCAGGCCCTTGCCACGATTGCAACTACTGTGCAAGAGCAATGGTTCTCACGTCCCGCGGAACTGATAGATCGATTTTGACAGCATCGCTGTTGGTGGGGGATCATATTCCATATTGAAGGTACTTTTCCTATTTCAAAGACATACAAGGTTGTTGATTTTATATGTATGCTAATTTATATAACTAGTACATAAGTGTGGTGCAATTCCATTTCATGTTAGTTTATGGCTTACTATCTGTTGCATAGAGTGGGTCAGTTTCATTAAATACTACATATAACATTTTATCTAACCGCCATTTTTGTGATTTTTCCTTAAATGCCTTTGCGTTTGATGTGGATTTTGTTAAGAAATTCCGGATGACAGCGGTATAAGAAATCTGCTGGTAAAGGTGCCACATTAGCGACAGGTAGGTTGCCAGTACGCTAAGATCATATTATGCATGCAGCCTGGCAATTTTAAATTCAACGTTGAACTACCCGAAAGATCCATAAAAGCAAGATCGGTAACACGTGGTTGATTTTGACAATAATTTGACGAAAGTTCATTCATAGTCCAACTTTTCATCATTATCTGACAACATCTTGTAGCTAAATGCCGACCAATGACCCAGTGGATAAGAAACTTAACATTTGTATATGAAGAAGTATGCAAGTCCAGTGTTCAGGCCTTTCGCGTGGCAGTCGCTATAACGGTCTGGAGATTTGGGCGTTTTTTCTCCTACTTAACGCGAATACGCGTCAGAACCCTTTTAAAATTCCTTCATCCAAGACATCCCCTCCCTCAGGAAGGACAAGGAGCTTTAATCAAAATCAGAAACAAAGCAAACGTAGAGCTTATTATAGCATGGAATGGAGTGATGACATCGGTGGCGAAGCTAATAAAAGTATTTCCATTAGATTCTGGGCGGCAAGACTTTCAACTGACGCACGAAGTGTTCATGTAGTAGCCTAAGGTTGTATTCCCGCTGTTGCAACGCACATATTTAGTAGTTTGTTAAAATATAATTTCGCTAAATAACTTACTAATAATTTGGCTAAATAACTTTGGCTAAATAACTTAGTTTGAAGGGACTCCCTTAGGCACTGCTACTTTTAATGTCTTTAGCATTTAACAGTTCAATATTTTGCCAATACAATGTTCATTGTTTTCTATTTTACGGTTAAACTTTTTCCCACTTCGTGGTACAATTTGAGCAAAAAATATGGGGAACAAGCTTTTTGCATTGCATGTGGCCAATTTTCTTTGTACCATCTTGTTGGTGCTTATTGTAAACGGTTTTTATATTGAAAATTTTTTGTTTATTTATTTTATTAATAAAGATTTACATTTTGTCAGAAATATTTCAAAAAATTTTAATCCCAGCAGATATTCTTCTCCTGCTCAAATAGCTAGTAAGAGCGTTAACACAAGAATTTTGTGCAAAATCGCTGATTACAAACTAGCAGATCCAACATATTTTAGTTTCTCGGTGAGAATAGCATACTTAAATGTGAAACTAATTTTATATAAGGATTTGTGGGTTTTTAAGAAAATTTATCAAGATCTTTGGCCCTTTAGGTCTTAAATTTAGTTGTTCCTATGTATAAGATCACCTATATTTTAAAGTACAACTTTAGATCGCAATATTTGGAGAAACACAGACATCCATGGGCTAACGAGATTCGAACCCGAAACCAATCCGTTCTCAAAGCGATGCGCAGAATCGAGCAGGGTTCACCCCCCCCCCCCATGGTATAAGGAGAGACCAGAAGAATTTAGTGGTCATGAGCTACACTTTAAAGTTAAACAAACAGAAAACAGAAAAAAGAACGTAGCAAAAAGGAGAGACGTATATTTGAGGAAAATTTAAATTTTCGGTTTTCAAAATTCTCGCTCATAATGCAAATTTATGAAATTTTGAAAGAATTTCAAAACTGACATACGATTTTAATTTCTTAGCTAAGGAAATATTTGAAAATTTATATAAGATGATTCGCTACATTTTTTAAATTACGGAATGCAAATTTAAAACGCTATCTAATAAATACTTTGAAGCCAAAAAAAATCGTAAATTCCTAGTCAGCTTTGATACATCTTTAAAATTTAAAGGTAATAGTAATCTGGTCATAAATTTGTCTTAAGTCGATGAATATTTGTTAAAGAAGAAAAAAAAATTGTTAAAACATTTCTGTATGAGAATCAAGATCTTGTGTTATTTGTATTAATTAAGCGTAATGAGCATTCAGTAAAATTTCTTTTCAATTTTCCAGTAATTTTAATCGAATATTTCTTGTACGTAGTTAAAATATCATCAATAGATCAAGATGATATATATATATATATATATATATATATATATATATATATATATATATATATATATATATATATATATATATATACAGGGTGCCCCAAAAAACACTGACCTAGGCTTTTATTCCTTCATAGAGATGTACAATAAATTACAAAGAAAGGTTCAGAATTTCATAGTATCGATTGAAACTTTCCAGGGATTAAAATAAATAAATAAATAAATAAATAAATTGTCATACTGCCCCCGCACGAAAAAATGTGCCTCATACTAATAAGGTGAAGAACAAAATTTGTACTCCTAAAATGTAAAAAAAATGCACAAAATTTCGGCCTTTTATCATGAAAATGCTCAGAGTTATATGCTTAAAAAAGTTGGTGAGGGACTGTGCAATCTCAATAATAGGAAAAATATCATGCATTTATGCCCTCATTCTTTTTTCCCGTAATTTCTGTAAAGCCCCTGACACGCGACCATCCGTTGTGATTATTCTCCTTCAAGAGCCTTTGAAATGTGCTATAAGCCAACCCACACACATACATATAACATATGTATATACATATTTTACGATGAAAGGCTGGAATTTTGTACATCACTTCATTAATGCCTAGGGGCACATTTTACTACTAGGGAGTTTTCTTAAAGGGGGGGGGGTGCAGTGTAAAAAATTAATTCTTTTTATTTATTTATATTCGATCTATTGATAATTTTAATTTATATAAAATTTTGTACCTTTTTTACGAAACTTTGTAATTTATTGTATGTAACCCTGTATATATATATATATATATATATCTGTGTGTGTGGCGTGTATGTATAATCTATTTTCAGTTTTGTATGTTACAGTTACCAGTGTTTAATAAAATTGGTATTTTGCTTTTGACTCTCTGAATAATTGACCCACTGGAATAATCCATCTTCCCAAAGATATACAGTGCGTGATCAGCAATTTTCTTGTTAGGCTTTTTTTCCTCTTTCTTCTCAATCAACAGAACTCTCCTTAGTTGACTGGTAAGATACTTATATTGTTCGTTCAGTTAACGTACGTTTATTATTCTTGTCTCAAGATGTTATATGAACGATGTAAAGAATACTAAAGAAACGAACATAGTAGAAATTACCAAAGCTTTTACGTTTTAAACCATTTTTCTTTGGAAATGAAAACCGTAGCATGTTGAAAAGTGAATCTTTTTGCTTATATCAAAGATGCACATGTTAACACATATTTGTTTAACCAAGTTTTCAGAAATTACGTTTTCACATGTTTCACTAGAATATTTTTAAAAACATGAAAATTAAATAAAAAAGTTATATGTATTGTGTTATTTATAAAGTATTGTGGTGTTCAAGTGCAATGCGTAGTCAATTACCAATAAATTTCATACCACCACTGCTTACCTATATATACTGTGTCCCAATTGTACTTTATTGATTACAGATTTCTTTATTGATTACAGATATGTACAATAAATTTCAAAGTTGCGTAAAAAATAGGTACAGAATTTTATGGAATCGATAAAAAAATTCCGGAGATTAAATAAATACAAAATATATATTTTTATACGGTCTTCGTACAAAAATCCCGAGTTACTAAAATATGCCCCATATATTAATTATGTACAAAATGTCAGCCTTTCATCATAAAAAGTATCATTGATATGTTTAAACGAAGTTGGTAAGCGGATATGCAATATCATTACTAGCAAAATATGTATGCATGCAATCATTGTTTTCATTCGTAATTTGTGGACAGCCTCTGAAACACGATCTTCTGATGCCCCTCCCCCCCTTAGATAACCATTTAAATGTGGTTTACGTCAACATATATTTGTTTTCATTTTGCTAAGACTTTTCGCGATGAAAATCTGAATTTTCAGACAACCTTTAATTAACGTATGGGGTACATTTTACTAATTGGGAATTTTTTAATTTTTTTTGCAGGTCATATAAAAATTTAAGTTTTGTTTTTATTTAAATTTATCTACTGAAAATTTTAATCGATACCTGTACCTTTACTTTACGTAACCTTGCAATTTATTGTATGTTTCTATGATCAATATTTTAGGAATAAAAGCTTAGGTCAAAGTTTTGGGGACACCATGTATATGAGATCAAATGAAATAATAATGGCTCAAACTTATAAATTATGCATTACTTTACATAACCCAGACTGCCTGGCAGAATATTGTCAAACATTAAAACTACTTGAGTAGTATGTGTTGCTAGATTTCATCCAGGAATTTTTACATAAAGCCAAATTTAAAGATGCTTGTCATACAAAAAAATTATTCTTTTTGAAAAAAAAATATACACATAAGTTTTAAGGTACAGAATCGAAACTGATATCAATTTTCAAAGAAACAGAACTTTTCAATAAAAGAAGGAAAGTGTGCTACCTACAGTTCGGTGGATACAAGCTCATATATGCTAAAAGATGCGTTCTTTTTCCAATGAAACATTAAATAAATAAAAAATTATCAAAAATATCGAAAGCAGAAACTTTGTATCACCACAGTTACACGTATATGCAAAGTTTTCACTCAATCGAATTATAAACAATGAGCTGAAATTCGATAACAAGATTTAAACTGGAACGGAATAATTGCAGACCATGCTAATTAAAATCTTACAATGAAATCAAATATTTATTAGCATACTCTTAAAAATTCTTATATTAAATACAAACCTACATACAAACCAGTATGTAGATTATTTATGGATTTAACACACTCGAATACATTTCTGAGAGGGTGTATGAAGTTAGGAAGTACTCGTAATTTTATCATTATAACGTCCTCCGCTTGTGTGTGTGAAGCGTGGCATGCTTACAGAGTTTACATTACTATTGAGCATATCCATGAAGTTATTTATTTCTATTTGTTTTTAATACCAGCATGTTCGCAGTGGTCTACCATAAAAATATAAAAATAAATAAATAAATGAGTGAATAAAATACAAAACAATTCATATCTCTAAACAAACCATCAAGGTAATGCTTAAAAAATGGTAGTATAAAATTAAGGAAAGACAAATATGTGAGTAAATAATGCAAAGAGGAAATGTTTAAATTAAAAAAGGTATTAAAAATAAGGAAACTTAAGTTAAAAGAGAATATTTTCGTTGAGAAAAAAATGTGATATTCCTTTTTTATTCCAGAAAAAGTTTATGTTATTTTTTATATTTAAATATATTACATAATTTTTTTTTGCTGCCAAATGAATGTGACAAAAAATCTTTTTACATTTCTTTTATCTGACAGAAACATTCGGAAAACTGCGTAAATAATTATTGAATTTAGAGAAAATGTTTTTAAAATATGTACTTAGAAATAGTAACAAAATTTAGTGCAGTGTAATACTTAAAACTAAAATTGAAAATGTAATTTTAAGGCATGTAATGTTTATAGAAATGCTTTTCAAGGCGTTGAATAGATTAAATTTGTAGAAAGAATTTTACAATAGTTTAATAAAATTCTTCGCAAACTTGCACTGTAAAAGAAGATCATTCATCGTATTGAAAAAAGTGCATTCACCACTTTTGTTCTTGTTCTGCTGTCCTTGTCAATACTGCAATAAATCGTTTATCTGCAATACTTTGGATAAGTACGCCAATCCTAGTAAAAAAATAGTCAAACTACACACCATTCTATACCAAAATGTCTACATGTTCAGCACTTCACTTGTTAACTAATTTTTCTTCTTTCTTCTAATCAATAGAACAAAAAACATTCTTCCTTTTGATGATTCAAAAGATAGTCTTGGTTGTAGGCATACACGTTTATTACTCGTGTCAAATTATCTTATTAGAAATATGGATGTAATTTATAGTTTAATGCGTTTTTTTTCTTTTTTTTCACGTAATGAAAAGGGATATATATTAGAGCCTATTTCATTCAAAATAGTTGTTGGTAATTTAAAATATAATGAAAATTGAGGTAAAGTAGTACAAAATCAGTTTAAAAACCCATACATACACTTTCAAGCTTCATTTTATAATATACCAGCTGAGTTCCCGTTCTTCGTACTTGAAGAAGCAGGCGTTTTTCTAATGCGGGTAATTGAAGTTTATTCCATCGTTTCACTGGTAACCTGACCTCGCAATAGCTGACCTATGTTTTTCATCACATGTCGTGAACGTTTTAGAGTTATTACTTGAAATTTAAAATGTGAAATCTGAATCACGGTCTTTGCGCACATATTAAAATAAACTAATTGCATCAGGCACACGAAATAATTCAGAATGATTATATATATCCTTCACTATAACACATTAAAAAATCTAAGTAGAACAAATGCAAATTCTAAAGACCTTATTACACGGACAAAATTTAGAGCAATTTTGGTTGCAGTAAGCAGTTGCTGCAATTCATTCCCGCAAGTCAGTGAGTCCAGGGGCTCTAGCACGATCTTATCGGAAAGCATCCGTGACGGATAGTTCTCACTCACGATACTGGAGATCTTCGGATAAATAGCCGCTACCCTCATTTTGACTCTACCACCATGGTTTCGTCTAATGGAAGTGAAATTTTTATGCCTCTTCCGAAAGTATCGGAAGGGGATGCTATCAACCAATTAAAGCAAGGCACTCTTTGCCGAATTCGAGCAGGTAGTTTAAGTTTATGATTTATGACCAAGTACTTAAATAGGTATCACGTCTTGTCTTATTTTGTTAGTCGATCAATGGCTGTGTTATAGCATGTGAATATACAACGTGTAAGATACTATTGCGCAGTACTCAAATGCAGTCGAAAAAAATTAATATCGATTTTCGAACCGCTTTACTAAAAATTTAATTGTAAGTTGAGTACAATGTTATTTTCGCTTCGGTGGCTGAGTCGGTAAGACGCGAGTCTATTACTAGGGCGTTATGTGATCGAACCCCGTGCTGCGCAATATTTTCCCGCACATTTTTTTCTTTTTTTTAAAAATACGCGAATCCTGGTAATTAATTCATTTTTTAGTCGAGTAAATATTTATTTACTTTTTCATTTATTCATTTATTTATCATTTTTTTACTACCTGTTTATTGATTTTATATTATTATTTAAATTTTATTTCCTTTTGTAAAATCTTTACTTTGTGGAATCAGAATTTTACACTTTCAAAATAAATCACTTTTAACACCCACAAAACTCATTATTTCTTTAAGGTACATTAATTTTTGTCAGACAGACTATTTTTTTCCTAATTTTCATCCGTTCGTGATGCAACAGCAACAGTATTAATTTTTTAAGCATAATCAATTGTAAAAATATATTCTTTGAATAGCAGAAATAAAATTTTAAAAATATATAAATAAATATACAATCAACTCACAATTTTACGACCCTTCCGATTTAACGACCCTCTGATGAAGTGCTGACAGTTTTTCAATACCTTTTATAAACTTTATTTTACACTCATTATATTCACATGGTATACTACCATTATGCGAAAGATTATTGAAATCCGCATTTTCCTGAAGCCGTGTCTCCTCCTTATAAAATAAAAAACGGTAATATTCGAGTAAAAACAAATCAGATTGAAGTTATCGTCCAAGCAAGAAAATCATTACTTAAATGGAAACAACTTTTCTGGCTTTTATAGAGTTTAAAAAAAAGGAAATGAGGATTTGAAATCTCTAACACAAAAATTAAACAGCAGTGGAGGTTCTATTAAAAATGTGAAAGCTTGGCAAAAGGTAAGCAGACTGTTATTTTATAAATTTTAAATATCATTAAAAATTAGCATTATTATATTCTAATTGTTCTAGGCTCTAAATATTTTTTAAACTCTTGAATCAGTTGGAATGCTAATGATTTATTCAACCGAAAATTGTTGATAAATTCGTCGTCGCTTAATTGAAAGGATTTACACCTAGGAATCGAATTTCGATTCCTATGAACCCTTCTAGCATCTTATTGTCGTGCAACAGTTGCTAAAATTAAAACCGAGCCATTATTTTGATGTTAACAACTACCATCAGAACAAATAACCACGCACGCTGACTTGTATCCGAAGCGGTAAGAGCTTCTCACTCGCGTTTACCCTGCCGGGGAAAAAAAGTGGAATTTCCGACAGGGTTTCCGATATCGGAACGTTCCCGAGAGCATCGTGGTAGACCAAATTGACGCCCTTTCAGAATGTGACGTCATGGGTGAGAAAAGGTTTATTTTTCCGCTTCGGAAAGGTTTCCGAGAAGATCGTGCTAGGGCCCCAGATGGGAACGCAGGGCTGCTATAGTAAACAAACTCTGCTGTGTTCACAAACGCCTGAGATTCGCCGAATTGGCGGTAGCTAGAGCATGTAATTATAAATAGCACATCGTTGGTGTTAATACCTCGTGTCTATCTTCGGATCGGATTGTTATTTATTTTTATTTTCCTCAATCAAATCAATTCCCATGTCGATATTCCATTTCACTGACATTTGTTTTCGCACACGCTGATCCCTTTCACTACGAACGGTATGGCTGACGCTGACTCTTCCGCCATCTTGTGGTGTGACGTCTAAATAGGAAGCACTGCGATTGGCTGGAATTCCAACAACCTGCAATATTTTCGCCTCTGAACGAAAAAGTTGGAGTTGACTGTTCCCTAGGTAACCCAGGGAAATTTCCAGGAAAGAGGTTTCTGCAACTGATTGCAGCAACCAAATCGCACGAAAATTCCTTCGAGTAATAAGGCCTTTAAGGAAAAACGACAAAAAATGGACATAAAAATGTGTGGAAAAAAGGTAAATGCAACCAAGAGTTTGATAAAACGATTAAAAAACATATTGGAAAGTCGAGAAGAACTCCATAAATAGAACGATGGAAGAACTAGGACATAACACAGTTTTTCTTTAAATCTGTTATTTTAGTAATCGTCCGCTGCAGGGGCGTATACAGAAACATGCTTTCCGGGAGGGATATAAAAGAAGTCGTGAGTAAATAAACGAATTTGAGCACGATATGAAGCTTATGCTAACTTATTCGAAAATTTCCTGGATGGGGAATAAATCCAGATATGATTCAAAATTAAATCTCATTATATCCTTTATGAATTATTCTTCTTTTCGAAGTTATTTCATACTATTTCGAAGTTCTTTATCGTTGATTTATGTTTAAATTTATCATACATACATAGTGATACTCATAGTGGTGTGCCGTGACATTAAGGTGAAGGAAAATCATATATGCACTAAAGAAAAAGTGTTTTGCAAGGAAACAATCGTATTACATTTAAGTACATACAAAATAATTTTTATTGTATGCATTCATAAAATTTGCAGAATCATTGCCCTATCAGACACATTCGTTATTTCCATGGGTTCACCCTTTCAAATTCATTAAAAATTAATATTAAATTTAATAATGTTTAGATAAAACTATGATTAAAGTGAATGTTCTACCAAATCAAAAATTCAAAATAAAACGCATGATGTCCAAAACAAGATGTAAACATCTATCTAAAATGTCAATAAAGCAATGTTCTTGGTTAATATTAATTACACAAAACAAGTTTAAATAATGTTTCCTGCAAAGTTACACTCTACACTTCTCAAGAACTCGGAACTTGGGACTACGAAATGTGCCATCTTGACACTTCCTGTTTTCAGTGCGCGGGTCTTCTTTATCGGAGGTGATGCTGGGGCACGTTAAATACGTGTGGGTCGCAATGTCCTCCAAGTTCCTAGACAAAAACGATACATCTGGGGGTTGCAAAACTGAGCCTTCGGGTCTTCTTGGTATTTGCTTCAAAATTAAAAAGCTCGCAAACAATCAATAGTGCTGCCATCTATAGGCTTCCGAATGCGGTAGAAATGAACTCTTCGGTAGCTTGTGGTAGAAATTAACACCCTTGGCCGGTACTGCCGATATTGAATTAATCTGGATTTGGGGTTGGTACAAAATGCTGTAAAAGCAGAAGTGCCTAAGACCCCATAATCCATACAGACAAGACAGACAAATGATTTTTCTGCTTTTAAATTTTGCACAATTTAAAAATATTTATTCCACACTGCTGCAGCAATGTTTATTTTATGCCCCACCGAGATTTCGTAAATGCGAAGACCTCTATAACGACATGAGAATCATGTAATTGGAATGTGGTAAGATTTGTAATATTTCCGAAGATGACTTATTGCGAATCCCGATTTGCATTGAAAATTACAAAATCGACACAGATGCTTGGCTCGAAAAAAATCGTATTTCATTGTTTATATATGTATATAATATTCAAATTGTTTTATATAATTGACAACCAACGTCAAATACTTTCATTAAGCAGAACAGAAGCCTAATTAAAAGAAAATTGGTTTACAATACTTTCACCAAATGTTTCGTGCACGTGTATTAGTGCTATTATTTGGTATATGATATAGCTAATGTATTAGCTTTATCAAGTACCAAAAAATCCGCAATCACTTTTTTTCATTATTCTTTCATTCTTGCCAATAATACGATAAGTTAATGTTTTGCCTGTAAAGCTGTACATATACGTTAGATTCAAGGAGGGAATCTAGTCATCTATCAAAAGAATTGGCATATATATTTAAGCATTTTTCTGGTAAAGAATTTCTTTCAGTATATAGGAACTGAATTTCTTTTTGCTTTTTTGATTCGGAAGACAGTTTCGGTTGGATGTTCTCTTCGCTGACATTTGTTATTCCTGTCACAAAATATCTCATTACGTTTTGAGGCTTAAAGGAATTCTTTCGCGAAGTAAAAATCCGATAAATATCGTAGACAAAACCTGATACATACTTAATTTGAAACAATTTCACGTATCTTAGGACATATCATATTTAATGTTTAATTTTAAGGCAAAATATAGATAAATTTTTTATTTATGTATACATTTATCTTTTTAATTTGATATTTTTTTAATTTAAAATTTAATTTTTATTGTAAAATAGAATTTATTTTCATCACTACTTGACTGCACTTAAATCTAGGCGAATACATATAAGGAAGTAGAAAACAAAATATTAATAGAAATTTCCTCAGAAACTTGCACAGATTAATTTTTGTAAGTGATGAAAAGTACGACAGGAAACGAATTCATAAAAAAAAAACCCACTAATAAAAAGTAATAATTAAAAAAAAGAACAGTCAATAAAAAATTGAAACTAGTAATAAAAGGCATTAATTTCAAAATAAGAATAAAAAGTATTTAAAGTATAATATAAAAAGTATATATAAAGTATTCTAAGAGAAAAAAAAGGGGAATGCGGGAAAGTGATCAAACTTTTATTTTGTATTTAGAAGAGTTGCGTGTAGATGATTTAATCCCTATTGGCAACTCTATATCAGTTTTGTTTTACTAAATTTTTTTTATGTTATGTATAGAAAATATTTATCATCATTGTAAGAGAAATGATGGTTTAAAGAAAAATCAAATTCTTTAGTCTATGCTTTTAAATTAATTTCTTATAAATTTTAGATTCGGAGAACTGTGATACCAAAATATCATCCATAAAATTTTTTATGCCTATTATATTGAATATACTTCAAAGAATTGAGAGTCAACATGTTATAATTTGGTTAAAAAGTTTAGATGTCTGGTTCGGAAAGTATTATTTTACTAGTTCATCGTACGTTTCTAGTGTAAAAAAACCTTTACCCAAAAAACAGAAATTACACAAAAAATTTTTTTAAAAAGCATTCTGGGCAAGTTACCACCGATACAAAAGGCTAATCGTTTGCATTTAATTCTCAGAATGAATAAATTAACCCTTTAATGCGTGATGGTCGCGCCGTGAAACCACCTCTTTCCAGCGCTTTCAACTGCTAGTCGCAAAAAAATATGGTTAAATGGTCCCAAACCGAAAAAGTACTCAAGCTGACTGTGTCAAAAAGAAAATTTATCTCTGTAGCACGCGATGGACTATTCAATCGACCGCCATATTGCTGGTAGTGAACTCGAGATATGTCAACGGGTGTACTTTATTAGCATTGGGCACTATATAAAGTTGTTCTTCTACATAGATCTGAAAATGGTTGAGCGTGTAAGTATTAACCGGAGAAAATCTACTTTGTTACATACGCTGTATTTTTTTTTTTTTTTTTTTTTTGCTTTAATAAGTTTTTCACGGCCAGTACAGTTAAAATATCTACTCTGATGTCTCGAAATATATTTTTGTTGCATGCTATATTGTGTTATGTTCATTCTAACAATACCAAAGTATTTACGTAACGAAAATACTTAATAAATATACTAGAAATTGGGGATTTTCTAATGCATTTAGATAGTTTCATTCCTTATATAACACTACTTAAAAATGCAATTTTAAGTGCCATAAGGTTCTAAAGTGAACTTGGATGTTAGAGTTGTGTCTTATTTATTTTTTATTATCACAGATGAATTGAAAAAATTCTATCGAATTAAATATTGATATTTTTAATTGGATAGTATACTTAGATTTAAGAAAAAGAGACTTTAATTATCGCTTAATATAATGTGATCATAAGCAATTATCAATTCGATATTTTACTAGAGATATCTGTCTTAAATTTTATCTGATAGGATTGTGGTGGCTGAGAGTTAGAAACAGTAAATGCTAAATATATTTATCCGTTACATAACGATAATATTTTTTTTTTTTTTTTTGCATTCATACCCAGAAAAGGACAAATGAATAAAATGCATTTTTTTTTCTGACAAGAACTGTAATATGAGGCAAATGCAAAGTAAATATTGCTTTCTGGGGACACGTTTCTGTCAAGAAAAAATGTCAAATGCCCGAGTCATTTAAACGAAAGGGAACTTCCTTTGTGGCACAGAAATATAAATATCAGCAGCTGAAAATACAAATAAATGCATCTGCGCCGTCCCCTTTGTTTAGAATTTGCATTTCTTGTTGGACGTAAATTGAATAAAATTTGTAAATATTCCATGCCACAAATGTGCAAGACACAAAACCGGGAAATAAACAAACATTTAGTTATTCAGACATTCATTATATTCATGTATGATAACATCTTTTGTCTTGTTTGGCTCCCATAACCGACCCAATGATTCTCTTTTATGCATGAAGATAGATAGCATGAATATCAGATGTAAAGACACAGTGCTGTCTTTTTTTTTACTGAATACATCAAATTCGGAAGACAGTTAATGGCTATGAAGGGCGTCTTGCTCATATTTCTGAAAATGGAAAACCGGATTCGATAGAAGTCGTAGAAATAGAGTTATAAGTTATTTAATAATATAATACAGACTCATAAAATTCTTACCACGATCGTATGTGCTGTAATTTTATCCCATAGTGATTTAAATTTAACCCTTTAAGACCCCGCATCCATGGGCGCCGGCAGAATATTTCCCAGGGGGGGCAAAGACTACTCCAGGGGGGCAAAGACTACTCAAGAGGGGGGCAAAGTCTACTTCAACGTATGGTTACCCTGTTGGAAAGAGCAAAAAAGTAAGGGAAAAAACACTGCATACAAATACTGGGGGGGTTCCATTGCCCCCCCCCCTTGTCTGCTGGCGCCCATCTCCACATCCACATCTGCGCGACACAAAATCTACCTATATTGTCGTGTAAAATGGATATTTCAACCTATACACATAAAAGAAACTTAATTTTTCTAGACCATTTACTAATCAGAAATATTTATTTTTTTACAGCAAATTTAATATCTATCATTATATAAATAAATATTTAATTCAATGAGAAGTTTTTTGTGGTCTGGAAGGATTAAGATGCAAACCGCTCCATATTTAAATTTATTTTTTTATATCTTATCAAACAATACATGCACGTTTCGTTTAAGCAAGGTTTCTTTCTACGGGAATCATTAGTGTATATCTCACTGAATATTTTAGGAGGTTTGACTATCATCAGCGTAGAATAATAATTCGAGAGAAGCAAGTAACTATTTTTTAATATTTAATCGATATTAAGCTGCACTGATAATTCAGTGTGCATCTACTACGGAAAAAAACGATGATTTAAACCACATATGGACAACCGGTGGCTCGCCATGGCTTTTGATTTGGCCATCGGAACATTTCAAATTCTCATAGAAAATCCATATAAGCTATTCAAAACCCCATATCCCATTTACGCGGCCCATGACTTCGCTAACATCCTGTTTGGCCAGCAACAAAGGTTGCCCATACCTGTTTTATACGATTCTCTTCTTAAACGCACAAAATTCATCACACCATTGCTTTCTGTTTTTACCTCTAGAATGGAATGCAAGTGGATTCACTCTAAGCTAGATAATAACGACATGCTCTCTATCTCTTGAAAAAACAATCATGGTTATGAATGCTTTTGAAGTAGAATATCACATTCTCTACATGCATGCTGAACAATTTTTAAAGCATTCAAATTATATAAGGGAAACGAATTCAGAATGTTTCTTTATCTGTCTTTTACACTTGTAAACAATAAACCTGTAGACTTTTTGTTACCAACGGAAAACATTATTATGGACAGAAGCAGAATTATAAAATAAACGCCATCCACTGAAAGAAAAGATTATAAAATACTGTATGTGTAAGATTATCTCCTGAATGTTTCTTAATATTTTGCAGGTAGATAGTTTGTAAGAGTCTGTTGCACAGTTGGAAGATATATTCTGATTTTTTACTGGTATATATTGTATTGTTTTTATAGACTGTTAAAATGCCCCTTCGTTGAAAACAGTGTTCTTAAATATTCTAAATTATGTGTGTTGTGTAACACTTACCGGTATTCCACGTCGGCAGCAATCAAAACTCTTTATTCCAACCTCTTCATTTGTCAATTGAAAAGCCGGCCTGAGGCAACTCTAAATAACACATTCTATGAGGCGAAATGCCCTCTGTTGACACAGTTAGACTGCTAGCAATTAGAAATAATCATCAGAATAGATATTTTATGTCACGAAGACGTCCAACATATTTGTATGTCAAATTTTCGGCCTTCCTACTCAAAATTGATTAGTATGGTTTATGTCTTTCCTAAATAAGTGTATATTGACATGTAGTTGAAAACATTTGGTACTATATTACTCTGTATGGAACCTAAGTTTTCTGAGAGCAATAGCTGCCCCATAACCAAAAAGGCGAGCTGCTCTCAAGAGGTTGTATCTTTTATCTCGTATTTGTATGATTTGATTTGTGAGCAGTAAAAAATAAATAAACTGATGGTTTCATTAAATGTGGGACGTCTTATAGTGTACTGTTCTAACCGTTAAGTTTGAGATCGATGTGTAATTTCATGTGGACGTACCTAAATTTCTCAAGTCTTTCAAGATTTTTCAAAAACGTTCGAGTAAAAATATTTTGTCACAGTTTTTGTCTCATCTTTAAAAAATGTTAATATATTGAATTTTCATAAGAAAAATGACACACAAAATTTAGTAAAATAAATCTTGCATATATGGTGCAATAAGATTAATTTGGAATAGTTATAAACTTCTTTTAACATTATGTTAGAATATGAATTTGAATTTGAATGCCACATGTTTGCCGGCTTGGTCGGCGGAGCTGACCTTCAAGCCTTTAGCGGCAATCTGCGGAGTTTATTGGGGAAAAAAAATGGATTTTTACAAAATATAGCTGGGAAGGCCGGGCACTGGGATTTCCCACGCAGGGGCCTGTGTCATAAAGTGCTCCCACTTAAGATACAAAGCATCTTCATGTTATGCGGGACAGGAAGTCCTGCATTGATGTTTTCATCTGTTTGAGAGATGACCTCCGTGACTGGGCCACTCCTATGCTGTTAGTTGGTTAGTTGGACTATATTTGTTAACAGAGAACAGATTCTGGCCATTTTCCTTGTGGACACTTTGCTGCGAAGGGCGCTTAGAGTCAATGCCTGAGCATGCTCTTGCGGTGGTCTGCGCACATAATTAGATTTTGTGATTTCACAATCAAAGAGAACATGCTCTGCTGTTCCTGATGCAGAGATCATCTTGCCGGAGATTGAATCGATCGAGATAGGCAGGAAACGGCCCGTGTCCTGTGAGGAATGCAGTAGTTTGGAATGTGAGGGGAATCGCATGTAGAACTGGCTTGGGCAGCCATTTATGAGTGTAGCGACCCTTTGGACTTTCATTCCACTGTTGTTGCCATCGTCTCATCAGCCCATTTCTTAGTTTTCTTTTTAAGAAAGAGACAGGCGCAGGTATTGTTTGAGCTAGACTTTGTAATTCTGTCGCTTTTTTGGCAAGGTCATCTGCTCTCTCGTTCCCTGTTACCCCCACGTGGGCCTTGATATGGTGGAGTCTTACACGAGGGTGCTCCATTAGTTCTTTTTTATATCTAGAACCTGTTTGGAAGCTGTGCCATGTTGGGTATTGCTGTTAGGCCAGACAGTCTGTCGCAGTAGATTAGTGTAGGGACTCGCTGCTGTTCCCTCGTCCATTTGAGGGTTTGGTTGATTGCATTCAGTTCTGCATGGAAAACTGAATTGTGGTCTCCGATGCGGCATGTGTAGTACGTAATTTCGGTGAGGTGGTTATATACTACGAAGGCGGCTCCCACCCCTGACTCCGATTTCGATCCATCTGCGTAGATAGTTCTACCTTTGGTCAGTGGTGAGACGGTTGTGTTTAGAGTAATTTGCTTGCTATGTAATTCTTTTGCTGGGTGTAGCTGCCATCTAGGTATTTTCCTTGTGAAGGCTGGTAGAAGACCTAGTTCCGCTTCCCAGGAGTTCCTAGTATTGCCGAATCTCGTTAGCCCTACTCTTAATGCCTCAGCTTCTAGCTCCAGAGGCAGTGGTGGCAGCCCTGTTATGACGCATAAAGCTTCAGTTGATGTAGTTCTGTAACCCTTGCTGATTCCTAGAAGTGAAATACGTTGAAGAGAGAGGAGCTTTTGCTGTGCCTGCTTATTTAAACCAAGTGCCCAGACTCCTGCCGAGTAAAGTACTTGTCGTAGCTGCACGGCTCTATACCATGTCTTTAGTAAAGTTGTTGAGGCTCCCCAGGTCTTTCCTGCAACCTTTCCTATGCCCAGTTGTAGTTGTGCAGTCTTTTGCCTGAGAGTGTCAATGTGGTATAGCCAGGTCAGGTTTTTATCGATTGTGAGGCCGAGTAATTTTATAGTGCTTTTACCTAAACTGAATATTGAGAATCTGTAGAATTTTATTATCTACTTTACTAGCAATTTTGCTCGGGTCGTCATTCGCCGGCTAAATAGCCGTTGGTAACCCGAGCAAAATTGCTAGTAGGGTAAATATAAAGCTACCTCATTATTTTTGAATTGGAGTAGACTGAATATTTATTTGTATCTATAAAAATGTTAACTTTGTTTTAAATTTAAATAGAATGCCATAAAAAAGTGTTGGAATTCGTTTGGCAATAATAATGTTGATATTTAATTTAGGTGTAAATTTCTCACCCAATTCCTGAGATAAAATTGCATGATTTTTCAGGGTTTTCCACAACTATTTTGACAGAATTTCGGTTTATGCAAGTGTATATTGTAATTTACAGCTGGTATACCAATACAGACAATCATTAAATTGTTACACATATATCCAAATTGATTGGAAGATTTGGAGCATCTCAGACATGAAAAATGAAGAACAATTTCAAAATGCAGAATTTCGATATTTGTTTAGGATTATTGTTTTTGAGCCAAAATTTACAAATTTCAATGAAATTTTCTGTTTAGAAACAAACAATCCCCTAACTATTCCAGGTTTTTCAAGTCTTCCCTGATCGATGGCAAATCTGTTTGGAAAAAAAAAATCTGTGACAATTCCTAGCACCCTGAATTATTTATGTGATCATTTTTTCCTACCACGTTTCCTTCGCACGGTATATGTCCTTTTTATTGAAAACCTTACACTTATAAAGAGGAGAATAAGTCGAATATTTTGTTACCTGAAAAAAAAGAAAAATCTTCTGTAGTCCCTTCAATTACGCCAGTTCGTGCTTGGTAATGCAAAAGCTTCATATTTCAGCTTCTTCTCGAATCAAACTTTCTTCAAAGTCTTTAAAGTTTTAGATTAAACGACAGTAGATTTCACTTTCGAAAAACATCACTGTCTTGGAAAAAGCCCTACGATCAACCGAAATACTTTTATATAAAGACTTTACCAAATGGAGTTTGGGCACTTAAATGGAAAAGGGTATTTGTGAAAATGAAGAAAAGTTGGAAAGTTCTGCAACCCCATTACCATAAGTTTAATTTAAGATCCATTTTAAATTCTCCAATAAAATTTGCCATAGGATTTGTATTATTTGTGTATTTGAGAGGCAATCTTCTGGGTTTACCGCGAGTTCAAGACTGTAATATGTTAAGTGAAAACAAAAAAGGAAGGAGCGAATAAACAAAGATATACAAGCCTATACCGGGTGTCCTAAAATAAAAAGACGATTTTCAAAAACTCATAACAAGAAAACAGTTAAGGTTAAAAAAAAAGTTCTTGCAGAAAATTAAGGTAACTGGGCATGTATACGAGTATTTTACGCAACACAAATAATTTTAATTCAAAAGGGTGCTGATATAATAATTTAAAGAAAGTTTCCAAACTTCCAAAAAGTCTGTTCTTCCTTTGATGATATTATGCAAAGGGCAAGATTTTATCATTATTTGCCTATTTTAATGAATATTTCAGGAACTTTTGAGAAACCATGAGAGCGTCAAATTTGAAAAATTCATTAAAAAATGACCGATAGTAAAAAAGTGCGGTTTGCATTAATAGGAGCGTTTTATTATTTAAAAAAATGCGCTGTCTCATGAATTTGTTTCAAGAATTGTTTTTTTAACCGTGACAGTATTTGTGCGATAATTTGTAGAAAACCGTCTATCAAATTTAGGACACCCGATATTAATATATGCGTGATAAAATTAATGTAGCCAATTCTGTGTGTGCTAAATATAATATCATGCTTTATTCCAAAAACTGTAGCCATTTTTAGAAACACAATTTTCTTTCTCACATCATCTTAAAACATATTCTTTATTTCTCAAAATTGTCCCAAATCGATTTGTTAAGGAACCTTCAAAAATGATCTCGAAGTATTATTACCAGAGGGCAACAAAAGTAAATAGAAAAAAAAACCCTCTTCCCGCCCTAGGCTTCACGTCACTATCTCCGGAACTAATCAGTGCAAGTTGAAGTAACTTAGTTATTGACGTCACTACCAACAGCAACCTTTAGAATTTTCCAGCGATGTTATTTTCCATGCACTATTTTGCTTACATTTTATTTTGTTTACTTATCGAAAGTAAGTAATTGATTATGATAAAAATAATATTTGATACTAAAGATGAGTTGAAGCTGAGGATTACTTCTGCTATTTTTGCCTTGCCAATTTCGATATCACCTCGATATAAAGCAGACTAGATAATTTAATTAGGAGCGTTTATAATGACAGGGATGCGGAATGGCCTGCGATTGGTTGGTTCACGCCAGTGTTGCTGTTTTATTGTTTGTTTCAATTTATGATTGTTTACGCTTGCGTATCTGGATTTTGGCTGGAGAAAAGGGAGTAAAACTTCGATTGTGCACCGATATGAATATAACGAAGATGCGAGGTCATAGATAGCATCTTCATCATGAATAAAACCTTTCATACTTATAATCTATATCCACACACGCCCACTTGTACATTACCACATATTACCACTGAATGCATGAAATCGCTAATAATATTTATTATATGAAAACTATATTATATATAAAGTGTCTAAAAATGTTCAGATTAATTTTAAGTAACGAAAAGCGTTAGAAATATAACATTTGTTGTATTATACTACTTGGAAAATTAGGGAATTCACAAAGTTTTAGTAAATTTTACAAATTGAATTTAACCGTGAATTTGATAGAAGTAATATAATTTGGAAGTTTTAGTTCCAAAGTAGTTAAGTACCATTATATAACAATGCATTACATAATAAACAAATCAATTAATATGAAGCCGAACTTGTTTACGTGTAACTTTAAATGCACAGAAAATTAAGAAATTTAAACTTGGGAGATTTTTCGAATTTTTAAAGAATTCACAGCAATATTACATTAAATATTTTTTTTTTTTTTCACAGAAAGAGAAGTTTCATTTCATACTTTAATTCTCACATTTATTTTTGAAATAGGAAATCAACATTGCAAATATTCATCACATAAATAGATAATTATAACGAGTATAATTCATATATCTCAGAATGAAAACAATGAACAGAAATGTAACACTGTTCAATCTTTCAGCAGTTTAGACTTTAAATGGGAACTTAATGTATTTTCGATGTAATACAACCTCATTATATCGCAACATCCCGGTATCCCGGTGAGAAGACAGCTATTGCCTGGGGCGATGAATGAACATTTTCAGCAGGTAAATTTGTTAATGATCGTACTTTCAGAAAATTCAGGGAACAAAAGGATTTCTCTTCGCCTGGGCATTTGTTTTAACAAATTACGAATTTCAAAATGTTAGCAGGAACGCCTGAGGCTATGCAAAGCATTTATTCTGAAGTAGCTGACGTTGGAAGTCGTTTAATCCGGCACCTCCATCCAACATTAAATAGTTTCGAACATTTATCAGTCTACAAACTACGTAGTTTGTGTTTGTGAAGGATTTCACGAATGCATGATACGTCTCGAGCTAGAGTGAGAAGGAATTTCCGAAAATTTATTTCTGGGGAAGTAAACATGACATCTCGTTAAGCCAACAGTCATATTAATCACAACGAACTTGTCAATCGCAGATTTACGTAGTAGTTTCCTTGAATTAAGAGCTTTGGGCGTATTAAAGACGGGACTCAAAATTGTTTCAATTGAATTTCCATTATTTTGTGAACACATCGTGCTTTGAAACAGCATCACGTGTTTAAACTTTCTGCCAGGGCGAACCTATTTCGGACTCGTATGTAACATGTGGAGCTAAAGCATGTTCAAGCTATGTGTTTATCGAAATGCTAGACAAAATGTAAATAGTAGTAAAAATCCTACTAATATTATAAATGTCAATGTTTGTTGCTCTTTCACGCTGAAACGGTTTGACGGATTTGGATGAAATATGGAATTAAGACATGTAAAGTCATGGAGTAACAAACAGGCTACTTTTATCATGCGGAAAAAACGATGTTTCTATAATATACAAAAAAAACTGTTATTTAAAAAAAAATGTGTTTTTATTTTAAAAAGCGGTCGACAGATGGCGCAATCTTATAGAATACTCAGTTTTTAATTAAGACAAAATCATTTTATCGTCTGCTATGCCTGGATAAAGCATACACCTGAATAAGTTTTCCTTCTGACGTGAATTTATAAGCGGACTTCGGGACAAGCACACAAATCGAAAGACATGTTACACCAACAAACGAAAAATAAGTTTTTGAAACTTTCATTCAGTTCGAATTGTGCATTTTTATGCACGTCTTTTTTTCCCTACTATTTTCTAATGTATTACATCCAGAAAAAGGATGTTAGAAATATCAATTTTAAATCTGTTTAATCACATTCATGAATAATGATACACTTTCCAACTTAATGGAATAAGGAAAGAAAATAGGGAAGACACGTGGATTATTATACGCTCTTAATATGTAGCACTTTAGTGTTTACTTTAAAATATGAAAATATTTTATATTTTCTTATTTTAAAATAAATTATATTCTTATTTTACATTTTTCTTTTAAATTTCGGTTTTTTGATAACGGCCGATATATCCAGAAGCTCTTCATAATTAATATAGGACGAAAATAATTTGTACCATTTTGCAGGTTTTTACCATTAAACCATATCTTATTTTTGTAACCAGGGGCGGCCCGACACGGTAAGCCAGGTAATAATCGCATAGGGGCAATGGCTTCGTAAGGGAGTCATGTCGAACTCAAAAACTAAGTAGAGCATAAAAGGGGGGGGTCTTTTTATGTTAGCAGGGGGCGCCACTTACCTTAGGGCCGCCCATGTTTGTAACCATCTTAATTTTAAATTCCATTCAGAATCTGAGGTATTTGAATGCCAAAGAAGCCGCTGAGAAACACAAGATTTATTAAGATGGCGAACCTACTGGTCGTCTGAGGTGGCTAGTAGCTATATATTTTGATAAAGTACACTCATGTCCATAAATTAAGGATAATGAAGTTCAGACAAAGAAAGAGAAAGAAAGAAAACAAATTTGACTTATTTGTAAAGTCTATTTATTAAACAAAAAGTAAAGAGCAAAAAAGATGCTATATGTTTGACATAATTAATAAAAATTGCAAGTTTTACTCCCTTGACCAAATTTAAAAAAAGAACCTATTTACAAAAAACAGTATAACATGGTTAGTAGGATGGTTAATACAGAGTATGTCTCCCGGGCGATGCAATACAGGCCTGACAACGCCTAGGCATGCTGAGTATCAAATGATCAATCTGATCTTGGGGAATATTACACCACTCATCAAGCAATGCACTCCGAAGTTCCCGTAGACAGGTGGGAGGGGGTTGACGGGCTGCAATTCGTCGGCCAAGCATATCCCACACATGCTCTATTGGATTCAAGTCCGGTGAGTATGCTGGCCAATGCATACGGGTGATATCCTCCGATTGAAGGCATTCGTCTACAATGTTTGCACGGTGAGGACGGGCGTTGTCATCCATAAACACAAATTCAGCACCCATGGCGCCCCGAAACAAACGTACATGTTGTTCCAGAATGACATCCCGATAGATGTGGCCTGTCATCGTTACTCTCTGAACATGCAGGTCAGTTCGGGAACCAAGAATAATTCCTCCCCAAACGAGCCATCCTGCACCACCGTAACGGTGTCTTTCAATGTTATTCTCTTGGTGGTAACGGGTACCTGGCGCTCTCCAGATGAATATCCGGCGAGAATCAGACTCCAAACTAAACATGGACTCGTCGGAAAACATTACACAAGACCACTGTTGCGGTGTCCACAATGCATGCTCTCTACTCCAGGTTAATTGCAGGCGACAGTGAGTTGCGGTAAGTGGAACACATCTGACAGGCCTACGAGCATATAGACCAATGTGCCCTAAGCGTCTGTACACGGTCTGCCTTGAAACTGTCGTACCGGTAGCTGAAGAGAGCTGACGAAACAGGTCTGATGCTGTACTCCGTCTGCTTCTTTTGGCAGTAACTGCCAAATAGCGGTCCTCATTCGGCGTTGTAACTCGGGGGCGACCTGTGCTGTAACGCCTACTCACATTACCATAATCTTGGAATCGTTGCCAAAGCCTGGAGATGACACTCTGGGCGATTCGAAGTTCCTCGGATACTTCCAGCTGGGTACGTCCACATTCCAGTCGTCCGATAATTCTGCCACGTAAAACATCATCCAAATGCCTCCTTTGTGCCATAACTATGCGGTTTTTGCACTGAAAGGCTTTCACAGCGCTTGTGAACAATTTTACTTCTTTGCCACCATTCCTTATATACCCCTCTCTTACACTCTCGTCATTGTGACGTACCATCCACGCCATCTGGTGGTTTCCTGTAATTTGCATATTCTTCTTCAAGATGTGTGTGATCATTCCACACGTGAAATTTTTATTTTAGAGATCAATTTCTGTGTGATTCTGAATTATCCTTAATTTATGGACATGAGTGTATATAATGCAATAAATTTCGTTGCTTAATGCAATTTCACAAATTTAAAAACTAAAAGTAAGTAAATGATGTATTTATGTCCAGTTAAATTTCAGGATAAGGAATTAAAATTAAATGAATTAGAATTAAAATGAAAGTATTTTAATTCCTCCAAGGGGTTACTTTTCGGGACACTAAATGAGGTCGTGACCAGTACATTAAATATCACTGTTTTAATGATTCTGTTAACTCTATGAATTTGGAAAACGTTCCCCAATCATTTTATGATTGATTTACTTTATTTGAATGCTTGTAGTTCATTTCCATAAATAAAACATGTGTATATAAAACTTTTCTGAGCTGGAGACGAACATATTTTATTTAAAAGCTTGAATTAACAAATTTTGTGTTAAAAAGAATTCGAAAATCTAATATAAACTCCAACATAGAAGTTCTTCGAAATTTATGAAATGTCGAGGTGAAACATTAAATGCAATAAGATAGGGAGACTTTCAAGGTATGCGATAAAACACAGATGAATCTAAATCCGAAGGAACAGATACATCCAAGCTTTTTATATGCAAGAAATATGCTATTTGAAAAATATATTACACCTCTTGGGACAGACAACATGTTTAATACATGTGGGGGAGACTTTTTAGGGGGGTAGAAATACATTCCATTAGTTTCTACCCACTTGTTCATCGGTTTGGCAAATTTGTTTGTGGATGCCAATTCAGAAGAAATTTTTTGATTATACTCCCCAGAAGCTTAAGACTTTTCTTGATTATCCCCACGGCACCCCTGTCATACTCTCGCGACACCCTGGGGTGCCGCGGCACACAGTTTGGGAACCTCTGCTCAAGACTTTTTCTTGTGAGTACGGCATTGCTTTTCCCTACGCAGTTAGCCAATGTCTATCTGTACATATGACATTATATTTCATAGAATTCTTTTTTAGAGGTTCTTTTGCTAGAAAATACTAAAATTTTTCTTGCGGATTTAATTCTTTAAAATAGTTATTCCGACCAATATACAGGGTGATCAGAAAATGAGTAACATTTGAAAAAGTAATAATTCACAGAATAATTCGAGTAGACAGGTAAAAATTGACGCATATGCTTGTAATGATATTTGGCTTTATTGCAACCACAATAAAATTCAAAAATGGCCGACAGATGGCGCTTCATTTGATAAGAAAAGAAATAATTAGCATAAAAAAATTATGTCAAAGCACAGACGATGTTCTTCAGAACAAATGCTCCACATGTCGATCGTCATTCCACAACAATAGCTGTAGTCGAGGGACAATGTTTTGAACAGCACTGTACAGCAATCTCCATTTCTTCCGGAACTGTCTGAGCAGCACAGCATTAGCACTTGTGCTCGGTGGGCCGCTACGGGGCCCGTCATCTAAACAGCCCGTGACTTCGAACTTCGAAATCATTTTCTTCACAGCTGAACCTGTCATAGGACCTTTACCCGCTTAAATACCCTTCTTTAGGCGATAGTATAATAAAGCTGCAGTAGCAGATTCCCCATTCTGATAGTACAGCTTCAATAACAGTACCTTTTTACTTTCCGAAAATGTACCATCTAAGGAAAGTATTGTAATCATGAAAAGATTCGACTTCGAGATTTTGGTGTATTTACACGTTTTGAGGTCTTCTGAATTCATTTATGCTATTTTTAAGAGATGTATGTGTGTGTGTGTGTGTGTGTGTGTATGTGAGTGAACACGATAACTCCTAAACGGAGCCTTCGATTGAGCTCAAATTGGGTATATATGTTATAAACCACCGTCGCAAGACCGGTATTGATTTTGGTGTGTATAGGACGTGTCTAGTTTTTCTACAGGGCTACGACAAAGATTTCTTTTACATTATGGCCTATGGGAGGAAATTCTTGAATGTGCGCTAGTATTTAAACGGTACATTGGATTGAGCTCAAATTGGGTATATATGTTATAAACACTCATCTTAAGTCCGGTATTGATTTTCATGTGTATAGGATTTATAGTTTTTCTACAGGGCTACGACAAAGATTTGTTTTACATTATGGCCTATGGGGGGAAATTCTTGAAAGTGCACTAGCGTTTAAATGGCGCATTCGATTGAGCTTCAGTTTGGTATATATGTTTGAATTATTCATCGATTAAAATTGATTTAAATGCTTGGTAATGATCTTAATCGTAAGTGTTCGGAAAGTCGAGTGGAGTCACTCCAGATTTTTTGGTAAAGTCAACATACTGAGATTGCTGATGCATCTGATTCTCTCTCTCTACAGCTCCTATTATGCACGATTCTCATGCTGCACTGACATTTTGCTGTCCAGCGCCAAATGTTGGCCATTGTAGAACTTTTTCTTTTTTGAAGTTGTAATAAAACCCATGTTATTCCAAGCATGTGTGCCAATTTTTACTTGTCTAGTTATATGATTCCGTGAAACATTAATTTTTCAAATGTTTACTCATTTTTCTGATGAACCTGTACATTGAGCATTCCAATGTATTCTCAAACAGCGCAATGAATCGAAATGTATGTTTTCGGGCATTCGAGGGAACTTGGATTTTGTAAAATGTAAATTAATAATGTTCACTGAAAGTTCTCTTTATTAGAGTGTAATTCTGGGCTAGTTTTATATACAACATCTTAAATCAAGCATCTGTAATATTTTCTCAAAATGTGTCTGAAAATAACTTAACTTCATCAAATTCTGTTAAACATTCAAACATCGATAAAACAAGTGTCCCCGTTTCTATCATGTGTCCGACGTTGTTTGCTTGAAAACTTAATTTATTTCTAAATAATCTGTCGGTTTCTTACATACAATATAATTAATCGGGTGCCTGGGAGTTTTCAACTGTCTAGGATTGCAGGGTTGCCCCGTTGTATTGGCTTCGGCCACATCTGGCAATCCTGCGTTGGCGGTATACTTTTCATCATTTTACTTTAAACATTTACTTTAAACTTTCTGCGAATTAATCGAGTTTATTAATCAGATCATAGCAGGGACGTACCCAGAAAAAAATTTCGGGGAGGGTCAAAATCTTTCGGAGGGGGTCCAAACGGTGAAAAAGGCAGATTTTTTTCATAAAAAGACTTAATCATAATTATTTTGTTAACAAAAACTAAAATTTTAGGGGGGGGTGATCCGGAACCCTCTGGACCATCCCCCTGGGTACGTACTTGGATAGGAGTACTCTTTATAGTTTATTGTAGCGAAATCGACTATTATTTCCACAATCTATTATTTCTGACGTAATTTTTGCATGAATGGTAGGACATACTCTTACAGCTCGTGAACAAGTTCATCCTTTCCTTGTAATTTTACACTTAAGTCAGCAAGCTACTTAGTGATACCTACTAAGAAATCAAGTTAGTCAATCTTTCAACGTCATCAAACATGCATCTTTTCCTTTTGTAGTTATGAAGGTCTTTAGTTCTTCAAGCATTGTCCAGAACTTCTCAAGTACCTTGCCCCGCTTAGCCAGCGAACATGACTAAAGTATTGATGACTCGTGATAGTGAAGGGTTGGCATACTCTTTCTGAAGTTTCTGCTTATTCTGGAGCATTTAGCTTCCTCCGTTTCTTCATTTTAAATTCGCCATTACAAAAATTGACATAACACTAGGCAAGCCGGATTCAAATATTTATTGTCTCGTTAGCCGTATGTTGGACAACCTTGTTGTGACATGAATCTCATATTTTTCGATTCCAAAATAATTCCTTTCTGTTTCGTTTTTGTAAAAAACATAATTACTGCATTTCAGTTTTCTTCATTTTCCATGTCGCTTTTCTGCTCGATAAAACAAGTGTCCCCGTTTATATCATGTGTCCGACGTTGTTTGCTTGAAAACTTAATTTATTTCTAAATTACCTGTCGGTTTCTTACATAATTGGTCGGGTGCCTGGGAGTTTTCAAATGTCTAGGATTGCAGGGTTGCCCCGTTGTATTGGCTTCGGCCACATCTGCCAATCCTGCGTTGGCGGTATACTTTAAATCATTTTACTCTAAACATTTTGTATGTGTTACGACTACCCGTCATAAATGGTCACAGTCGGCATGTAAGGACTTAACGTCACTGTAAAAATTCGAAAGCGGCATTCTATTGTTTATATTTCTGCTAAATTTTGCAATGATACACCTTCATATATATTCAAATCCTTGTCGGGACAATTTAGGTACCACTGGTACAAATAATTCAATAGAATAAAAATTTGCATCCATATTTAAAAATTGGAAAAAAGTAAAACTAGAATGGTTTACGTATAAGAAAGTTTATAATCTTTTTATACACGAAAATAAGTAAAGAAGGGAGTGATATGAACGAAGGAAAACACACACACACATACACACACGAAGTCTTTTTGCTTCAAAACTCAATTACGTTTCCTTAAAATATTTAACTTTTTTTTTTTAAATATAAAAATAAGTAAGCTGTAAGAAAAAGAATGGAGACAAAAATAAATAAATAAAGATAAAAAAAGAAAAAAATAAGATTATCAAATTTTTAAGAAGTGAATTCACTGAGAAAAAAACAAAAACGGAAACGTTACATATTTATTACAGAAAGTTCTTCGAAAATATGCGTAAACTACCGATGCTGAATTCGGACTCTCCAATTCGGACACATAACCTGCATTTCAAAGTAAAATATTCAAGGCGGCAAGAAAATCTTTTATCTCGGAAGTAATGTACATGCACGTTGAAATCTTTTTACGCTCTACAAAGTCAGATTTGTGTGTTTTTCTATTCATAGCGACACCACGAAAATATAAATTTGAATAAGAAAAAAAATGGTAATTCTATAAGTTAATGGGTTATTATTCCATTCATAGGAAATCACTATAATTGAATAGCTTTAACGATCATTTCAACATTTCAGATAACTGTCTCAAGTCTTGTTCCGTATAGCGGTTCAAGCATTCATCTTTCATCCAAAGATGCTCAGCTCAAACCATCGAAATGTACGTGAATGGCTAATCGAGAGTATTAAAATAATAGTTCATTAATATGCACTTTGGTATTAACAAAAAATTAACTATAACTTGGCCTGAGGTATCCGGTTGATTATCTTACTTGAGGGATCTTGGCCGAGAGGAGGGGGGGGGGATGACCTCCGTGCGGGGTCTTTCTAAGGGTTCCTAACACGTATTTACGTTAAGTTTCGGAGAAAACTACGGAAAACTCCGATTGGCTAGGTCGGCAGATGCGACCTGGGTTTGAACCAGGCACCTTCCGTCTCCCAGTTGAAAGCGCTATGCGCTCGCACACTGGTGGGCCCCGAATAAAAAAAAAAGATCTAAAAGTGTCAGGAATACGGCGAAAAATAATTGACTACTTGTACTTTTACGGTATTTTTATTATTGTTATTATTATTATTATTATTATTATTATTTGCAGTGCAAGCAGGTGTTTCTGAATATTTTTCCACCGTTCCGAAATGTACAAAAATGTTCCTAAATACTTTTTCCGCCAGATTCGGAAACATTTGTGAATATTTTCTCGCCGGATGTGGAAATGTTCCTGTAATTTTAAACTGCAATTACTGTCCTACATTTCGGGTTATGTTTCCGATTGTTTTGTACAGTGTAGATGAAGTTATGAAATTCAATAGAAGTCATAGAAACTTATTTTTTCAGTAGGATTGAATATAGATTTTTAATGTAAATGAAATCTTAAGAAACATAAACTAAAGATAGAATTGTTTACTTTTTTTTTTCAATCTACCTAGAGAAAATTCTTTTTAACGTCTAGACAACTCATCATTATTTATAGCTATCAGAAAAACTTAAAGTAGAACAATCCCCGTCATTGTAAACAGAAACCGTTTGACCAAATCTGTGTCCCTTGCTTTCATGTCAAGAAATAAAAACAAATCCGTCAATATAACATAAGGTAAAAGAAAGAATTGATTTATTTTATATTACTTTTACTTCTTTCAAAGATTAAATCAAAGACACACAGCAAGGACTTTTAGCAAATTGATCGGTACTAAGATGTGATTAATTAAAGGCAAAATGAAATCATCTGCACTGTAAATAGGAAATAAAAAATTACTTTTCTGTCCTCATATTTACTGTGCATTTTATAGATGAGTACTACTTCTGGAATAAAACAGTACATTTACTAATAAAAATCAGTATTTGTGTCTAAAACTTTTTTTATTGTAAAAACGAGTTTTGTCAGATGCTTTTGAAAAATACAGTAAAAATCAGAGGTATTACGTCTTAAAGATATGTCCATATCTTTTTATAATTATGCTCAAAAATATACTAAAAAGGCATTTTTTGTGGACTAAGCAAAAGTAAAACGTAAAGAATTAAGTAAATAAATTATAAATAATGAAAAACGGATATTATAAAATAATACCAGGTGTACATGCTTATATAAAATAATCAAAATAGTAATGAAAAGAATATACGTTTCAAGATCAATAGATGTCTTAAAATGTGATCAAAAGATGACACTACCTATATGTGTAGCCAAACATACAACAATCTACTATCAGGTAGGTAACAAGCAAATATGAGAGCTGAAGAAAAGAAAACGGAAAAAAGGAGTAGATTGTTGCCATTCTGACGAAAGAAAAAAAAAAGGGAAAGATAAATCATGCCAAAAGCGTTAGATTATAAAACACTTTCCAACGTACACACACACACACACGCACAGAAGTTGCTATACATTTGGCGATGGATTTTCCTGAAAACCGGTGAGATTTTGGAGATAAGATAATATTGCATTATCACTATAAATGAAATTTTATGAGATCCTGTAATTTTTTTCCCGACGTTTAACTGAAGAATACAAAAATTTTATACTCATTGTCTTGTGCTAGAAATGTATTAGTGTCTCTCAAATGCCACAGACTGTATTGTATTGGAATTCTTTTGAGTGATCCTGCAGAAGAACTATTTATAATACAGACACTATTCTTTATGGAGAGCATTATTTTGAGAGCCTTAATAATATGCATGCCGCCTTTGTTTTCTTTCAAAAAAACCGAATACCTCTGGAATACGTTTTCAAGAAAGACTGCCCATAGAATGCGAAGTATTGGATTTTTTCCTCCTGTAAGAGAACTATAAATGTTACTTGCACCATTTTCAATAAGGTACATAGAAGAAACATAAATTTCGCACAAATTGGTTCATATTTAAAGCAGTGAGAACGATGGACGGGTGGACATATGGACAATAGAAATTACAAACAAACCGAAATCATAAAGACCTCCCAAACTTGCTGTAAGTTAAAACTATAAATATTCCTTTTATACAACATAGCGGTATCGGACGGACATGGAGAGCGAGAAATTTATACTTTTATGGTAAGCAGTCTAAAATTAATTTTAGACCCTTATAAAAAATCCTACTGGCGCCCATGTAAATTGGCAACCCTGACAGAAAAACACGACTGTTACAAATCACTCCTGCCACGAGCAAGATTATGTATGTTTAATTTTGTCCTAGTTTGAATGACGGAACATATGTGTCATCCGTTACTTAGGCAAAACTGTAATGACACGACGTAGTCGTCCCTGTGGGATTAATATGACGCTAATTTTTTTTCTTTTCATAGGACCGTTATGAAGAAACGTAATCCTACAATTAAAAAGGCACAAAATACTTGCAAGCCTTGCATGGGCTCCGGCAGAATATTTTCCAGGGGGGGCAAAGACTACTTCAACGTATGGTTACCATGTTGGAAAGAGCAAAAAAGCAAGGGAAAACACTGCATACAGAAATCCAGGGGGGCCATTGGCCCCCCTTGCCCTATGCTGCTGGCGCCCATGAGTCTTAGTGAAATTCATACGAAATTCGTTTAGATTACATTTTATATTTCACGGAATAAAAAATGATAGGTTTGATAGACACTCAAGCAATCGGGAAAAAAGTTTGAAAATCAAATAACGTGTCATTCAGTAATACGCTACCCCGACTTATGCTAACATGGAGTTACGCGATTTTCAAATCTCGCCGTTTCGTCTTTCGTTTACTTCCAAAATAGCTTTAGTTTAGGATTTTAAGATAATCTGTTATACATAGGTTTTATCTAAGATTTTATTAATTTTTTTTTTCTAAATTATTGTTGTCTATATAATAATTAGCCTTACTCCCCAATTGAAAATAATTGGTATGCACATATGAAAAATTATACCCTGACTTACGCGGTTATCGCTCAAGTTTGGCGTATTACTGTGTTAAGAGTTTCCGCGATTAGAATAATGTACACCCTTCTGGATACATAAAAAAAATACTCTCCGTACCACCAGTGTTGAGCAATCTCATATCTTTTTATCATGCCGGTATGAAATTTTAATAAAATCAGCCTAACCGAGTATTTCGATTTAGTTTGATTACTTTTCATTTCCCTCTGTGATACATATTCAGTTTGAAATAAAATTCTATTACCTTAAACTAAAATAACGAAGCAAAACGCTTGAAAAAAGAAAATTGCAAAAAATTGTAAGATATCGTGGAATATCTAGAGCAAACGCAGGTAATAAAATGTGAGGTCGTATCCCGAATGCAAATCCTGGTACATAAATATGAGGGTTTCTCACGAGAAGGTTTTTATTATACTTACTCCTAAGGGTTGTTTAATAAAGTATAATTTCATATTCATAGTAGGGGGATTTTATTCAAAATTGTTGTTCAAATGTAGTTTTTTTTATTGTACTAGAACCACACAAAATTCCAATGCTAGTTTTTTTTTTGTTATATACAATATAGATGAATTTGAGTTGTAACTTGAGAGTAATAAGATTTGAAAAAATATAGCAAGCGCATAAAATATTTCACATATTATTGCAGTAGAAGCAGAATTGTTCTGCTTTCAATTTTAATGAAATTGGACATGGGCCAAATTGACCGATGCGCAGTTGCACAAATCCAATCGTATATTATACAATGCAGTAATCCTTTGTTCAAAGTAATATAACTGGCTGTTTCTTTTTCCTTATAGGAAAAAAAAACAGCCTTAGATTGTATAGTGAAGCGCATTATTTACGTCAGATTTATAACAGATTACGTCATATTTATATATAGAAATATATATATATATGTGCCACACATAGAAAAAATAGATCGCATTAAACAACACGAATCTGTAAAACAAAAATGCTCTTCTGCTTTTTTTTCCGTTTTGCTTAACCGTTTTAATGATTACTTCTAAATTTCAGGTTTAGTTTGCGTCAAATAAACTTAATCACTGTCTTTTTTTACATCAATGATAAAAATAGACCTAATAGAAAACCAGGGATTCGAACCGGAACTGAACCGAAAACGGGAAAAAACCGTTATTTTGGACTGAACGAAAACCGGAATTGAAAAGGAAAGAAATATCGGTTTATTTCGGTTCGGTATATCTTCAATCATTTTGTTACTGTAACCAAGTTATCGTTATTTTCTAATTTAACGTCATCATCGTTATCATCATTACATGTATTATAATCATTACATGTAGAGTCTGTTTTTGTTTCTCAGAGCCTCCCTCCCATTTACACAGGCGTTAGATCGGATTCCATTTCATCAAAATAGGGGCGAACGGAAATGTAACAACGCCTTTTATATTTATGTTTAACACTTGAACTAGCAATACGAAGAGTAGTTTCTGAAATTCCGAATGGAAATAAATCAAAATGGAAAACATCATAAAAAGACATCGAGCTAAAATAGAGCTTCAAAAAATGCTCATCTCAAATTATCACCCCTTTTCCGTGTAGTTTCGTCTTGTTTGCAGTCGCTCTGCTTTAGGAAAACTCACGATACATTGCTTCTCTATTTTCTGTTTCACTGTTCTCTTAACTACTGTTTTTCTGTTTCAGTTTGGCAAGAAACTACTTGCAGAAGGCAGATTTAATTCAGTTGATGATAGAATCATATTTTTATTAGAAATAAGAATATACATAAATTAAATTATTCATTCGGAACTGAACCGAAAACCGTTATTTTTGGCCGAACGAAAGCCGGAACGGAACCGATATATTTTCTTTTAGTTGAAATGGAAAGGAAAACGGAACGAATAAAATTACGGATTCTATACGTACACATTTTTTGCTCTTTATCCACTGCCTTTTTATTTACTAGTCTACTATCATAACAGTTCTTCGTTTGCGATGAAGCTTATAACAACCGCAGTCTTTTGATATACGTATTATATTAGTATTTTGATAAAGATATTATATTATTATACAACTACAGCAATAAAAAATTGTAATAAAACTACTATACAACAAATATTTATAAGTTTTTCTTTCTGATTTCTAATTACTAGACCTTATTATAGTTGTACTCTGCAGTTCTGATTTATCTCAACGCTGACCATATAAAATAAATATAATCACAGATTTGACTACCTGTTTTTTTATTTCCGAAATATTCAAAGTTAATTAAAGGATTATTTTCACTACTTTCAACCTTTTTTTAATTACTTTTAATGTTTTTATGATAATGGTAAGTGTAGGAATACGGACATTCTTTCTTTGTCACTTACTGAATGTTAAAAATCGAAAATCGTTATATAAATAAATGATATATTTTAACTTTTTCAAACTTGATTTGTAGCTGTTAGCATTCACAATAAAAAAATAATTACACATTACAGCATGGAGAATTTTCTGTATAGAACCTTATTTTATCTCTTTTCGCTGTATTTCACCCAGCAAAAATCATTAGCATCAAGATCCGTTGTTATACTGACTTTCCGCTGTCCTAGATAAGCAGTCCTAGTTTGAATTCAAGATAAAATTTAAATAAAGCGTATGCCAAACTTAAAAATTAAGAAGTTAAGACTTTTTTATGTTTTTAAATAGTTATAGTAACGTAATTTACTTCTGCGATTTAAGTTGTTGAATTCATCAATCACACGGAATCATTAGTTCCTGTGAGTTTACCCTCAAAACCGAACACAAGCAAATATATTACACAAATATGGATTAATTTATTTATTTCCTGGAATCTTAATTCATACTATTACATTTAATATCCGTAGCTGATACAGAAAAAAATTATTTTAATCTTGTGGAAAACTGATTAATCTGGATCAAAAATTCTCATTTCCAGCGAATTAGAATCATAAAAAATGCGACTGTATTTTTATCATGGCACAATCTTGGCGACAGAGTTCAGTGATATCTCGAAATTTTAAAATAGTGACGCCAAACTTTTGACAGGAAAAAAGACAAAAAAAAAAAACTTTAACTTTTCTTATTTCTCTGTCGGTGAAACAATATGGGCTTGGAAGTTGTGGAAAATTTCTAGATAGAATTTCAAATTTTAAAATAGCATATTGTAAAAAACATTTTCGTGCGCATTTGTCAAGCTGATTTGTCCAACAGCGTGGATATGTATATAGTATAAACGCACAAACAAATCTGCATTTTTATTAAAAATATAAAGCAGTTCTGTATACCTCATGCAGAATATTACATTTTTACTCATTTTATAATAGGTTAAACAGATTATTTAATTAAAAAAGCATTATCTGGAATTTTGAGAGCTTAACCCTTAAAAGGCTTTCTACAATACTATTAGAATAACATTGATACCTAATGCCTAAAATTGCCAATAAGCTAAATACTGAAGATATCACTGAATCAATTTTCAATACATATATTGCTTCACTTGTGCTGTTTAAGAATAAAGATAGATGTAATTTTGCAATTGCAGCTACATGTGCTTTTTGTTTTGTTTGGAAGCTTGCAAATACCCTATTTTGTTCAGCAGTAATCAAGTAAATATTTTTTTGTGGAAAAATAAAATGTAACTGATTTTTATAACTGTTTTTGGATATTTCACTGTAAAAATATTTGTTACACGCAGATTTTTGTGTGTGCTGCCAATTGGCAACAATACGCATAAAGTTCCACTAAGCATGGAAAACAATGAGCAGTTTTGGTTTTTGATTATGAGGAATAATAAGATTGACTGAATATATTTGACTTAAGTTTGAATGAAACTACTTACATTTTGCAGTTTATTTATTTTTTATTGTACAGAAGATTTTTTTCTACAAATTTTTCTCTGCAAATTCTTAAAATGCAAAGGATACACAGCAGCAAAATATGAAAAAATGTGGTATTAGACAGTGTTTTAATAAAAATAATAACTGTTTCAAATATTTCCATACAATTATTTGACTAAATAGCTGGTAATCATACTTTAAAATATCATAAAGTAAATTATTTTGCATTCCACATTGATTTTTGCAATAAATTTTTGTATAAGAATTAATTACTTTTATAGTACTTTGTAAAAATTATTTATCATAGTTTTTAAAAATCAGGTGTGTGTGATATTATAAAATTTAATTAATTTTTTTCATTAAAATTATTTTTTCAACTAAATCCTGGTGTTGCCGATTGACAACAAATTGTTTTTTAGTCGTAAATCATACCTAAAACAAAGTATGATTTTTAAAAGTATTTCCCCCCGCCCCATGATTTGTTTAAGAAATGAAAACCCAAAACATTTTTTAGTTTATTTTTTAACTTTCAGGCATTTACGGTACCTTCTGATCGAACTTCAGTAATCTTGTGTTACCGCTGCGTTTAGGAACTGTATTGTCAATCGTACCCACATTCTCATTTTCATGAGCTTTTAACTGCAAGATAAATTAAAATATAACTAGGAATACTTAAACATTGTTACTGATAATTGTAATTGGTTTCGAGTTTCACTTCTCAGAAAGTTGTTGGTATTGATGCTCTCTGGCAATCGCGGAGTGGGGCCAGATCCTCCATACAAGACAGCAATTGGCGTAAGAAGCGGATTCCATTGTATTGAGCCCCAATAGGAAAAGAACTCACTTAGCTCGGGTCTCCTAATTTTGAACCAATTCCAGATGAATGACCTAGCGCCTGGATCAGCATTTCCAGATGTATCGTTTGAGCATGGAGGATATTAGAATCACGAACAAAATTTATCTGCACCGGCACCCATTAGCGTACACGATTCCGCAGCAGTCCAGCCGAAAGTTAACACCCTCCCAAATGCTGACCAAGGTTAGTGCCGGTTTCACTTTATGTTTTGTTATGGGAAGAGTCGCTAAAGCTTTGACGAAAACGAAGTTAAAATTTAAACAACTGATAATTTAAAGGAAATATATTAATTACATTGCTATTTGCCTTATGCAGACCATTATATTTTGTACATATTACAAAAACGATTAGTACAGATTACCATCGGAAAAAACACTCAAAATACTGGTGTTAGACGCTAAAGTAAATAAAAAACTTTGTAAAAAACACGCATAAGATGTTACATGTAAGTAGATACATATGTTTCGACCAAAAATTGTTTTGGTCTTCCTCAGTCAATGCCCTTCGTCACAAGGAACAGAGGGAACTCAAGGAACAGAGTTCCCTCTGTTCCTAGTGACGAAGGGCATTGACTGAGGAAGACCAAAACAATTTTTGGTCGAAACGTATGTATCTACTTACATGTAACATCTTATGTGTGTTTTTTACAAAGTTTTATTTACTTTACAGATTACCATATTTAAATGAGCAGGAACGTATCTGTTTAGTGCATTATTGGCTGCCAAATTTCAACTCTTGTTGGGTCCAATCAGTGGCCAAATGATTGAACATTGGTAGATGGCGTGTGAAGGTCTTGTGTTCTGATTTACGGCACGGCTGTTGATCTAACGGTATACAGTTTTGGGCGGTTTTCTTCAGATGAAACGTGAATTCACTTTAGAACCTGTTAAATGTCCTGCGACCAAGGCGTTCTTCCCTTTATTGCTAGCGCACTTTGCCTGTACAAAACAAGAACAATGAACATTTGGTGAACACAGAATCAAAATTAATAAACAAATAGTGATATCGATGTTTTCTATGGACAGTATTTTTAATCATACCCACATTCTAGTTTTAAAAATTGTTGACAGCGAGCTTCAAGAGAAATTGAAATTCAATGCAAAATATTTAATTATCGCTACACTAGTAATTCTTACAGTACTAACAGAATTAGTTCTAAGATAAATTTATTAGAAAAAAATAATTTAGTAAGCATAGCATGAAAAGTTTCTGTATTATAAAGCCATAGATTAAAGTTATTTTTGATCAGTTTTACAAAATATGCATAAGTTTGACTTTCATAAATTACTGACAGTTAACTGAAAGAGAAACTGAAATGCAAAGGTAAGTATTCATTCGTCATTATACGATAAGTTGAAATTAGTTTCAATTAAGTTAATCAGTTAGTTAGTTTCAAGGTTCATTAATTTTTTCATGTGTGCGAACACACTGACTGACCCCTAAAACTTTCAATGTTTAAAATAAACATGTCTCATAAAATTGGAATTTTGATAATTTTCGCATTTTTTAAATCGTTCGATGTTTCAAAATTAGAGATTGATAAAATCTGAGTAGAACTTTTAACATCTGCGTTTAAATAAATAATATGAAACGGAAGGAATGTAACATTTAAATAAAATACAATGCTATGAGTTTCATTTTCAAAGGATATACTTTATAAACTTAAATATATTATCTGCATCTTTCACAGACGATTTATTTAGACAAGACTGAAGTACTTTTGTTGATTAGGTCTTACAAAAAAAATATTTAAATAGCTAACTGTTAATAACGCATTTACAGAGGGAAAAACATTAAACATAACCATAACATCTTACTTCGTAAAGCCTTTAATCCTACATGATCCTAAATTCTAAACATAATTTTCATTTCTATGGAAGCCTTCAAAATTTTTGATAAAACTTTCTTACCTGTAAGAATTACTTTCACTACAATGGTTACATATCAAGACAAAATTGCGCCATTTAGTAAGAGTAAACATATAACTTAAGCTATAAGTGTCTATAGTCTTAGAATTCAAAGGAAGATATATTTTATTAAATCCTCGAGTAAAAGCACATTATATACCATACATAATAATCTTTATAAATTAAAGCTTATCTTCTCCAATTTTAGTTGGAAATAAAGACTGATGTCGAAATAGTCCCTTTATCTTCTAATGTTTAATGAAATATTTGAACTTCATTCCGATTTAAGCCAGGGTAGTATAGCTAGTAAGCTGAGTTATAATAAATCGGAAAATTGAGACATACTGTAGCTTTGACATTTCTTAGTCAAACAATCTTTAAATCCTTAACATTTCTCAATGTTTAAGTCTGTCATTGAAATACTGTAAACTGCACATACATATACAAAAGTATTTGTTAAAAGTATTTATTCTGTTGCTTTAGATAATATTATTTTACTGTGCGACTCTTCTTTTTTATTTTTTTTTAACCCGAGTTCATGAATTCTTATACGATGTGGTTACATGCTCTAAATAACATGATTTTTCATTCAGAGTCATGCTTATACGAAGGGATTTTAAGCAAAGTAAGTATTAGATTCAGCGCTAAAACATTATGCAAAAAGGAGCAAATTCTAAAATCGAGTAAAAGCAATTTTTGCGACGAAAGTAGTGACAAATTAACTACTTTTTGATTGATTCTCCCTTATTTCCATACAATTAAACTAGTAGTCGCCAGTGTACTATGTCGCCGAGTTTTGGAGAATTTTATGAAGAATTTTTGCCTATTTTGAAACATTTCTTTTAAAAAAGTTTTTAATTCAAAGAATATACATATATATTTTAATTTTTTTAGGAGCAACAACATAAAAGTGGGCATCATTCGCAAATATATTTTAATCTCAAGTAGATAAAATTGTAACTATGCAATAAAAAATTAAAATTAACAAAAATTCGTTTTCTAACTATATGCCTTAGCGAGTATTCGAACTTTAAATACAAAATGCTTTTTCTTTCACTTTTAGAATATTGTGAAATAGTATAAAAATTTCAGTAAATTAGGATATTTTACAGATATTTTACAAGCCGTTTTTGAAATTGCTATTTAAATTATAAAGGCTTCACATGGAAGGCAATAAATGCTTTTATGTTCAATATCATTTTTGATATCTTATCACTTATTTAGAAGTAGAAGGGATGTGGCATCAAATATAGTTCGTATAGAAATTTTTGACAGGCAGCTGGTGGAATGAAACGATCCTTCAAACCAGTTATGTCACATTTGATATAGGAAGAGTCGTAAAATTGCTATTCATGGAAAAGACATGAATTTGCAAAGTTTGGTATGTATATATATATATATATATATATATATACAGGATACTGCTGAAAATATGAATTCATGGCTATTATAGACTAAAATTTCTTCACTGTCACTTCATAACAGACAGTTCGGGAGAACTGGAGAACTGGAATCGTAACTTACGGAGTCAGAATAAGATCAAAATAGTGAAAAAAAAATCCTTTTCAATACCTACACTGCCATTTTTATATGAGGAAGTAAATGATACGCTGGAATATTCTAAGGAACACTTTGGCAGTCTTAATGACGTTAGCGATGCTGATTGGACACAATTGCTCCTAAGATGAGGCAGTGGCGAGGAGTGGAAGCGAACAAATTGTTTATTTATTCTTTCTTTACGCGCTTACATTGGAAAATCTTTATTGAATTTACTGCCTGATCATTTGGGCTCCACCATGACCGAGTGGAAAAGCCACCGAATGTGGTAAATGGCTGAAATGGGAAGGGTTTAGGCTTCCGGGCTGCCGATATAATGGTCTAGAGTTTTGGTAGGTTTTCTCTAAATGTAACGTGAATGCGCGTAAAAAACCCCTAAAAATTTGTCCGCCTAGGGCAACCCCTTGAGAAGGTACCTCTCATGCAGGTTTTTCTTAAACACAATACATTATTAAGCATTTTGAAATCAATTTTCATTTCTTTTTCTTAAAAAAAAAAAGAAAGAGACAACCGTACACCAAATAGACTTAGGATGTTTACTTACATTTTTATTCTAAAACGTGTAACGGTTTACAAATAGTATGTAGTTTAACAAAAATTATTAGTTAAAAAATTGTTTCACCGAAGTGCTTTAATGTTTTTGCATTTGATAGCGTACAATACCAAAACATTCAATCCTTTAAGACTATATTTAGATTCCACACTTACGTACAACGATTGTTTTATATAAGTGCATTATAGAGAGGATAAGAAAGAAGTTTGACCTAACAGTACTTGACGTATTCATGTGACACTACATTCGGTGTTGCCAGACATCTTCTATGGCTTGGTTCAATGATTGATACTCTGAATCCGTCTGTCTCAGTCTGGCATTCAGAAATATCCGTTTTGGAACCGTGAAGATCACGGAAAGCTGACCGCTGGCCATCTCTCTGATGGGCTCTCATGGGTGCCATAGGGGAGGCCACTATCTCAACGCCACTGCTCATCCACCTTTCCTGAAGACGGAAATGTAAAAAAAAACAAAAAAACTCTTTCTTTTTTTTTTCTTTCGCAGTCATGGAAGGAAACGAATTACTTTGGCTTTTCAGCCACGAGAGCTTCGATTTTTGTTTAGTGGCCACTGTCCATGCCTTTCTTAGCTTTCCCTTCTCCCCGTTGGTCAACTTGCTTCTTCTTCCGCCTCTTTGGGTCTGGCTAATTTTTCCGCGCACTTCCTCTGACTTAATTTTTGTCACCCAGGCCATACATTCGCATTGTAAATTAAACTGCCAACTTTTTGTGAACTATTCATAAATAGTGTCAAATCTTCAGACTTGCCGTCGCCATGTACTTTTTTCAACGCTGTAGGTTTTATTCCTACAGCATGCGGTAACAAGAGAGATAGGTATCAGACTGAACAAAAAACACTCCACTTGGGGTGTATTATTCTATTTTGGATTGTCTTTTATCTTATTATCTTGAAGCTCAGTAAGGCTTTAAAACATGAATCTTAATGACGTAACAGTTTGGTGTAAGATAAATTAAGTTTCGTAAAGAATGTGTTTTGTGTTATGAAAAGTTTCAAAGAAGGGTACCTTGGAAGGGGCTTGGAAAAAGATTGTTACATAGAGTACATTTAATAAATGTACTGATCTTAATATTTTAATCAATTTATTTTCTTCTAAATTATTACACTCGAAAAATATCCAAAAAGAAAGAACCATTGAAATGCAGTTAGCAATCATTAAAAAAAATAATGACAAAATAATGTTACTATTTAATAAAGTAGAGAAGTATGTCGGGAAACTCAGGTATGAAAAATTTGGTTACACAGTGAACGCATTTAAAACACAAAATTCGTAGGGGAAAATATTATAAACTGCAGAAAAAAAATTGCTGAATAAATTCAGTTATTTATAGTGTATAAAAGAGGCAGAAATGTAATTTTTCATTAGATGTCCTTTAATAGAAAATCGTTTATATTTTAAAGTTTTGTCACTGTTTGTTTTTTAAATTTAAATAAAAGAATAAGGGACTTTGAGAAAATACTAAATGTTATAAAATATTAAGAATATATTCCTTACGAAAAGCTTTATGCTAAGGTTGTAACGACAAATAAAAAAAATAATCCCATTGAGTGCAAAGGAAAATATGTGTAGCATTTTTTGAGAGTGACGCATATTCACCTTCTATAAAATAGAAAATTTATGTATCATGATAGTTTCATGAAATTAAAAGTCTTTCATGGATTCTGGGCAGTTTACATTTATCGCAGAATAATTTAGAAAATGACTAATATTAGTAAATTCATTCGTGAGCTTTTTATGAATGAAAAACAGTAATTTTTTTCAAAAGGTTTTCCAAAAAATTATGTCAGTCATAGGAAGATGTGTACTTTTTATAAGCGTTTTTACATAGGAACAAAAGTGATAATTTTGATGAAAACACGAACGATAATATTCTTTCTTTTTACGTTAGGTTGTTAGATTTTTAAGCCTGTGTGTTATTTTGAATTAAATAAGTGAAAGTGTATTACTTTTGGCATAAATTTTAACCCAATTATTTTTTTTTAAAAAACAGTCGCCGTATTTCATAAGTCACACGTTTTCATTCTATCGTAGAACGAGTTAAACTCATTACGTAAGATAAATTTAACACATTATTTACTTCTATGTACCGTCATTTTGCCACATTTAAATAAAAAAAAGCGACAGCAATGTCATTGTTAATATCGTTTAAATAAAAGATAGGGCATTCTCGTAGTATAAGATAGTTTTTTTTGTGGAACTGTTCTTTGAAAACTTTTGTCACGTTTAAATCCATTTCCTGGGAAATACATAATGCTTTAAAGACAAAATCAATCGAAGAAAATCTTCCTTTAACTTAAAATAAATGCATGAATATTTCACAAATTCTGACGTGTATAGTCATTTTGAATTTGGCTTTTTATGAAAAAGACAATGCTAGTTAAATTTATAAACTATTTCTATTCTTTTCGTATGAAACTTAAACAAAAAATTTCTAGTTGATAGTTACTGAAAACTTTAAAATATATTTTTTTCAGGAAAATAGTCCATAATCATTATGTATAGCTGACGTATTATTTATTAACATAACTGATATTTTACATGTGCATTATGTAACGTTAAATTTTAGTATTTTGAAAGAAAATCGCATCCAGAAAATGCAAGTACAGGTCTAATATCTCGAGTATCTACTGTATATGCGAAATATAATTTCTCAGAATTGCTTTAATAGCCAAAAATATTGATACTAAGCTATGAAAAATTATCATAGGATGAAAAAAATTTCCTTTAGAAGAAATTTTACATTTTTAAACTGCAGCATTTCAAAATAAATAAATAAATAACAACTGTACAAACTACTTATACTCTAATTAATATAACAAATCTAAAATACGTTTCGCCATACTTTTTGCCTGATTTTAAACTCATAATTAAACGAATAAATTTCAATAGGTTTACTAATGAGCTTATTCAAATTCATGGTTAGTTTTACTCGGTTTTGTTATCTCTAATGCCCTCTAAATGCATAGTTTTCATAGATCCTCCTTATAGGGGATGTTGAAAATTGAAAGCTTCCATTTTATTGGACCCAATGGGATGATGACCGACTTAGCTCGGGGGGTCTCTTAATTTTGGACCGATATGGACAGACCGAAACCTGAGGCGACATTCCTAGAGGTATTTTTCAAAATGAAGAACACTGGGGTTACAAGAGATTTTAAGTACATCAGCTCCCTTTAGTTTACACGTCCCCTCAGCAGTCCAGTGGAGAGAGATAGTGATATTCTAAAGCGCTGACTAAGGATGGCGCAGCTTCACTCTTGGTGCTCCTATGGGAAGTGAACTCCAAAACCCCAGGAGATTGCAGGATGCTAGTTACACTGGAAAATGTTTATTTTAGTAGCCACCCTGATAAACATTGTCTTTCACCGAAATATTTCCTGCCTTGTGAATTCCTGCTCTATTCAGTATAAAAATACACTGCTCAAAACAATTAAAAGATATTGTAAGTTTTATATTAAAGAACGGTATAAGAGAAATTTTTTTGCAGAAAATAGAAGACTGTCCAAAATTTTCACATTTCCAAACTTCGGCGAACGCAAATTTTTAGTCTGACGTCGAAAACGGCGATTTAGTGGCGGCGTATGAACTTTGGCCTTCAACTTAATAAAAGATAAAGTGGAAAAGAATGATCGACATTCTGTAAGTGCTTTGTTTTCATAAGTACGATGTCTTAACGAAGGATTTTAACTGAATCAGAAGCTTGGAGAGTTGTTGGTCGGTTAGAAAGGGGCCAAACACAAGCCGAAGTAGTAGCATTGATTGGATTTGCACGAAGTGTGGTATACAGGATCTGAAACCGTTTCATGAAGTCTAGAAGTGCAGAAAGAAGACCACGTCAAGGTCGTAGATTTGCAACAACGCCCAATGAAGATCGATATTAAACGCTGGCGGCTTGGATACACCGAAATATGAATAGCACTCTTTTTCAACACCAACTTCAATCGGATACTGACAAAAGAGTTCCAGCTCAAATTACCCAAAACCGACTCCACGCTGCAGGTCTGTATGCTCGCCGACCAGTGGTATGTATTAGGTTAACAGCAAGGCATCGCGCGCGCGCGCGCGCGTAAGCCCTGCAGGGAGTGGGCAACAGAGCATGTCAACTGTTCGCGAGAAACGAATATCTCTAGAAACGAATGGTGCAATATTCTTTTCCCTGACGAGTCCTGCTTTTCTGTTCGTCCTGATAATAGGTGTACTTTCATCTGGAGGGAACGTGGCACTAGAACCACCCCTGCGTTCGTGCTGCAAAATATCAGATTTAGCGGTGGAGGAGTGATCGTCTATGCTGGTATCTCCATTGATGGGCGCACCGATCTCCACATCATTCGGGATGGAACTCTAACCTGTCGTCGATATAGGGATGAGATTCTCAGATCTTGCAGTGCTTTACGCTGCAGGAATTGGAGATAACTTCATGCTAATGAACGACAACTGCAAGCCACATGTGCACGCTTGGTAGATGACTTCCTTTCGAGAAAGAAATCGTACGAATGGAAAGCCTAGCGTATTCTCAAGACATGAACTCAATAGAAAATGTTTGGGACAATCTAGGGAGAGGAAATACTGGCAGCCTACCACACCCGCATATTATCCGAAAACTCGAAATAGCTCTTCTGGAGGAGTGGGACAGAGTGCCCCATCTCCTCGTTAATAATCTCATTGACTCCATGCCTCAAAGATGTTGAACGTTGTTGGTAGTCCGGAGAAATCTTACCCCTATTAAAAACTTTTTATTTCAAGGATAAAACCTTTTTTTATTCTTTTTTTTCCCACATGCGCAAATTTTATTTTTTTCCTTTTGTACTCAAATGCTCAATAAAATGCATTATTTTCTCCTAAGCATTTGTATTTTTTTTCTCATATAGATTTCCACGCCTTTCGAATATATATCAATCATCTGAACAATTGTCAAGCCGTAAGATCCACCAATAACCTCAATATCCTTTAATTGCTTTGAGCAATGTATCTATTCTCGCTGTTCTCTTTTATGTTTTGCCTGTTTTTGACGTAATATTACACTCCTTGCAAAAATGCATTAAGTGTTTTGACATTATATTGCACACCGTTACAGTTTCTTCGTACTTTCAACGCCGGATATAGGCATTGATTAAAACAAAATTCATATAGTTTTTATTACGTACAGTATCATACATTATATTAAAAATGGTGTATTCTGTATTCAGTAACCACTACAAGAATGATTTAAACATCGTTCTATCAGATAGACGCACAGAGCAAAAGACGAAAGATTTATAATCGACAGCTGTTTTTGACAAATTAAACTTACTTAAAACTAATTTTTCAGAAGAAATATGTGTGTGTGTGTAAATATGACATAAATATATATATGTATACATATACAGGGTGTCCATCAAAGAATATAGATTTCAATTCAAAATTTAAAATCCCAAAAAAGAAAGATCAATAAAAGAATGCAGCAAACGGTACGTTTATTATGTAATCTGTAAAAAAAATATGCAAAAGTTTCGAAATGGTCGCTAAAGTAACTACTAGAATGCAGTGGTGGTCGCAGACTTCCTTTAAGGGGAAAGGGATTACGAACGGAATCTTATGTTCAAAGGCGTAATTTTCATGTTAAAGATAAAAATTCCATTGATTTTTTGATAAAAAAAATATTCGCTAAGGAGAATTAAAACACTATCTTTAGTACTCCACTGCTGACAGATGGCGCTGCACGTTGAAATCGATTGACGATCGAAATGCATACGTATGAATTCATTCTCTGCAAGCACTCACAGCACAGTCTTTTCAAAAGGTTCCTCCGTTACGACATGCAGATGTGCCGCAAACAAATAATGAAATTTGTCATCCGAGCCGGAAATGATCAACGGAAATGGATTCACAATTCACATGCCACACAAATAATCGACGATTTAAGCTCATCCAGCATGCTGGGATGGGTTTGGCAGACAGTTTTTTCCAAAATGCTCAACAGAATTAGTCAGAATGTGTTAGATGAGGAAAATATGGAAGCCGATCCTTTATAGTGGCCAACGATTACAGTGGCATCTGTTAATGTTTTTTGGAACTAATATTTCGAAACTTATGTATAAAAATTTTACAGCTTTCTTAATAAATATACATTTTGTCTCATTCTTCTGTTGCCTTTTGTTTTCGAGATATGGAATTTTGAAATCTGCATGTCCTTTGCTGGACACCCAGTATATATACAAAGAAAATCAGACAAGACGAAAATCTCGTACTGATCGATAAGAAACTTTTGAACTAGCTTGAAAAGATTACTTCCCGTCACACTTAAAATACAATTTAATAATCAGTTTCAATAAAGATAGTCATTAGCATGTCTCATATCTGGAATTTTCCTGGTGGGGACCGGGCAAAATGTGACTTGAGCAGACTTTTTGAAAAAAGCGCCTGAAAGAATTGCAACACACTAGCATTTGCGGGTAGTTAAAACGATGTAATTCTTAAATGTTCTGATTTGTCAGGGCATAAGTGACGCGAAGCCTGGCTGAGTTGCTTATTCTGTGTTTACTCGTTGTCATTCTGAAAAGCACTCGTGAAAATCCTAGAATGATTTTTTCCGCCAAACAGGATTTGATAATTAGTTTCGTTTACTCAATGTTTGGATTTTTCGCCGTGGTAAAGGTATGCAATTTAGGATTGAGTTATTAAAAGGATGCATTTAAAAATAATTATGAGGAATAAAACGCGATGTATCTAAAAATGGCGGAAGGAACAAGATATTTGATTTTAATTTTAAAACACAGAATTTATAACTGCATTTTCTGCACTGCCATCCGGCAATGACTTTAGATTGGTTTCAAACTTTCAGCTAAGAGAAATCTGACGAAACTTCGTTACTCTACGTTGATGCTAACATAGAATCTGTTAACAGCTACGTTGTTGTCACCATGATGTTCACTGATCCCGCTCTCGAGGTAAGTGTGCCAGACTTTTCTGTTTATAGCTCTGGAATATCACCAAAAAGTAACAAAGGAGCATTAACTTCGTTGAAGGTTTGTATTTTTTATACAAATTTTCGCATTACTTGTTGAATGGACCTTACAAGCACACAAGACAATCCGAAATATTTTAAATGGACAAATATGTATACTAAACATAGAACAGAAATTAAAGGTCTATCTACTTATTTTTTGCTTAATTAGAAACACAATATTGTGTGACGACAAACTCATCTAGAAATCCCATGTTCATTCAAACAATAAAAAATGGAGACAGGATGCAATATTACTCTTTTTGTAATGAGAAAAGGCATCACGTGTATTATAATGAACAAAACAATATTAATGTCTGGAAAATAAGTATAAAAAAAGAAGAAAGCATTTCATTGTAAAAACGGTTTAACGTCCAAAACAATGCCGCGAAATCAGACACGTCAAGAAATGAACTTACAAAGGAGAGAAAAAAAAAATATTCGATTTCTTTAAAAAAATAACTATTACTTTATTCCATTGTTTATTTTTCTTAGCTTTAATCTTCGAGACTGAGTGTCACCAAATGTTTTTGTTCGAAAAAAATAGAGTCTTGTGCATGAAGATTAAAGGATTATAACAAAGACAATACAAGTCAATTTAGATAAAGTAGGAAGGAAAGTATTATTTAAGTGTTTTAACTACAAAAACCTTGATTAAAATTTTTTGTTCAGGCATATACTAATCCTTCAAAAGGAAAAGTAATAAAAAACGCATTCTCTGTACTCTAATAACGGTATTACTTTGTGATGTTTCATTGAAAAAGCACTTGGTAATTTTAAAGAAATGTGATGTATTGGAATTCGTCTCGATGATCGTATGAAAGAATTACTCGAATTCATGCTAAGTATACCATTTTCAATACGGTATATGATGTAGTACAACATAATGTATATACATATAAATTATTAGGGATCGACCGATAGTATCGGTAACCGATAGTATCGGCGCCGATACCTCCCATTTTTTTAGGTATCGGTATCGGTTCTTTCGATTCTAAAAGTATCGGGAAAGTATCGGTTTCTGTTGCTTTCATCCATTTTCACCGATACTTTTCAACCGATACTTCGCTTTTCAGAAGAAAACCACGCAGGCGCAACACCATTCCAGATTCTTTATTTAGGTAATGAGATGAGCGGCGTCGTTTCATTGGCACATTTGTTTGCGCAAGTGTTTTCGAACTGTTTTTTTTTTTTTTTTTTTTTTTTTTTTTTTTTTTTAATTCTAACCATCGCTAAACGGATGTCGTATCATCAAGTGCGGTCGAAATTATGGACGAAGAATCGTTAGATTACAGTTTAACAGGACAATCGTCTATTCTTCTAAATTATTTTGAATTGGTGCCCAACACTAAATGCGTTATCTGCAAGGATTGCAAAAAAAAAACAAATGTCAAGAGATAGGCTATAATTTTATATCAGTTTTAAAGAATTCATTCATACACACACACACACACACACATATATATATATATATAATTTTCTCTATAACGACTTTTTTAACTGGAACCGAGCGAGTTCGTTATATATATATATATATATATATATATATATATATATATATAACGAACTCGCTCGGTTGGTTCCAGTTAAAAAAGTCGTTATAGTGAAAATAATTTCGTTGTACAGAGATTTTTGCAATTCGATCGGCAAATATTACAAACTTTTTTAGTTAATTTGATGTTTAAAAGTATTAAATTATGACTTTCAATTAAAAATAAATTGGTATTTATTATAAATTTGTTAAACTCACGGTTTCTTACTTTTCATTGTATAAATGAAATGTTCAAAAGTAAAGACAATCCACGAATTCAGAGAATAAAATATGGAATGCACTTACGTTTATTTTACTTCAAAATTCCGTTAATTTACATTGTTTTGCATTCTGTGATTTTAAATTTTCATAAAAATATTCACATTTTAAAAGTCCGCTGAAAATAGAGTGAGGCACATTTTCTTCCATTTGGAAACCTCTTTTTAATGGTTTTGAAAGGTTGAAGCATTAAAGTTTGATGTGGTTTTGGTCGTGAAGCTCCGGGCCTTATTATTATATGGGCAAATAGGGACTTTGGCCAGGGCCCCCGACTTGAAAGGGCCCCAATTTTAATTTTTTTTCTGAAATATTCTTTTTTATATTAACATTTTATGAAAAATATAACAAATTCCATAGATTGGGGGACCCCAAATCTATCAAGCCCCTGTTGGTCACGTGTGTCAAGCTGGCCGGACCACATTTCGCAAAATGAAAAATAACAGGATAAAAAATTAGTGCTATATTAGTGCTCATTAGTGCTCGAACCTCAGAATTAGTGCTGCTTATTTAAGCGAGTAATTCACAATTTAATGTGGTCCGGCTATCTTGACGTCAAGCTGGCCGGCCACATAAAGAAAAATTTATTTTTTCGGGAATATTAATGCATAAAGAATTAGTGCTATATTAGTGCTGGCTGAATAACAAATTACAAAATTTTTGATCCATATTTTAAAAAGGTATTAAATAAATAATGTGGTCCGGCTATCTTGACGACAAGCTGGCCGGCCACTTAAAGAAAAAAATATTTTTTAAGGAATTTTGATACATACAGAATTAGTGCTAGATTAGTGCTGGTTGAATACCAAATTACAGAATTTGTGCTCCATATTTAGGAAAGTTATTAAATAATCAATGTGGTCCGGTTATCCTGACGTCAATCTGGCCGGCCACATAAAGAAAAAATTATTTTTTCGGGAATTTTAATACATACAAAATTAGTGCTACATTAGTGCTGTCTGAATACCAAATTACAGAATTTTTGATCCATATTTTAAAAAGTTATTAAATATTTAATGTGGTCCGGCTATCTTGATGTCAAGCTGGCCGGCCACATACAGAAAAATTTATTTTTCCCGAATTTTGATGCATTCAGAATTAATGCTATATTAGTGCTCGCTGAATACCAAATTACAGAAGTTGTGCTCCGTCTTTAAGAAAGTTATTAAATAATCAATGTGGTCCGGCTATCTTGACGTCAAGCTGGCCGGCCACATAAACAAAAAATTAATTTTTTCCCGAATTTTGTTACATACAGAATCAGTGCTACAGTAGTGCTGGTTGAATGCCAAATTACAGAATTAGTGCTCCGTATTTAAGAAAGTTATTAAATAATCAATGCGGTCCGGCTATCTTGACATCAAGCTGGCCGGACACATTGATTATTTAATAACTTTCTTAAACACGGAGCAAAAATTCTGTAATTTGGTATTCAGCCAGCTCTAATATAGCTAATTCTATATGTGTCAAAATTCGGGAAAAAATAATTTTTTCTTTATGTGGCCGACCAGCTTGACGTTAAGATAGTCGGGCTACATTGATTATTTTATAACTTTCTTAAATACGGAGCAAAAATTCTGTAATTTGGTATTCAGTCAGCATTAATCTAGCACTAATTCTGTATGTACCAAAATTCGGGAAAAAATAATTTTTTCTTTATGTGGCCGGCCAGCTTGACGTCAAGATAGCCGGACCACATTGATTATTTAATAACTTTCTTAAATACGGAGCAAAAATTCTGTAATTTGGTATTCAGCCAGCACTAATCTAGCACTAATCTAGCACTAATTCTGTATGTACCAAAATTCGGGAAAAAATAATTTTTTCTTTATGTGGTCGGCCAGCTTGACGTAAAGATAGCCGGACCACATTGATTATTTAATAACTTTCTTAAATACGGAGCAAAAATTCTGTAATTTGGTATTCAGCCAGCACTAATCTAGCACTAATTCTGTATGTACCAAAATTCGGGAAAAAATAATTTTTTCTTTATGTGGTCGTCCAGCTTAACGTCAAGATAGCCGGACCACATTAAATTGTGAATTACTCGCTTAAATAAGCAGCACTAATGCTGAGGTTCGAGCACTAATGAGCACTAATATAGCACTAATTTTTTATCCTGTTATGTTTCATTTTGCAGAATGTGGTCCGGCCAGCTTGACACACGTCTGTTGGTCATAATCGGACGCTGGTGAAGTGTCTTCATTATCGGAGTCAGTTTCAGTTTCCTGGCCCCCATTTTTATCATCTGTTACTCTTCCACTAAGTGGTCTGTTCAAAAATTAAAATTTTCTTCAAAACTAACGAAAAATATCAATGGTACATCTGAAACTCCGCTATGAGAAGATAAGCTCTTCGTTATATGGAGAATATTTATAGTGTTAATATTTAAGCATTAAAGTTACGTTTCCATGAAAAATTTCGTTATAGGGATTAATTCGTTGTAAGGAGACTTCGTTATAGGGAGATTCTACTGTACATATAGGCTTTTGATATCGTTGGAGAAAGTCTAGCTCTTGATATAGATTTCACGCTTAAGAGACACGCTGTAAATTTTAATTTTAAAAAATTGGCGCAAGGACATCTGATTCGACTTGGGTATGAAATAGATATCAAAATTGATGGGGGAGACGGTCGTTATCATCGTTTGATATTTCAGGGGATGACAACCTTTAAAGTGTTAAGCAGATATGGACAACCTTTGAAGTGGGCCAACTTTAGGATGTTAGCGAAGTCGCGGGCCAAACTTGCGGATTTTAGCAAAGTGGCGGGCCGTATAATTGGGATTTATATGGGATATTGAATGGTTTATACGGAGTTTTCAAATGTTCCGCGGGCCGGATCAAACGCCGTGACGGGCCACGTCCGGCGGTTGCCCATATGTGTGTTAGAGTGTAATATTTCAGCCTTCGAAATGCATTTGAGGAATTTGTTTCAATTTAGCTTATAGAACTTCAGATACGGACATTTTAATATTAGTCAGTCGGGAATATTTGAAACCGAAAGTAGCATTCTGCTATCGGAAGTGAATTGTATTTCTGCGCATGCAAACGGGGATAGGGTTTGAACCGAATGACGTTTGTCGGACATACCCCCCACCCCATGGTATTCTTCTGTAAACGTAAAAAAAGGAGCCCCTTTTGTGCTCTAGATCAGTGGTTCCCAAACTATGGACCGCGACCCATTGTTGGATCACGGGAGCAATTTCGGTGGGTCGAATAATTTAGGGAAAAATTAAACTTTAGTATTATATATATATATATATATATATATATATATATATATGTATATATAGTACACTATACTATTTCATATAGCCTAGTCTATATTGGTTATCGTTATGTAGTAGTGGGTCTCGAAAAAAAAATCTAGTTGAAGATTTTTTTGAAGAGAAGGACAAAAAGTTTGGGAACCACTGCTCTAGATCAAGATTTTCTCAGTTTTAGTTCGAAATGGCACCCCTTTCGACGATGGCACCCAGACATTGTTTACCGTGCCACGCCGCCCCTGCTCAGAGCTTAGAATTAAAACAGATAAAATTTGTTCATATCAATCACAGAAAAACATGTTAACAATGATCATAAAAACAAAAGCACTGAAGAGCAATTTCATTAAATATGGATACTTTAATTAGCAACTTTTTTAAGACTTGAAAATTGAATTTAGTTTATCATTTTTGGATTTTTCTTTAACCTTCATATAATCTCATCATTTTTAAGCATCTTTTATTTAGACACTCCAAGGCGTAGCTTGAAAACGAGCATAAATATTTTTCTTCATATTGTAGCTGTTTCAACCCAAAATTAATGATACAAAAATTTTAAACAAAAGCTATATATGTAAAAATAATTTATTCCTTCTCAAAAACACTTTTGACAGTGACTTGAAAACTGGCGACTCTCGTGAACTTTAATTATGTTGGTCGGGAACTTAAATGATTCATTTTTAAAACATTACACACTATCAAAAGTACGGATTACTTTTGATCAAACATTTAATGATCAAACATTATCAAACATTTAATGATTATATTATCTATCAGATTAATGAGATAACGTGGGATTTGTGTATCATTCTGTTTTGAGAAGTGTAATAATTATCAATATCTAATAATTATTTATAGTGTTAATTTAAAAAATTGAATCTGTATTAGTATAATTAGTGATACTAATTATTATTTAGTTTATTTCAAATTTTGGGGTAAAAAGCATATTTCATGTGAATAGTATTTGGTTTATATATAAGGAAAACATAGGAATAATCGGTGTGTACCTGCTCTTCGTACGGAAAAGATCAAATACATGGATCAGCCGGATTAATTGTGACTTAACCCTGTCCGGAGAATCAAAATATTCAGATTTTAAAAAAGAACTTAAAAATGATCATGTGAGTTCATACTAAAAAGAGATCTTGCTAAAACATTTAATAATTCCCTTAGTGGTTAAATAATTGGAGCAGATAAATAAAACCATTAATTAATATGAACTTATTATGCATTTTAAGGGAAGAATTTACATATGTATTTAATAAACAATATGTAAATACATATGTACTTACATAATACTGTACAATTTATACATTATCACAATTTAATGCAGTTTAAGAAATCTAAAAAAATATTTTCATATGTGAAAGAATTATAATTGAAGAAAATCTAAATAAAACTTGCAATCTTTGAAGTTGAATAAATTTCATGTGTTTACTTTTGTAAGTACAAAATCAAGGCATGAACCAAAAACAAAGACACATATAGCAAGAGCAAACATGAAGCTGTTTTGGGTCTATTATGGAAACCTTTTATCTGGCTCATAGCAACAATTAGGCGACAAATTAGAGGTTGAGAAAAATTGATTTAAATATTTGCACCAGTCGGCACTGGAAATAGAATCTCTTAATATGTCCCTTTAACTGTCAAGAATAAATGAGGGGCATCTACTTATAGAGGGGAGGACTTTTTAAGGGAGTCTAATGCATATTCACGTAACATCTGGAGAAAATCGCCCAAAACTCTAGACCACTAGATCGACAGCCACGCGAGCAGAAAGAATTCCGAACCTGCACACTAAGGCGCTTCCCAGTGCTCAGCTTTTTATAAATTCGGCTATTCGTCAGCATGATTGAATAGAAAAGAAACACTAGAACTACTGTAAATTCACACTGCAATGTATCCACTGCTTTTTCTTTTTAATGGCTTTCTACTGGATCAAATTTCATCATGCTGTTATTCATTTTAACGAGAACTACACTCTCGTTATAAAAACTGCCCAGAATACAGATGTAGGTTTAAATGACATTAAATTATGTAAAGTATCGGTATCGGCTATTTCTGAAAACTAATTTTTAGGTAAAGTATCGGTATCGGTCATCGGCGAAAATGTGGTATCGGTCGATCCCTATAAATTATTTATAAACCGATGAAAGTAACGGTGCTAAGTCCACATCGATACAAAATATAGACAAACAAAGAAATAAATATATAAATAGCCAAGCTTCTCAACAGGGAAATTGCTAATACAGGGAATTGCTAAATCTATAGGCTTCTAGACTGGTGTCTGGAGCTTCATATGTCAAATTTACGAATTAATATATAGTTTTTTCTTTGAACCCACCCCCCTTCCCAGAGAAAGCAGCAGTGTTATTCTTGAGAAAAAAATTATTACTGTTATCGTTGTTGTCATCCATTCATTAAATACCACCTCTAGTGCAATGTGTCTCTCAGCGCGTCAGGCATTCTGCTGATTTGTCCATTTCGTTGGTCTTCATGAAAAACAGCAGTAGTGCCATCTTCATTCTAAAATTTCCTTTATTTAATGTTTTTGGAGAGGTTATCTTGAAAAGTCTCGCAATTGTTCCAAATTTCGTGATGCAGGAGAAATCTTCTGTCAATAGTATATGTTACACTACTCAAGTTGATCCCCGCTGTTATTGGACAAAACAGATTAACCCTTTGAGGCGCAACCCTTTCCCAATGCTAAAAAAAGGGCAGCCGTTGCCATCGCTCGACTTAACTACCAGCAAGATGGCGGATGATAGAAACGTTCATCGCGTGCCACAGATCTAGAGACCTTTTTTTGACGACGGCTGGCTGTGCCGGCACAGCCCCCTTTTGGACACGGCTGCCCTTTTTACAGCATTAGGCAATCTATCCAGCTGTTCTCGCAATCATCCATTTTTCAGCAGATGTCAGTGCTGTTAAAAATAATCGTGACAATTTATTCTTACGGAAATGACGTGCTAAAAAGTAAAAGATTCTCGTGGAGCTATGTCACCCGCAACTATTTTTATAGAAATCAAATCTATTCTTCGTGACTGGCAACAGCCAAAACGTCAGAGTTTGGTGTGCCCAGAGCGGGAACACTGCGCGTTAAAGGGTTAAAAAACAAAGGGTTCTCCTTATGCCATTTCATCAAAGAGAGATACTGAAATAGTCTGCCAAAACAAATTACTCCTTCAACTCTACATCCGATTTCTTCAGAAAAACTGTTTTTCTGAAAAGTGTTTCTCGATTCTCACCACCCGAGTTAACTTTCGGCTTGAATCATGAAAAAGGTATGACTTGCTTTTTCCTTAGAAATTTGAATTCAGAGCTTTCCCCTATATAGTGCACTTAGAATTCTCTGTCCTAAAATCTCTGCCACATTTTATTGTCTTATGCCCAAACATTGAACTTACGGAGGCAAAATGGTTGAATTCATGAAATCTCCCAAGAGAAAAAAAAGGTTTAAATCCCCCCTCCGGGAAAAATCTTTAACAGCTGTAAATATACATGTATAGCTTCGAAATATATATGCACTATTTCTACGTGCTACATACCATTTATCCTACTCTACAGCTTGCATTGAGCAAGAACAGTTTGTTAGCAGGAGCCACACTAAATTACGCCTATTCATTATCCTATGGAAAGTCATTAATTAATGTGCAGTTCAGTTATGTTAACCAATTTTAGACAAAATAGAATTGTAAATATTGTTGAGATAAATAAGACAATCGTAGGAAGCGTTTCATAATAAATCTTTTCCAATAGAATGTCCGAAAGTCAGTGACTAGATTGTGATAAAGAAAGTCATTGGAGCGAGCTTAAAATGTTCTATCCAGCTCCTGTAGACAAGAAATAATCTTCAAAATGTAGGAAATTCTTAAGACCTTAAATGTAGGAAATGTCTTAAGGATGAAGAATCGGCGCATCACATCCTTTTTGAATGGGATGCTCTTGCCACCATTGGTTTTACTACTTTAGGAATCATTAGTACTAAAGTTTTACACCTTAGTTCCAGAAAGGGTTTGCTTGACTTTATAAACAAAGTGGGCATAATTTATTGGAACCTGGAAACTTTGAGCTTGAGGCTGTGGCACAAAATGCTATTGATCAGATGTGTTCAGTACCATACAAATCCAATCTCAAGATCTTGTGATAAAGACAGTTATTGGAGAGAGCTTAAAATGTTCTATCCAGCTTCTCTAGAGACTTTAGACAAGAAATAATCAGCAGATTCTTTTATTTCAATAACGGAATTAGTTTCGACAAGTGTTGCAGAATTTATGTCTGTTTTTACAAGTAAACTTATATTACACAGTTGTTCATTTAATGCGAATTGAACGTTCTACTACCTTATGAATGGTACACTGTTGTCGTATTGCTCCATTTCATTAAGAAAACGCAAAAACAATTCAATTCAAGTCACGTTTTTGAATTAAGATTCAATTCTATTCACGGCGGATATTGAGAAATAACTGAAATAATTAAAACAATAATATATTTGCCACCAATATTTTTCCGAATGAAGTTCCTTCATCGCTCCAGAAAAACTGACCTAATTGCTGCTTTACCAAGTTCATTTTTTAAGATTAAAGTTAGTTCAATAAAACTTATGAAAGAAATTACTTTTACGAAAATGCATATATATATATATATTTTTTTTCTTTTTGACGTTCGTAGATATATATATATATATATATATATATAGCTCTTGAAATCTAACTGCTAAAATTGATTTATGCGTTCGGTTATAAATATTGTTACGACATCTTCCTTTTGACTTCTTTTGACAGTTCTAAATTCAAACAAACGCTAACATGAATCTGCTATTAATCTTTTGAAAATGCTATTAGCAATACTGGTATTGAGTGATAAATCGATAATATAGAAAATAAAGGGAATATCATAGCTAGTGGCATCATTAAAACTTGCTCATTTAAAATTCCTCGAATCATGAATTAAAGGAGATAATTTTTTGTTTTTCAATGAATTTTACTCTTACGTTAATAATACTTTACAATGAATGGCTATTATTACTTTTAGACAATTCTCATTCACATTTAACTTAAAAAAAGCTATGTAAAGTTAATTACACAGAAGTGATTTCCGGAGTTTGAAATATTCAAAAGAGAAGCTCTTAATGGATTATCAAAAGGTATTTAACAGAAAAAGAGTTTATTCTTAATTGGAGCTTTTATGGTTAAAGATCTTCTGGAATTTTAGTTACATAAGCTATGGGAATTATATGTTTTTCGTGTCTTCATTTATCATAGTAGAAAAGCTGTCTTTTATTATTTTGTTAATGATTGAGTGAGAAAATAATAGAACTAATTTATTTGTAAGTTTATAAATTTGAAATTTAGATTGTTTTAATTTCTGTAAAATTATTCTTGTTTGTTTTGTATTTCACTATTTAAATTTATAAATCAGGTTTACGGGTTTCTAAAGTAATGTGTACATACTGCATAGATACCTTGCAATTGTTATGAAAATTAGCTGCTGTTTCTCTTAATTCTAAATTTCCTGTTCTTATTCAATGTCATTTTCATAAAATTTGGGTGATCTTGAGTATGTAATTCATTTTTGAAAGCAATTTGAATATTATTGATCTAAAAGTACACGGTAAAGGAAACGACCTTACTTAAAGCTGTCAATTCACGGAACTATAGTTATGAAATTTCTGTTGAGCGTAAAGAAGAGATGGGTATTTGTTTGAGTGGATAATAAAAAATAGCTAAAAAATTTGCATTCAGAAAGAGTGTTTTATAAATATTCATGAATTTACAAGGTTCTTTATTTAGATGTTACCATATTTTTATACGCAGGTCACTGTAACACTGTTCTCGGTCTGTATTTCTTCGAGGAATGACGTCCTTCAGATCTAGTAACGTGCTCGTCACCGGTACGGATCGTTGCTACAGAATTTAATTTGTCCGGATTTGTACAGAATTTAATTTGTATTAAAAAGCACGTAAGTGCCTTTCACATACACTTTTTATGCAGGACAGAACTCCTCCACACTTCAGCCGTTGTGTAAAGACTCAAAAATAGAAGAGCGTAAAATATTTTCAAACTCAAAAATATTTTCACTCGAGACATTTGTCATCAGATTCCACTTTCGTGATCTGTGGCCTCTCCGAAACTTAACTTCATTCCACGTTACTTTTGGCTTCGGGGAAATTTGAAAGATCTTGCATGTCTTTCTCCAGTTGAAAATCAAAAACTCTGATTTCAAAGGCAGCATGACATGTTACTGACTCTTGACATGTTAGCAGCATTTTCGAGACGATTCAGCTGTAAACTGTGGAAAGTACTCTTTTACAATTGTAGATGATAGCTGAAAATGATAGCCGGATGTTGAATATGTTTTGGTCTGATGAAATTAGTAAACTGTTGTAAGCGTATTCTAACTGCAAAATTAATTAAAAAGTTCCCATTAGCGTAGAGAAATTTCATCTAATTTTTAAACGAATTCCCACCCCTTCACTTTGTCCTACACAAAGTTCCAAAACTTTCTGACTCATATTTTTCTCTGTAGACACTTTGAAATAGGAACGTTCGATTATGGGCGACTTGCATGTGAATTTTTAGAGACATTGCATAAATGTTTACTTTTTACAGTACGAAGTTTCTAATTATCACGCTTTGTCTAGGGAATGCAATCCCGATCTCGCGGGAACGGGATCCTGCGGGATCCCGCACAAATTTTTCCCGCGGGATTGACACTGAGAAATAAATGATTTTTATTACAATTTCACGCTGCTTTGCCAATCAATAGACCGAGGATTTTTGCATGTCTCTTATCTAACAATAAACCAATCAATAATTACAAATTTTAGTTTAAAGTTTTATAATTTTTTTTTCAATTATCTTCCAATTGGAGTCTGGATCAAACATCTAAATCTAAACACCTTAGTCTAAATGTTCCTTAAACTTCTCATCCCCAGATGAACTGGAATATCTCATACTAATTTATCTCTTAGCGAACAGTCACGAATTAATTATGTTTTCATTTTAGTTTTTAATTTTTTGAATTCACGCTTTTAATTATTTTACTAAAATTAAATCTAGACTAGGAAATGATTCGTTGGATTTGTTCGATTTCATACTTTCTTTTTCCAGCATCTAAAAAAAATAACGTAAGTATGTGACTGTATCTACAAATTGTACATTTCTGTAAATTACTCATTTTTAGCAACTAACATAAGACATAACTTAGTAGATTATTCTGAATATTATGATTATAATTTTCAAATTTCTGTAAGTTACTGTATTAATTATCTCATATTAATTATTATTATTATTAAAGTTAAACTTCATAGTATTTAAAATTTTACTCTTCTCTACTTTTCCCTGTTGAAATGAAGTCCTAGCTAAATGAAATGTCAATCCCGCGGGATTGCGGGATCCGCGGGATTAATAAATCTCAATCCCGAAATCCCGCAAGAAGAAAAATAGTGCGGGATTGCATTCCCTAGCTTTGTCATTGAAAACCTTTTTTTTTTTTTAAGTTAATGAATCCTTCAGTTTTTCAGGGATTCTAAAAGTGAAAGAAGTATGAGCAGAACCAGTTCAATGAGTTCAAGAAAAGTTCATGAGTAGAAGCAGTTTACTTTAAATCTGTATGAATATTTCGATGTTTTGACGTAAAAGCTCAGAAATTATCAAAAGGTGTTCAAAATAAAAAGGAGTTATCCTTTTTTACAGTTACAGTGGAGCATGAACATAAAAGAACCTTGAACTCTTACTAAAAGAAAAATAGACTATGAATATAGGATGCACAGGTATTTATGTCCAAAGTTTTTTTTCAATTAAAATTTCATACAGATTAAAAGTTTATTTTAATTGTAGACGTATAATTTAAAGAAAAGTAACGAATTATTCAGTGAGGTTATATAACGATTGGAAGACCGGTGGTGTAATGGTTTGCACACCGCGCTGCAATCTCACATGTCCGGGATTCGATTTCCGGGTTGGGCAAGGTCGACTCAGCCTTTCATCCCTTGAGTGGGTCGATAAGATGAGGACCAAGTTTGCTTTAAATCAAACACTGGAGGCTTCGCGTTAGGCCGACCTCCTGGCCGAGGCATATGAATCCTCACCCCAGAGCCCATGGTCACGAAGGCGCGGTTAGGAAGCGCAGACGTTGGTCCCGCAGAGGGACTGTTGCGCCAATGTTTGACTTGATATAACGATTGATGTGAACTTTAAAAATATAATAATTAAAAACCCCAGAAGAAAGATTGTTTTCAATAATGAATTATAAATTTTGCCATGGGATCAATAGGTACTAATTTAGGGCAGTTTTTTTTATTGACTATCTCAGTAAAAGAAACATTTATGTGAAGATACATTAAAGTAATTATTTGTATGTTTGGAAGGGTCATAGATAAATTCTTTCTTAGTTCATGAAAACGTATTTATTAGAAAGGTAGGTATGTTTTTATGAAGCGCCAATAAGAATAAAGGCCTTTTCTGACCATGGAATAGGAAAGGAAAAAACAGCTAAAAAAATTAAGAGCTTATTTATTTGATGTTATTTTATCATTTAGGCTTTCTCCAATATGAAAGATTATCCCCCCACCCCCTCCGTTTTCTAATCAGTGGTTCAAAGCAATAAATAGTAGTATGCCTTTAAACTTCTTTTCTATTTTTTCCTTCTTAGAATACTTTGAGTATCTGAAAAACAAAATTTGATTATTTTCTAACTGACAATTTTCACTTATAAATTTAATTTATGTAAATGTTTATAAGTTTAAATGAAACTTTTTCCCTAGAACTGAACAACTTTTGAATTGTTGCTTTAAATTATAAGAATAGCTTTGCGAAATTAGATCTAATACAGTAATTTTCCTTTTCACTGCTTAAAATTTCGTACGACTAGTAAACTTTGATTACATATTCATGCAGATAGATTCAAAACTTTTGTTAATGTTGTGCACAGGGGTAGCTATAGATTTCTCATGACGGTCTAGCTAAGAGTTGGGGGTCCATTTTTACTATAAAATTTACTATAAATACTTAATAAAAATTTTCAATAGCACTAAAATTTTTTAAATTCTTTATAGTAAATTGTGTTTGTTAGTACAATGAATAAGGAAATTTGCAAAATTAAGGTATATATTTAAAAATTTTCATTCAGATGTTTCAAATTTATTTCAATTTAAAAATTTGTTTTTTTACCGTATACTGTTTTGGGCGATGAATTCAAAAGATGAATATTTGGCTATAATGAGCGTTTGTGCTTCGACTGGGGGGGGGCAGACCCCTAGCCCCCCTCATTATATACGTAGGTGATATTGTGTAAGTTCTATTACTGATGTTGTCTTAAAGAATAGGTAATGATGAAACTAATTACTTAAAGACAGCGTTTGATTCTTACTATGATAGCTAAGCATTTACCAGTTAAGTAGAAAAAATTTTATTCTCAACCATGAACCACATTCTTGTAATTATGCTGAACGATCAATAATGTTTTAGAATGATTCTCTTTATTTAAGAACATTTTTTCCTGAAGACTTGGAGATCAATGTTTTAAATGCTAAATGTACGTTAGAGTCATTAGAAATTAATTTTCTTCGATTCTCAAATGGTAACATTTATAAATGAATAAATTCCAAACCTTCTTTAAAAGTCACAACTTTTCGAGATAATAAAAACAGTGCAATACACAAATGCATAGATTTTCAAGGACTTGTTTGGGTTTACTTAGTGATTAGATTGCGAAGCATGTAACAAGTTTATTTCATTAAAAATAAAGAAAAGACTCTTTCACAGTGTTTGGAAAAATAATGACTTATATGGATATTAAAATGATTCATTCAAATGGAATTATGTTTTTCTTTCTAAAACGCTTAATACTAAGATTGTTGAAGAACTTAAAACAAATGGTATATTGACAATCAGGTTAGAATTTAATAAGAATTCTATAAATAAATATATAAAGCAGAAACAATAAGAACAGTAACATTAGGTAACGCAGTGGCTTAGTCGGCATAAACTCGGTTCCCATTAGTATATCAAAAGTAAACATCGTTGACTCCGATCAGTACCTGGGAGGGGCACAACCTATTTCGATTGGATTTGTGTACACTAGTGTCCAAAATTAAGGTTACAAACAGAAAATCTGTAAGAAATGCTCGGTTTATTGTAAAAAAATTGTCACTGAAATATACGTATTATTATTGGAACCTATCTCGACTGGATTGATGTGGAATTATGTACGCAAATGATTAAATCTCTTAGTGGCTCCTAAGTCCTTTTTGTTGGAACGATACCGTGAGGGTGCTAATCCAGATGCTAGTTTCTCATATGGAATTGGTTCAAAATTAGAAGACTGAGCAAAGTCGATTTCATAGAAGACAGAGTTAGCTAACCTATAGGGTGCCCCTATAATTAAATTCTAATCTTCGTCGTGGCCTCTGATTAGTAACAGTTAATCAAATATGTCAGCCTGTTAGTTTCCTAGGTAAACTATCACCATATTCCACCGCAAATGCTTGGGGGCAGCCGGTCGATGTGATAAATAACATTGCGAAGCAATCATTATTTCTCATGTCACTTATCAACGAGCACAGTGTTCGCTTCCCTATCTATATAATCTATTTAACACTTTTCGGGGGAGACGTATCTATGACGCTCTTCATTTCGTGCAGATGGTTGAAGTGAAAACAAATTTACCGAATTAACTTGTAGCTGTAGAATTTTTTGTTTTATCTTGAACAAATTATACTCATTGAATATTTAGATACGTAGCTGATACAGGAATTGTTACCATTTTAAATTAACTTCATTTACTGTCGAATCTTTCTAATCATGCATATAAAACATAGATATTTTTACCATTATATCAGACAAATATATATATATATATATATATATATAACATTACAAATCAAAAGCCCATGACAATCCCATATTTCTGGAACTACGCAGTTTAATTCAGTTGGAACAAAGAAATCCGTGTTAAAAAACTGCAATTACTACACGGTCCCTTGCAATTCCTTTGTAATTTTGTAGACGGTTGTAACGTCTTTGGGTGCGGAATGGTAGCGTTGAGAATTACAGCTAAGTTCCGTTTACAGGATAAATTTATTTATTTACAACTTTAAAACAATCTTGATTAAATATGATGCTATATACAAGTAATTAAGGGTCCATAGGACTTCCAATAGAAGACCAGTCCTTTCACACGGGCAGAGCCCTTCTGTCGCTTACAATAAACAGTTTACAGGACAGCGCCCTACAGTCCTTCGATCGGACTTCAAAAATTGTCGGAGGAGGCCTTCTCTCTCGACCTCACATCTTCAGCTCTTCGCTCGGAACTCTCCAACTCCGGGGCTCTCTTCCGGTTCTTCTCCCCCCCTCATCTTTTCATAGATTCCTTATTGGATATCTCTAAAGACGGGGGGGGGGATTCAAGGATTCCCAATTGGTCCGTACATGGCGCCTGTACGTTTCCGCTAGAAGGCACCTTCAGGTCCCGCTCACGTAGACGCGATCAATTTCGGTAATTCTTTGAAGGGGCGGGTTCCTTTGAAACAAACTGTCTGGAAAGGCGACACCAAGTCTGTCCTTTTGTGCGGATCTGGGAATCTTACACGGTCCCGGCAGCCAGCCACAAAGGCGTCTTAAAAGTCATAACAAACCTGGAAAAACCAATGCCCAGATTTAGCTTTTGGCCAATACTTCCAATACTCTTTGATCATGTGACACGACCTCAAAAGTTGTTAAAAGAGCCCTGCAGCAGGCCAGGAGTGGATCTTCCGCGTGATGCAGCTGCCAAACAAAGATGTATGGAATTACCAAATAAAATTATGTAATTGCAGTTGGAATTCGACTTATTTCTTCCACCCTTGGTCCGACTACGAGTACTAGCAGCGGGCGGCCGGGAAAGGCTCTACGCCAGGGTTCCCCCGAGCCGCCTCGCATCTCCTGAACCTGACGGTGTTATGATCAAACACTACGACGTTCCTCGTTATACAGAAGTCGGCAGGATTCGAACCTTCGCGAGAAAATGTCAATGGATTTCTAATCCATTAACACCCTTTTTTCAATAATGCATTTAATGGATGTCGAACTTGTGCATAATTTGGAATAAATTTACTATAAACATTAATTGTGCCCAATAATCTTTAGAGTTCTTTTACATTGCTTGTTGGTTGCAAGTTCTGAATTTTTTCAATGTTGACATTATCGGGAGAAATGGTTCCTTCATGAATATGATTATTGAAAAATCATTCATTATTGATTAAGTTGAAAGTACCAGGTTACCGAGCCATGCTCAGAATCTAAAGGCTCCTTAAGTGTAAAATAATGAAAACGTAAATGCCTTGGCACGTATCAATAATCTTCATGGTTGCCAAGATTTTCATCGCTGTCGGATCACCCATACATTATCAGGTAAGTTTTGGGCGGCATTCAATGTTACAATGGCATATACTTTGTTTTGAAGAGGGATGCTAAATATTCGATGGTCGGTGCATTCAGAGTTGAGCAAAAAGTAGTTTAACGTAAGGTGCCTCTTTTCCTTCTGTAGCAGATCGGCGAGGGTATCAGCGAAGATCTTGGGCGATACATTCACTAACAGCGTCTTCATTACTTCAGAAATATATCTGTCCATATTGAGGACGTTCAAATTCAGCATCAAGAATTTGAGTTGGTTGAACTGTCAGATGAATGAGTTTATAAAAAAAAATTCATCAAGTCTGTTATACACTGTTCGCAACGTAGCAGTACACACCAAAATCGTTAATAGTTTCACTCGTCATATACTGTGAACAAAGCCATTGTAAAGTATGCTTTCAAATTTCGAATTCTTTGAAATGTGGGTGACATCGAAGAAACAACCACACCAATTCATCAGGAAATTCGGAATGTCCTACATCAATCTTACAGTCCCCAAAATGGTTTCGGTTAATTTTTGTTTTTACTCTTCAGAAAAATGCAAAGCTCCAGGGTGAATGCAATCCATGTTAAAAAGTTTTAAACTATGATAATAAGTACCCACATTTGTGGCAGCTTTGTAGATACTTAGACTGTTTACCCGAAGTATTTGTCGACGTCTAGCTGTTCTATGTCGTTCTCCTTCCAAATACTAATCATCTGTTTCATCTGCTTGTGTTTGAACTGCACGTTCACACATTTGGGCCAAGTGCTGCTGCCGGTGATCATATGTTTCCACAGCTCGTTTTTGAGCTACACTTTCATGCATTTACGTCTTTATAATACATCTATGATGATAATTCTTTACGATTGAAATTGTAAATTTCTCTATAGTGCTTCAATTCAAACATAAAATACTTATTTTTTTCTAATTCAAAGAAAATACATCTTGCATAAACAAATTCTACAAACGTAAATTCAATCTTATAGATACATAAATATAGATGCCATAAAAGTATAATCTTACATAAATATGCTTTAAACATAATTTTATTTTATAAACTCACGCTTAAGAAAATAAAAAGTGTAACGCAATTTAAATTATTAGTACAAAAGGACACTTCGAAATCATGAAATCAAAAACAGAATAGATCAAAAATATTCTTTTATAATAACCCTAACAACTACTTAAACGTTGACTATAATAGAACAAACGGATGGACTGAAGAAAATGGACTTCTAACCTCGAATAAATCAAAAATACATCGCTCCTATATAGTTACGCTGATCCCTGACTCTGTCACAATTCCAGTTCAACCACTCAAAATAAAACTTTTACCGTCATTAATCCAAACAGATTAAAAATGAATTGTCTAATAACTTAAAATTTACATGGTTCATTGGTGCGATCAGCCTGAAAATTATCATAATTATGTAAAAAAAAAGAAAGAAAAAAAGAAAGAAAGAAAGAAAAAATCTGATAGTCCACCCGTTCCCTGATTTTTAAGCGGTTTTTTTTTAGCTCTATTTCATTTAAGAGAATAAAAAAAGCTAATCATTTGAGTGTCAGAATATCTATTGCAAGTGACATTGACGTTACATTGAAGTCACGGTTATCAGGCTTTGGAGGAAAAATTACGATTCAAATTCGCTTAAGATAGCTTTTCTAAATTACTACTCAGTTTAACTTTTTTTCAAAAATAAAACGGTTTTCTATGCATTAAGCATGGATATAGGAGAGGATGTTGATACCAAACGAAATGTTTCGAATACGAAATGTTTCTGCAGATTATACAATTCGAATTTCGATGTATAATAAAAATTGAATATGAAGTTATTTGATTTTAAGTGGGTAAATATTAAATATTCTGAGTGTAGACATTCTATCGCCCGCTGTAGTTGTCTCCACAAAGGGCTTTATCCTTCAGTTTAATGATAGTACACAACACAAAACAACACAGTCTAATCCACGTCTAAATAAGAATTGAAAATTTATTAGAAAAAATCTTATTCCAGATTTCAGCCTTCCAATTTACTGCTTCCACATATGGGCAACTTCCAGCCTGCGGCCGGATGGGGCCCGCCATGGCTTTTGGACCAGCCCGCAGAACAAGTCAAAACCCTGTATAAAACCTATATAAAAGATTCAAACTTCCATATAAATCCGAATTATACGGTCCGCGATTTCGCTAACATCCTGAAGTCAGGCACAGGAGTTCGCTAACATCGTAAAGTTCTGCCCACAACTTTTCATAGGTTGTCCATACGATGATAAAAAAATTAGTTGAAATCATCAATTGCAGTGAATGAAAACTAAACTGATGGCTGATCACCTGCAAAATTAATTTGAATATCGGCTGCGAGCCCAATTTAGGAATCGATTGTATCATTATAAATTTTTTCATCGGAGTTTCAAAGATCGTTTCATTATAAACGGTTGTCCCTTAAAAAAAAAAAAATCGTCAGGGTAACTACATTTAAATATTTATCGTCAACTTGGCGGAATAAGGCAGTTAAAGTAGAATTCAACCTAGTGCCGTTATTAAAAAAAAAAAAAAAAAAAAAGAAGAAATGGAATTTTTATGTTACATCACAGAATCTTTTTTCTTACTGTGAATGACTGAAAAGCGCATCATATGGATCAATAAAATACATGAAAAATCTTTATTGTTTTAGTATATACGCGAAAATACATTTAGCTTTACGTTAGTTACAAAAGGATAATTGTAATAAATTCATTCAATTTTTCACATAAGATTTACGAATAGTTTTGTAATGAATTAAAAATAATTAAATTATTTACGCATATTCCATCAAGGTGCTTGCGGGGATGGCAACGAAGATTGTTTTCTCTTTTTCTTTCGCTGGTTGCCAGGACGATATTTTGAAATAAAAATAACTTTTTAATTCTAAACAAATTTATGTAGCTGAATGGTGTAATATATCTAGTTACTAAAATATTTATTTGTCCGTGTACTGGATATCAAGTTCCATTTATTTTGTTTCTTTGCGAAATTAATTTTTACTATTATATATCGATGGCGTGTATTTTTTAATCCGCCCCAAACTTATTTGAGCGTCCCTTTGAGGAAGATTGCATCAAGTGTGTTTTTCAAACGCTCAATAGATGGCGCTACCGTCCAAAAATTTTAAATTTTGATCGTTTTAGAGTTTTTTCAATTAATTCACCTAGCTCAATCGTTTCAGGGGCCCAAAAAACCCCCAGGTACGAAATTTAAAAAGAATACTTAGAGCAGTTTTCGAGATCGTTCGGACATACACACCCACACACACACAAACATTCCTCGTTTAATATAAGAGCGGATTTTCTTTATTGATAAAGTTGAAATAGGGCACAAATTAGGTTTATCTAAAAAAAGTAATTGTTGAAGGCTTAACCAAGGGATTAGGTTCCCATTTAAGATTGACAATCACAGCAAACCCACCTCAGACCATAACAGAGTGGTTGGTATCAGCAACTAAATTAATTAAGATCAAAAATGAAGAAATGAAATAAAACCAAACTACCCGAAGCAATTCTTTCACACCTAGGTTCAATTCTAACAATCAATTTAGACCTTGGAGACCGAGTTTTGACCAACAGAACTAATTTAGGCAGTGGCGGCCAAGTTCCGACAATGTTTTAGGAAACAGACGTTTTCCTCAAAGATTCAGTAATCAGACTAATCATCATCAGGTTTCCAATTTATCACCTAGGCCATGCAGAAAATGTCTGGACTTCGGTATTTCTAATGCATACCACTGGGATCAGGTGTGTTCCTTAACAGAGATATTAAATAATGTACAGGTAACAAATCAAAGTCAGGTGATTTCTAATAATTCCTAGGATAGTCGGAATAGTCAATGACAATTGATTACAGTTAGAGGGCAAATTATTCAAAATGTGCAGAGCCCTCCAAGTTTATATTTTTCTAGCTTTGATAATAAAAAGAACTGTGGTACTAATTGTGTTGTGGATACTGCCTCCACTATTTCCCTGATTTCGAAAAAGATAGTGGACGAAAATAATTTAATCCGTCACCCAGGAGCTCCAATTAGGGTTCGGCAAGCCGATGGCGAAATTTTTATTGTAAACAAATGTAAATTTAATCTTAAGATTGGTAATTTAAGTAACGATGTTTCTGTTTATGCTATTGATAACGACTTGCCTTATCTTATACTGGGACTTCCGGAATGTAGAAAGTTCAAGATGACAATTGATTGTGCAATACCAAGTGTTTCCCAAATGTGTTAATGTTAATGAATGAAAATAAAAATGACGAGTTTCTTTCATTACTCATTTTAGAGGATTTTGATAATAATAATGTTTCTTTGAGTTAGAAAGATTTTTTTGCAGATTTGAGTAATGATAATACTTTATTTGATAATGCTTGTGTAAATGATTATGGAAATAATTCAGAAATTTTAAATGCCAGTAATGAAGTTAATTATGATAAATCTGACGATATTTCTTTGAATAATGATGACAGTGTTCATGTTGTTTCTATGAGTAATGATTATAATACAAGTGTTCATGATAAAAATGTTAAGAACTTACATAATTCTAAGGAAATTGATCTTGTTAATGACATAAGAAATTTAAATGTTGATGAGGAATTAAAGGTTCTTTTACAAAAAATACACAAATATTTTCAGTAAATAAATATGATATAGGTAATATAAGAATGGAACCTCAAAGAATTATTCTAACTTCAGATTTGCCTGTAAACTTAAGAGCTTATAGAGCCTCACCAACTGAACAGATGGGAGATGATATAAAAACATATTTTCATAAGAAAGTTGAAACGCAGCTCGGAGCATAGATTTTTCGTGACTTCAGTTACCATGTAAAACTAAATAAAAATATGTCATCTTAATCCCGGAGTGTTTTTCCGTACAACAGCCCCAGCCCGAGTAAACCGTCCTACATCTGCGCCCGGCGGACCCTAGCGGCGGTCCTCCGACTTCGAGACCCCGGAGCTGAGCTTAATCCGACGATGAAACTACGCCGGCTTTCTGCCCAACATCACCCGACTACGAAAAACCACTACAACGTTCGTCTAAAAATATATATATATACAGGGTGTTCATAATTAAACTTGAAATTTGCGAGCAGTCTGTAATAAAAACTATGCAGCGGAACAGCATGAAAATGGAGTAATGGGCGAATGAAATGATGGGAATTTTATGAGGAAAAAAAATGAGTTTTAAAAACCATCCTTAGGTGGCATATCATAGCTTTATTGAGAACATATAAATAATCCACAAAAGTTTACAAAACATGCTCGATAGGATGTCCACCATTGTCTGCTACCATCTGGAAGCGTAAAATCGCATGTTCGACTGTGCTCCTCCACACATCACCCGTTGTTTAACACAAGTGCTCCGCCGCCATTCGAGGCGACCATTTCGGTGACGACAGAATCATTTCCTACACCTTGAGCTTCTAGATCGCCCGACTTGAATCCTTGCGACTTTTGGCTGTGGGGATACCTCAAGGCCTTGGTCTACCGTGATCCCATCACATTTCTCTCCGACCTTGAAGAAAGCATAGAACGCCATGTGCGTAACAATCCCCAGTTCACGGTGCTTTCGTCAGTCGAACATGCGATTTTACGCTTCCAGATGGTAGCAGACAATGGTGGACATCCTATAGAGCATGTTTTGTAAACCTTTGTAGATTATTTATATTTTCTCAATAAAGCTATGATACGCCACCTAGGGGTGGTTTTTGAAACTCATTCTTGTTTTTTTTTCCTCGATAAAATTCCCATCATTTTAGCATGCCAGTACCCCATTTTCATGCAATTCCGCTGCAGACTGCTCGCACATTTCAAGTTTAATTATGGACACCCTGTATATATATATATATATATATATATATATAATTAACTAAAAACTTAACAGACCTTAATAAAATGTATCGCAAACGATAGTTTCGAGGGGTAAGAAAGGTCCATTCTTTGTCAATTGCAATAAAGCAACTAAGAGCTTGGACTTTTTGTATATTTCCAATGATCCAATTGTTACTGTGCGTTAACTAATTTTATGTGTGTTATTACACAAAAATATCAATTAATTTTATTTTTAAAAACCAGCTTCTTATCGAGTACACTTGTTACTGTTAAACAAATAGAGATTGTACAAATTTGAAATTTTATTATATGGCAGAAAAGTAAATTTTATCATATCCTAAATTTGTTTCTAATTATATTATTTACAAGTCATTCATAAATCAAATTCAGTTATATTCCAGTTATCTGAGATCACAATAAATCACTCTCTTACTTGAAATAACTGATGTTTAGTTAAATCACCTTAAATGAAAATTTAAAACATTCATTCATTTTAACCACACCTTCCCTATAACCATGAAATTTTGAAGGAAAATTTTTATTCTTTATCATTTACGGAGTCTCCAGAGAGTGATATTTTCTTAAATTTACTCTAGGTTATTCGTAGATAATATTTTCAAACGCATGATAGTAATAAAAATGACAGGTAATAAGTTATGTAAACAAGTATTCCACCCTCGGTGTTAAAAGTAATTACTACATCGATCATGAAAAATTAAAGAGGATGGGCTTAGTGCAACATCAGTACTTAAAACACCATCTTTAACATAATTACTTCAAAATTAATGAAATATTACAGGCTTTAGATATCGTTTTTCTAAAATTTACAGCCTCTAAGAAATCGTTACCATGAATCAAATAAGGTAATTGATAAAGTTGAAATTATTTTGAGCAATATATCTTGATTTTGATAAACATCAAGATAAAGCAGATTTAAATATATTCAGTCTGTATGGTGGTAGTAGTATAAATCTGATATTTTATTCTAAAGAATTTTTTGGGAAGCACACATAGAAAATCTGTAAGAAAAACCGAATTTATTAAAAATGTAAGAAATAAATTGAAATGCAGATAGTAAAAAACGACGCATATGAAGATTTAAAAATTCGCGTAAGTGAGAGATGTATAAAAAATTCCAATTTCGTCCAATTAATACTATTTATGTTAAGTGTCAATTTTATTAATATTTTTTGTGAGTAAGAAATTCAGAACTCCTCGTGATTTTGTATGAAAAATTCGTCAAAACTAGAAACAAAGGATAAAGTAAGATTCGAATTCTCAAGCCAAAGTATTCAGCTTTTATATGCATAAAAATGCTTATATTTTCTGTCTCTGGGATAACTGTGTTACTTGTTTTCCACAAGCAGACTAGATATGAACAATTTTTTACTCAAAAGTTTTGATATTAAAAGCGACTGAACTGAATTGTTCGACACTAATTGAAAACTAGTGTGAGCTGCGATTTTTCTTGGATTCGAAAATTTTCGTTTCATTTCGGTCTTTTGCGGCTGTAAAAAATAATAGACTCCGCCCTTGTGTTCTTTTCTTGAAGGAAACTATGATGTACATTGTACACTATCCAAAATCGTTAAGGTAGCATTAAAGAAGTAAGTTCTTTCGTAAGTTGTACTTTTGGGGAGTAAAGTGTTAGTAACCTTAAAAGTATAAGTTAGTAACCTTAACCTTTGACAAATATTGAGATCCAGGCATATTTTAATTTTTTTTTGCCTATTTTGTCTTCTAATACGTTAATTAAAGGGTATTAGTCATTTTAACGTGGGAATTAAAAAAAAATACAATTTTCACTGTGTTTTCAATTAGGAGCATAGGTCTTTTCTGACTGTAATTTACATTGGTTCCCAAAACTGAATATACTGATGAGTATTGGTACTCAAATAATAAGGGAAATATTAAGGATTAATAAAAGATTTATTTTGAAATTTAAGTAAAGGTATGAATCAAGTTTGATGGGGGGAGGGTGTATCAAGGTAGCTCTGTAAAAACATACGAAAATGGCTGTTTTCATGATTTTTTTTTTCAGTTTCCCAATAATGATAGAAATGCAACTTCTATTTCAAAAAATCAACTCATTTTGTAACTTTATCTGTTATTTTTTTCAAGTCAGTATTGATAAAATTTTATTTTTTAATAATTTTTTTTCGATCTTCCCAATTCGGAACATTGGCCTGTAAAAGGTTAAGTGTTTGTAACCTTAAAAGAAAAGGGGGAAGGAAAGTGATGTACGTTTTCGTACGTCAATATTTCGCTTAGCCAAATCGGTTGAAGTTAATAATGTGAAATCTGGCGTTCATGGCGCATTTTAAGATAGGTGCTAATTAAATAGCATATTTTTAGATTTCGTAACCTTTGGCAGGTAGGCGGCGAAAACTTTCTTTTCACATTTCTCGCTCTATCTCAGAAAATAAATAAATAAAAAAGAGATATCCATAAAATTCTTGCTGTAAAATACGATACTTGCGATTACTTGAAAATCAGTTTCAAGATAATTTGAAATGATTCGTCCTATAAGGAAGCAGAATTCATAGCACCCTTTCTTTCACATACATTTCCTAAAAGAAAAGAAAAAGTATCTATAGAAATCTCCCTTTGAAATATAACAAATATGAATCCTGTGTTTAGGCGCAGATTGTTTGTAATTTAAAACTTTTAGAAAATTTATTTGTTTGAATGTAGAGTTAAAAAATGTCGTTACTTTATGGTACATCGACAATAATTAGCCTTCGCGAAAGATTCGTTCTTTTTTCAGGATTTTGCTTCATAAAAAAATCGAGAAAAAAAAGTCAATTCACTTCTTTCTAAAGAATTTAGGAAAAGTCGATCCAGGATTTTACCTCAGGGTTCCATTTTTGTGAAAATTGCTAATTTTTCAGAATTTCGATACTTAATTTTGTGAATCTTAAAATTTTGTGAATTTTTATGCCAATTTTTAATAAAGTCGCTTTTTTGTTAAAAGAATCGATAAACCCGATTAAAATGTAGAGTAAAATGCCAATGAAGGGCCCTTTTAATCGATTGTAATTTTGAAAAGGGGCCGAATCAATTTTATTTTTGTTAAGAGGCCGTTTTAATAGATTGTAATTTTGTGAAGGAGCCCAAAACGGACCCAATTTTCGTCTGCATCGACCCCTGTTTAGCAATAGTAAAACACCATGTAATTATGTGCAAAGATGACGCACATGATTGACGTCTCCACAGAACACTGTGCGTTGTCGGAAATAATATGGTAACGTAAAGGTGACGTTATACGGAGAGCTTGTATCAAAGCGAGTTTCGTTTATTATCAGCTGCATTTTTTGAGATTATTCAAAAACCGTATAACATTGACTCTCACAAACGGAATATTAAAATTTTGAAATAGTTTTCATAAAATAATACCATTTACGTAGAAATTTATCAAACAATGTGATATTGAATTTCATTTATAGAATCTTTTTCAAGTGATGCGTGAAAAGCAATATTTTTTTCACAATTTTTCAAGAACAATTCCGAATTTTCAAGCATTCAAAGTTTTTATCTCAGCTTTAGTACCCGTTTTGCCCTGAAATAGAATCATTTTCACTTCCTCTTTTTTCCTTTTCTCATGCTTGACAAAACTCGTGATACACAAGACAGATGAACGGAAATGAAGTATCTTATTGGTTATTGCGTTTGTTCTGCCATGAGCTGTAACCGATCAGATGAGAAGTAACCATTCGCACTGGGACATTCCTTGCATGACAAAGAAAATAACAGAGACCTTTTGTATAAAATTTACTAGAGCGTTATGATTTATATTACTACCTTTGTCAGCATTAAAGAGTTTTACAGAGGAGGTATTTCGTATTCTCCATTTGTTCATGCTTTTACACTTAATTTCATGAAACATGCGATAAAACTGTTAGTGACTACGAATTTGCCCGAATAGAAGAAATAATCACGACTACTTTGATTAATTATTTGAAAATAATTAAAAAATGTTCCTTAATTAATTAGAAAATATTTCAGTTCAGAAAAATTAATCAAGCATACTGGGCGATTTAAGTTCAAACTTAAAAAAGCTGTAGAAAAAGAACCAATGTTCAGAATGATCTTAAATTTGAATTTCATAATAAAGGAAAAAAGTTTTTGCATTTGAAAAAAGTGCTACATTTTTGGCAATAAATGGAACTTTAAGCGTCTTATTTTGAAAATAAAAGATGTGTAATGTACAAGACACATTGCATTTGTCATAAAAGTGAGGTAAACGCACCTCAACCTGAAACTTTAAGGAATACTTTTCAATATAACTTTACTTTTATCTAAAATACTGCAATGAGGATATTATCAGTCGTTTTTAAGTTTTTACACATCTCTTATAATGCCAAGAACAGTTCACTAACGCTATTTTTTTGAGTAAACACTACTTTTTCATAAAATATTATTTTATGTTCTTGTTAAATGCACCTTAAGTTGAAAACAACATTTTGATATGAAAACTTAAAGCTGGTATTTTAAGCACCTGAATCTGACACACCTATATTATAAGTCTTTAAAAATCTCAATGTTTATTTATTGCATTATTATTATTTGTAGAGTAAATATGTTAGTTTCAGTATAATTAGCTCTAAAAATATGTAAATAAAAATATTTCGGAAGCTGAAAAAGATGTAAAAAAAGCAGCTATTGAAAAGAAAATATAAGTGGTATATTTTGTTATACAGCGCGAGTAAGAACTTTAAGGCCAGTCAAAGTTTCCTCAGTTTTTTTAAGCGTCAGAAAACATTTGCTTCAAAGTAGTATTAGAATGTTCATCACATAAGCTTTATGACTAAGAAAATTTTTAATAAATTATTAAAACAATTAAAATTAAGTGGAATGAAAAACAGCTTTACCTTGTAAAAACTTTAAGGCCACCAGTAAAATTTTAATAATACATTTTTTGTATAAATTAATGTAATACTCACGAAATAATTTTATGCCTCTGATTACAACAGTAAGTAAATTTGAGAAAGTTAATTATTGATTTTTTTTGCGGCAATTCTAACAGTGCCAAGAAAGAAAAGATTATCAGTCGCATTCTTCCATTTTTCAGCAGATGTTAGTGCTGTTAGAAATAATCGTGACAATTTTTTTACGCGAAATGACGTGATAAAAAATAAAGGATTATCGTGGAGCTATGTCACCCGCAACTATTTTTATAGAAATCAAATCTATTCTTCGTGACGGACAGAAGCCAAAACGTCAGAGTTTGGTGTTCCCAGAGCGGAAACACTGCGCGTTAAAGGGTTAACACAATCAAATTTAATATTCTAAATTAAAACACTCAATTACAATTTTATTGATGCAGATTCTGTTTTCTGTATGCTTTTCCAGCTCAAACATTTCTCTACTTTTTCCCCTTTTTCTTTTCTTCTTGACAAAATCCATGATATTCAATACAGATGAAACGAAATGATGGCCTTATTGATTACTGTATTTGCTCTGTCATAAGCTGTATAATCGATCAGATGATAGGAAACAATTCACACTGAGATATATCTTGCTCGAAAACAATAAAATAATCGAAACGTTTTTCTATGAAATTGATTATACAGCATTACAATTTATTATCTTCGTTATCATTTCAATTATTTCATGTACGAGGTCTCCCATATGCTCGATTTGTTTGGATATAGTAAAGTTCCATCGAAATTATGAACGAATTATGAAATTTATGAGCGAACCCACGAAACCCCATGGTACTAAACTGTGGGAGAATATGCGCGAGCTGAAGAAGAAAACATGTACTGGAGAATGAGAAATATGAGAGCAAGTTATAATTGGGATGTGTACGAGGATTCTAAAAATTTAAGTTGGTTTATATAAAAGTTATGGGATTATTTTTGGTTCGACGCCTGATAAATCTGGCGTTGAAATGTATGTTTTATGTTAGAGTAAAAAAGGTTTTTATTTAAGTCCCATGTATTGGTTTGCCTTTTTTTAAAGAAGCAAAAAACCCGTACTGATACCTATTATTTTTCATTACATGGTAAAATACAATATGGAGTTACATGATTACACGGTTTTCTTCATTACTCTGGAAGAAAAAATGCCCTACGATTCCCGCACGTGTTGCAGTTGCTAGTATTTACATTCCATCGCTAAAAATTAAAATTTATGTACACAGTGATAAATTTTCTTCTTACATTTCATCACAAAATGATAAACACATTAACAGACTGAGTGTTTTTTAGCTGTCTTCAACCGTATGTGGAATACAGTCTCAGTAACAAAAAGTTAATACGAAATCTCAATCAAAGAAGATGGGATTTCGTTAAGAACACTCAGACATTAAAGAAATAATTCAATTATAATTTTGCCATTGTGTTGTTTCTATGCTTCCTAAAGTAAATATTTCAACTTTTTCTGTGTTTTCCTTTTATCACACTTGATAAAAAACGAACGGAATTGAAGAACCCTTTAATTCTATTTGTTCTGTCATAAAATGTACCTATCCGATGAGAGGAAACAATTGGCACTTTGGAATTCCTTGAATGGAAAAGGAAATAATTGAAACATTTATGACAAAACTGATTAAATCGTTGTTAAGAATTTGCTGGAAATATGTATGGGCTTAGAACTATTTTCAATGTAGACGTAATCGAATTAGTATTAAAAAATGCTTTAATAAATCTCAATTTTAGAAATTATTTGTAATGGAAGATAATGAGCACATTATATGAAAGAGGCCTCCCAGTGGTGTAGGGGCTTATGAACCCTTTTATAGCATAATAAAATGACCAATACTTCAGGCAATAGTAATGGCTGATAAATAATAGTCAAGTGACCCCACCCAACACACAAAAAAAATTATAAAAAAGAAAAAATATAAAAACTAAACAAAATTGAGCCACTGTTTTCCCATTCGTAAATCCTGGAATTGTACATAAACATTCTATTTACCCTGGCATATACTTTCCTGGATTTAGGATATAATTTTCTACATTATAATCATCATGATTTATCGTAATGCAATTTTGTTTCTTGAGAAAAGGTACATTACTTTTAGAACTTTTTGTACTTAAGACATCTTTTAAGTTTGGTTATAAGCTTGTGTTGATGAGAAATCATATTTTCTAATCTCTCTATTCTAAAAAAAAAGTAACGTCCGCTGTGGCCTCCGACGCTGACAAGAGCTTGTTCAGCTATCTGATCCTAAACCGTGGGGATTTGAATTACGAATAAGGTGTCCACGGATTCTGAAAATTCCGAGGAACCTGATAGACTGACTTAAATTTCGAAAATCGAATTATTTTAGAAGATATTAATAAAAAACTGAAAAAATAAACAGAATGGTTGCCAGATTGGGCATAAAATCATTCACTCCCTTGCAGAAAAGCAATTCCAAATATGTAGAATCACGTGAAATTAACAAACATGAAGTAGAATGACACCTATTTTACGCCAAATTAAAAATTAAAAATTATATGCAATAAATAACTCAAAGCGTGTTTCACAAAGTTGACAGTTTTCAAATAGTAAGTTCGCTTAAACAACAGGAGTTTAGAATTAGAGATTATTCGTTTTTCCAAGACAGAATAACTAATTGTAACTGATTTTAAAAACGCCATCTTGGCATTAGGTAAGATCCGGCAAAATGGTATATTTCCAAGCAGGGTGAATCTAAACCGCGAGTTCTGAAATGTTAGAACCCAGTATCTTGAAAATGAAAAATAATTAAAATGCAGATTATTTTGAAGCCGGTTCGGTGCAGCTGGAGTATTTGCTACCAGTAGAAATATTTGGTTGCGTTAACTATGCCATTATAGCAGTTAAAGTGCACTTTGGATATTTGCCAGCGAAGCGAGATGATATAATTCGTGGTGCTAAATACGTCAGTCTGCAAAGGATTATGTATATGAAAATATGGATAACGATTTTTTGGGGACCTTATATGAGCAGTAATTATAGCTTGTGAGCATGTGTAAATCGCCAAATAACGAAACGTCGCCATTGGTGACAAGCTATCCTAGACGTTCCACAGTTTTTATCAAAGAAAACATTTGAAGTACTGTTTTCTTAGAGATAACTATTAGCTATACATATACTCAAGTCGCCAAATTATGAAAAATCGCCATAATTGGCCAATACGCAAGGTGTTCCATAGGTTTCACATAATTAAAAATAGTGCGAAGTTTAAATTTTGATGTTCCAAGGAACATGCAAGAACCAAGCAATGTGTAGCTCCTTAACATTCGATCTGATCCACACTTTGGGTTTTGTTTGTTGAAATTATGCTTTTTTTTACTAATAAGCCTTATTAGGGGCCGAATGACTCATACGAAAAGCGAGCGTATCCAGTCCAGGGGCTTTGGCCCCTAGTTATATACAAAATAAAAATAGATTTCAATTTATTGTAGCTGATTTCGATGAAAGAATGTCCATTATTAATGAAATTTTATGGCTACATGAAATATGAAGTATTTAACTTATTAATATAATTGGTTTTATTGTATTTTATGTTACATCATATATTGTTATGTTTTCGGAAAACAAAAATTTTTGTGCATGTCTTAGGAAAAGAAAAATCTGAATTATTAATATGGTATTTATGATCAATATAAAGTTTTCTCTCATAATCCCGTTTCATCATTCTCATTCTCAAACGCCCACACACAAAATAAAAAATTAAAAAAAATTAAAAGTAAACAAAAAATAAAATGGTTATTTAAAAGTTGAAAGTTATATTTGTAATGTGATTTGCTTTAAACCGGGTGATATGATTTTACATTTTATGTGTTCTGTATTGCTACATATTTATATACATTTTTAAATAATGCCAAAAAATGCTTTAAAGACATTGAGAGTTTCCAAACTACCTTTTAAATTCGAATCCATATAGAAATTATTTCGCATGAAATAGTTTCCATATTAATAACGTCTTCCGTATAAATAAAGTCTTTCAAAATTGTAATTTTAGATTTAAAATTTGAAAGTTTGATGTTGCATTATGATTAAAAAACTTCTAGAAAGATAGGCAGATAGTTATATTTTTCCAGTGACTTCGGTAATCTGAAAACATTGTAAATGAAAAAGTAATGGGATTTACACCTTAATAATTATTTTTGTCATATTATATTATTTTCATGGAAAAGAAATTTGACTCAATTTACAACTTATATGCATTTTCAATAAGAATAATGAAAATGTTATGAAGTTTTAGATCAAAAACAATTTTACGAACTAGTATAAATTACCATTTAACAAGAAATCTGTAGTGTACTAAATTACATTTTAAATTAATAAGAAATTGTTCTCTTATTAAAAAATGTTTACAACAGATCATTTACAGGCGATAAAAAATATGTTAAAAACGTATGTTAAAAAATATTTCAATGAAATTTTGTACTGGTTTTATTTCTTTTTGTAAATTTTTCTGAATGTGTTAGATAAAATAATTATTTGAGAGTAAATTTCTTATGAATGCATTTCATTTAACTGCAAGTCAAGATACTTTTTCATTATCCAGATGCATTAGAAATAAATTTCAGATTAAGTTTCACGTCGCGTTTTCATTATAAAGCCTTTTTTATGTAAATAATTCTTTGAAAATAAAATTCAATATAAGTATTTAAAAAAGATTATCGGATATTAAAAGTTTGGTAAGACTCTGAAAAGAAGAGAGTTCTTTTATTTCATCACATCTTGGTTTTACGATATTGTAAACACTACCGCTGTAATAACTAACTGAATTCATAAGAATATTTAAATTTTTATATGAAACAGATGCTATAAATGCATTTAAGGAGAATCAGCACATAAGTTCCTTAAAAACGTGCATAGTAAACAATAAATTTTTGTACAAGTGTAAGGAAAAGAAAAATAGGCTTCCAAAACTCCTTAAAATCCGCATATTCATATTTTTATTGAAACATAGATTAAAAATGAGACTTGTCGCCGATTGAAAAATTCTTTCCTTTCAAAATAAGTAAAGTTAGGTTAACAAGTATTACCTAAATTTTAGAAACTGTATAGTTAGATGATGAATGAAAAATGAAATTCTAAATTTTCTTTGTACAATTTACATGCCTGTTTGTCAGTGGAGGGATGCTTCTCTCAATATTTCTTGCTTCTCTAGGTAATTTAGACTATATCATACATTTTAGAATTGTGCATTATGTTTATGCAAATATCCAGTTAAAGACATTTAGCTGGAGACATTTTGAGTTGTACATCAAAAAGGAGTATTTTATAATTCTATATAAAAATTTATATATTTTAGAAAATTAAACAGAAACATGATGCATGACTTATTTTTATGATAATGATTTGAAATTAACGTATTTCCGAGAATGTAATGATTTCTGTAAGAGTGCTTTAAAAGAAAACGAAATCGGGCTTTCTAATTATTTCAAGTAATAAATCATGCTTATTTAGATATACAATAATGTATTGAACTCTCACAAAAACATAATAAACCTCTGCATAATCCTTTGCAAAATCGTGTGAGTATCAATTATCATCCGTGTGATTTCAGTTTGGTCATATTTATTTATAGACTGCATTCACCCGCGGAACTAAAAATTTTGAATTATATAACACTCACAAAAATAAATTCATTAAAACAGTATATGTTGTTCCATATTCCGTACGATTCAAGTCTTTTCTACATAATACCTAGTTTGTTCTTTCAGACATTCTTATCTCTTCCTCATCTTCATTTTTTTAACAGTCTGGTAAAACTTCGCATCCAATTTTGTCAATACGCATACAGGGTGTCCCTGAACTAAACTATGATACAAAATGGAAAAGTGAGATAGGACACATCATAAGGAATCAGAATCACTTATCAATGTGTCACTCTAGCCAAAAATAACCAATCAAAGCCCAGTATTAATTGTTTTACATTTTAATGTGTTAGCTTTTTCGCTTTACTTTCTTAGTAGTACTTTAAATTTAAAAAGACTTACAAAGATTAATAATACTTAATAAAGAAACATTATTTAACATCACGACATTTATTAAACATTGTAACATCACTCCACAACTACATCCTACATAACTACGCAGTAAGCTACATTGTTTTTCTCTTTTTCCCGACGAACAGTCAATAGTTCATGTGCCCCTTATTCTCCCCCTTTGATTGCTACCCTTTTTTTCTTATTTACGAATCATCCTCTGCATGGTGACGCCCTCTTTATTGGCGAGTTCAATGAAAATGATAACATTCGGGCATCCTGACTGCCCAATTGTCCTCAATTGGTTTTGAATTCTACTTTTTTAAAACGTGGACTTCTTGGTTTTTCACATGCGCTCTCCAGATCAACAGTCTCTTCGTCATTTTCGGTTTCTTCATCAGTTTCTGCTTCACAATGTCAGGCTTTCAGTTGGCTTACATGGGCGGTGGATGGATAAAATCGACCTCCTTCGCCTTCACCTAGTTGTGAGATCTCGTATGTATCGTTGGGTAATGCACGTGTGACTACAAATGGTTTTGAAATTTATTTCGGATGTTTTAGTGACATTCTCTACACCTGTAGGTTTACATTCTTTTGAGTAACCCATATTGAAATTCTGCTTTTCCTTCCAGTAAAATACGTAAGGTAATTCGAGAAGTGTTCTTCCTGTAATTAAATCCACTGGTTGTGCGTCATCGTTGACAATCAAAACTGGAACATCTCGTGCTATTACATCATCAATCTTTATGTCAAGTACTGTTCCGCCTGCTGTTTTTGTGACAGGAGACTTTTGGTTCCCAAATCCAAACAAGTCTTTTTCACAAGGAACTATATATACGTTTAGTTTGTCCGCAAGTGATTGCTTTAACAGGCAACTCGAACTTCCAGTATATATTAATCCGCTGACAATCTTATTTTTTATGATAGCAGGTTTCAAATAGTTATCGAAAGAAGTGGAATACGTATCCGAAATACTCAAACTACTAACTTCCTTTTTCTTTGATTGAGTGCTGCTGATTTCGTCTTTGTTAGTTAAATTTTTGTTTCGGGTGCAATTCCTACTTATATGGCCGTAATTGTTGCGAGAGAAGCATTTAAATTCCCCTTTTTCATTGCGTATTCTGGACGTTGAAAAATTCTGCCGCTCTGGAAATTTATGATGAGGAAGTCCACTGTTTCTTCCGTAATTTACACTGTCCGACCCCTGATTACTCTTTATTTCACTACGATGGGAATTTAGTTTTGGATGCACTTCATACTTAACATTCCTATTTTGTGCTGTTTTGTCAGTAACTCGAACACTCTCGTAGTCGTCTAGTTTGTTAGCCAACTCATCCGAGTTTACAAATTTTTGCCAAACATCAACAAAATGTTCTCTAATTGTAAATGGAACCTTTCTTTTCAACTGATCCGTTACTATGAGTTCTTTCAAGGAATCGAAATCGTTGATATTCAAACCTGTAACCCATTCATCGAAATAATTCCTCATAACAAACACAAAATCTTTCCACGTTATCTTGGATTCTTTAGTGTGTTTCAAGAATTTTGTCTAAACCTTTCAGGACTTAACTTAAATCGCTTTAATAATAACGCCTTAACGTGGGAATAATTGCTCGCGTCCTGTTCAGACTCTCGTGTAATTATTTGCATTATTTCGTATGGTAAAAGTCCCACTAAATATGTAACATAGTCCTCTTCTTTGATACCCATTCGTTTTGCTTGGCGTTCGAATAATACCAGATATGATGAAATATCCCCATCTTCGATTCTATACATCTGCATAATACGGGAAAATTCGTTAGTCTTAACTGAATCTGTCGAAGTCGTACTGGTTACTAGCCCAACAGGACGACCACTTTGTATTCTCAATTTTTCCAGTTCCAATTCATGCTTTCGTACTTTATCGCGTTCCTCGCGCTCAGCTGCGTCAGCCCCAGCTCTCTCCTTAGCTTCTTCAGCCCTTTTCTCCGTTTCAGTTCTTTCAGCGATAATTCTTTCTAACATACCCTTTACAAATTCTTCATGGTAACCCTTACTTTTAGTTATTAAGTCTTTTAAATCAATTATTCGATGTTCTGCTTTTACGTCTAAACCAAGCTCTGAGGCCAATTCTTCTAAGTCACACTTCCTCCCTCTGGCTAAAAATGCCATACTTGATTTGATTTCCTAATGAGTTTAATCTTGTCTTACTTATTTTCGAACTTATGCAAAAAATACCGTATTACTCATACAGCATATTTATAGAATCTTGCTTTAAATAATACTTTAATGTATTCTAAAGAATAATGCAATATATTTTAAATAATACTTCTATATAATTCAATATATTCAAAATTAATACATCATACTTGAAAGCAATACCGCAATATAATACTTTCGTATATTTTAATATACTTCAAAATTAAAATTTCCAGCTATGCATCAGCATAATATTTCAATATAATATTCATACCTGAGAACTAAACATCTTGCCAAGGGCGGCTCCAGTGAGGGGGCCATAGGGGCCATGGCCCCCTCCGAAATTTTGTTTTACAACTTTAGATTCGCATACTTCACGATTTCACACGTTCAATTTGCATTTTGAACAATTTATAGACCTAAGTAAAAAGTTCGATGGCCCCCTCCGAGAATTCTGTCTGGAGCCGCCATTAAGGCACATCGCACTTCTGATTTGTTAGCTTTTTCGCTTTACTTTCTTAGTAGTACTTTAAATTTAAAAAAACTTACAAAGATTAATAATAATAAAGAAACATTATTTAACAATACGACATTTATTAAACATTGTAACATCATTCCACAACTACATCCTACATAACTGCGCAGTAAGCTACATTGTTTTTCTCTTTTTCCCGACGAACAGTCAATAGTTCATGTGCCCCTTATTCTCCCCCTTTGATTGCTACCCTTTTTTTCTTATTTACGAATCATCCTCTGCATGGTGACGCCCTCTTTATTGGCGAGTTCAATGAAAATGATAACAAATGTAAAAAGAAATAAATACAAATGGAATGAAATAAATGAAAAAGAAAATGTACATCGTACTGGCGGGAAATCCTGCCAATGGCCTTTAATGGGTTAAGAAGTTTGGTATATTGACTTTGCAGGCAATTTGCAAAACGTGTGACTGCATTGCATGCATACGTTGGAAGAAATGGAATAGCTTCTGAATTTATCCGATTAAGTCTTTATAATTTCGTTTTTTGAAGACACCTGACAAAGCAATCACTTGATTCTTCAGCTACTTTCTAGTTTTATTTCCAAAATTTGTAACCAACGTATTTTTTTTTTATTTCATAAATTTCCTCAAAAGTACGCCAATCATTTTTGGGACACGTTATACATATTTTCAGGTCATAATGTTTCACTTAAAAATTATAATTTTTAAGTGAGGTAATGTTCAGAACAGATATATGTGAACACAGAATATCAAACTATAATTTATTCTAAGATTTATGTGACAACTCTGTACTACGATGACAATTCATATAAATCCGTCATTGCAACTAATGATCCAGAAATCCTTTCTTCCATTTATGATCTTGGACGTGCTGATTAAGTTTCCACACCTAAGTAATGCATATTCTGTCACATCCAGATAAGAAAGAGCACATGTATCTCGGGGAATGAATAAACGCATTTGTTTAGCTCATTTCAAAAGAGATATTTCTGCAGGAATGCTGTGATAATGCGGAAAACATATTCCCTTCCGGTTTCAAGAAGAGTCTTATCTGTCAGTTTTAAGTGTTTCTCTTCCAAATTAATAGAACTTGAAAGCAAAGAAAATTGCAATAATGGAAGCTTGTGTTTAAAGTACTAAGTGCGAATTAAAACTCATTAAAATATTTCGAAAGGATAAGATACACCAAAATATCCGGAATCGTATGAAATGCGGTTTATTAAACTTTGTTTTCATGTATTAGACATTAATTTTAGATAAAATAATGTTGATGTGTTATTCAGTGTTGTTTTCATGCACTAGCTATTAATATACGGGAAAAAGTGTGTTATTCAGCTTTATTTATTTACAATACTATTCTTAATGTATTATTAATTTATTGAAAAATACTATTATATGCTGTTCAAGCTTCCTTTTAGATTTCTTAAATAAATGGTCCAGTCTCTAAAATCTGCATCAATGAAAATAAAATTAAAAAATCACTTTTGTTTGGAAAAACATATGGTAGTTCAATTATTTTTTAAAAAACTAATAATCAATTGGTTGACGAAGATAGAATTAGCAACACTACATTTCTATGCCATTCCAAACTTGGCGTCCTATAGTTTCTAGAGATGTTTGCTAGAAATTCTAATTAACCCTGCATAATCTGAATAATTCTTACAAAATTGTCAGTTAAATAGATTTAATACATATATTTTCCACTATATTCTGGAAAGTAAAATGATTTTGAAGGGGAACCCACAAAATACTATCGCATCATTCCATTCTAACAGACTTAAAAAGGATTAGTTTGTCACATAAACTTACTCTAGCATCCCGAAACTGTTTTAAAACTACCGCGGACTTAAAGTCAGTGTAAATCTAAAGTATTTGCATTCTCGAAACCAACACGGGTTTAAGATTTTGATAGGGAAATTATGAAGTCTTTAGAATGCTGCAAAAGAAAATAAAAATTCTAAATGGGGCACGTTTTGGAAGCATTTTGAATTTTATTGTCCTGCTAGCTTCTTTGGATATCTAGTAGGGAGTTAAGGTTGTTGGAAATATTGATATTGTTACTGCAATGTTTATTGTTATTACTTTTAAACGAAGGATATATTTTAGATTTAAGCGTTATTCTTAGCTCTTTAACAATCTGTACATATTTGGAGGATTTGAAATAATTTAATTATTAGTCTTATAAAAATCTTGACCTGTTGAGTTGCACGCATGTAGCACCATAAGTGTTAAGAAAAATATTTAAATACACACACACACACACACGTACAAAAAAATAAAAAATAACATATAAATAAATAAATAAGAAAAATGAAAAATGAAAAAAAATAGACGAGCTTGCAAATTGCAATTGTTTAAATTATATGCAGCTACATACAGTGGATCTTGCTATAGTGTCGTGATTAAGATAACATATTTAATAGTAATTGTAATTTTTTTTTCATTTTTTTAAGTATTTTAAATCGAGCATTTGAACTTTAAATTCTTTTCTCATTTTTAATCATACCGGCTTTTCAAATTTTGTATTACGCTTTTTCCCACATATTCAGTTAACTGCTTATCTATCCGGATTTCTGCATAAATTATTCTTTCAAGCTTTGCTCGTCATAAATAAGACCGTTACATTTATATCGCTTTCCTAGCTGTTAAGAAGCATCTGCTTCTCATGCAAAAGCATTTACCCTGTATTAATATGCATCTTTATTTAACAGTTTTCTTTTGCGCTTAATACTTTATTCCTTTCATTACCTAATATGGACGCACTTCAGTTTCTATCATACGCGTTTACTGTAATTTGGCTAGTTTTTATCTTCAATATTTGGGTGCCCCGCTGTTTGTAACGTGTTTCCATCTCTCTGTTTACTAAGAATATATTACAGTTTTTCGGCGTCTTTAATAGTGGATGTATTATTGGCCCTCGTTTGGGCTTTCCTTTAACAGGCCAAGTTTAACTTCTCGCCAACCTCTTGATAATGGTTCGATTGAATTTCACTTAATTAGACCCTTTTTGGCCATCATAGTTAAACGTCTCCCAGTCACCACCACCCTGCTAATATTTTTAGTTTAAGACTGGAAATAAAGTGTTCTCATCTCTATATAGTGTCATAACTGTATCGAAAAGTAAGCTTTACTTGGTTATTGTGCAACACAACGCTCTACCTTTACTACATGACTTCGAGAAAGTAAATCTTTCAATAGTATTTAAAATAAACCCTAACAAATAGAACTCTCTTTCATAGTGACCGCCTCTGTAAAGAGACCACCTGTCAGAAAAAACATGGTAGTTTAATTATTTTTTTAAAAACTAATAATCAACTGGTTAACGAAGATACCATAGCCTGTCTAATGTAAACTTTTACACGGTTTCAATGTATATCAACCACACTTTAGTACCTTTGTAAGATGACCATCTTTAAAAGATGATCAATTTAGTTCTTCCCGAGGAGGATCATGTTAGACAGGTCCCATGTAACATTTTATTACATTCTTATTCCTAAAAACTCTTATTTCTTTCCCATTTTTTACTGTCGGATAAGCTTTCTCAGCCACCAGAAAATTGAATCGAATGAAAGAAATACGAATGGAATGTCGATAACAGTTATTCTTTGAATTGAAGCTCACCGAATTTTAATGATAACTACATCACGGTTTCTTTTTCTTCTAAATAAGTTTACAAAGTTCTAAAAAAAAGTTTGATTAGATTTCAACTCATTGATTCCAAGTAACCAATTTTTATTTTAAAGGCTGTTATTTATTAAATGATAAGCAGCAAGCACATATTTCCAAACGCTTTCAAGTACCTATTATCTAAGCTTCTTCAATTTGTTTGTTTCAATTAACTTTCAAAGTTATTTCTCCTGAAAAACTAAACCAATTACGTTTTCCATTCTTAATATTTGACAGGAAATTATGTTTCTTTCTTTCTTTAGTAAATTCGCCGTCAAAAATTACGCAAATTTGCGCAAAGTAAAATTTTGTTTTGTATAATAAATATCCCGTGAACGAAAAGCTCCTTCATCCCTCCCCTTCCTTTTCTTTCTTTAAAGAAAAGACACTTTCAAAATGGGAAGGTTATTTACTGAGATAAAAATTTCGACTGAATTAAAAGCAGGTTTAATATGATGATTTGGTACTTTAAAAGAACACCTGTTAGAACTTAAAACCTGCTCAAAGAAAATTTGGTCTTTCATCATCAAATGAAAGTTTTGAAAATACAAGAAGCGTTAATAGTCTTTTGGAAGTGGAAATGTCTGAAATTCAAACATTGAGAGGAAATTAATAAGTAGTATCCGAGTAGTATACATTGAGAGGAAATTAATAGGTTTAACGCTCGTATATCAAAAGAAATATAAAAGTGATAATCGTTTAAAATGTAGGTTAGCAAAAAAAAGCGAATTCCGGCTGGCTTTGTTATAAAAAGGACGTAATCGAAGTTGAGAATTTTACTCTCAAAGTAAAACATGTCCAAGTGTCACCAAACCGAATTAGAAATACTTTGAATCACAACTCTTTAGTGATCCATGCGTAAAATTTTAACAAAAATTTACGCACGGATCACTAAAGAGTTGTGATATTTTACTTCTGAATTGTTATCTGAAAAATATTTTCAGTTGCGATACAGAATTTACTATGCATTCCACAGGAACGTAGAGTCTCTTTTTATATAGGAAAATAACTACAGCTATAAAAAAAATACTTGTTCAATTAGACAAAATTTACACTTCTTGAATCGGAGAATTCTATGAAGAAAGCATGAGATCAATTAAAATGTCATTGAACTCATTTTCCAATTTTTGTTTGCTTTCGATTGTTAGAAGATCTGTAATAAGTCAACACACAGAACGCATTTTTATTTAACAAAGTAAGAAATTTTTAACTTACTTTAAGAAAACCACCACCTGTTTTAAGAAAGAAGAGCTTGATATATGTCTATGAAAACAGTTACTTTTCATACTGCCTCCAAAGGTAATCATATATCGATTGCATTTAGCCGAAATAGAAAATACGAAAGATTTTCAAATGGCTTTTCACGCAAGCTATGCGTGAGCTTAATGGAAATAGTAATACGCCATGGAGCATTTTTCATGCGCCTTCAAGTAATAGATTATTCCAATAGTAAGCAACTGCATCATAGATTAACTCTTTAATAATTTCTTATATTGGTAATTCTGTATAAAAAGGCAAATTGCTGATGACCAATTGTGAATTCAATATAATTCTATAAATTAAGATCAGGAATTAGATTTGTTTTACATATCGAAATTATTCATTTATCGTAATTTGAAAGTGCAGCGAAAAAAGGAAATTTGTATTTAAAGTTACCTTTTTTTTTTGAAGACGCGATAATAAAACTGGAAAACACTTTGTAGAAAAAGATATTGGAATAGAAAATTCTCTCAGTAACCCTTTTGCAGCTGAACGTTAAGTTCAAACGTGAGCTTACCGTTTAATGACTTTTATCATCATATATTTGAAAAATTAAGTAAAATATTTATTATTCAAATTATTAATTAATTTTTTTAAACTTTCCAGGACGCTGACACAAGCGTGTAACGGCCAGGGATGAACAAGAAACAGCTCAGGCACCAATGCAATTTTGTGGATGGGAATGGATAGTTGAAAAACTCACACACACACACACACACACACACACATATATATATATATATATATATATATATATACTTTAGCATGTATCAGAAAATCGCCCCTCAGGCCAGATTTTTATTATAGAATTAATGCATAAAATGCAACGTCTCAACAGAGGGAGAATTGCAAATCACCAAACCCATAGGTTTCTGACTCACAGCCTGAGGTTTTCCCAAGGAAATATGTTATAACTACAAGCCGTATCAGACTTTACTATAAATGTATTTAAATTAACTCGGCTGTTCGAGCCTCGTCAGGTGGATACCCCCTGAACCCCCCTAATTTTTTAGTTTCATTATTGCATATTAAAATGATATTAATTGACTATGTCCTTTTACCTCTCATATTTCGTGTATTTCGCCTGGTAATCCTATGTTGAAATTTTTATGATTGTTATCTATATATAGAAAAATACATGGGATGCATATTCTACAGCTTACGAAATATTGTAACAATAGATTAAATCTGTTGTGAACTAATAGTATTTAAATATATGTAAAAAATACATGTGATGCATATTCTACAGCTTACGAAATATTGTAACAATAGATTAATACTGTTGAGAACTAATAGTATTTAAGTATATGTAAAATTATGTCGCATTTTTATGTCGCTTTTTGGGGACACGTTTTTCGGACAATTTTCAATAAAGGGGATGAGAGATAAAATGCCATAGTCACTAATATATATTATGAAAGTAAAACAAGGTCTTTTACATTAATTGTTTTCTGCTCGAAGGGGGCAGTCGGCGTTGCTCCCTCTTTTAAACCGCCCTTGAATGGCACATCAGAATGATGATTTGGAAATGAGTGTGTTTTACTGGCACGTATGAGTGACATTGGATCGAAAGTTTTATTCCATTCAAAATTCGGATTTGAATATTGAGCTAATTTTGAATGCATGATAGACGTTCATACTGGAAGATAAATAGAGTCCTTGTTACAAGTGGGACAAAAAATATGTGTACCTTCGTATTTATTTCAATGTTTTCATAAGTCAGACTTCTACTCCACATGCCAATAATATATTTTTTTTTGTTTGTTTTTACATAATTGATGTGAGAAACAACCCAACATATAATTTTGCAATTCAGGTAAGAATGATGGCTCTTACAAGGAAAAACACCGATTTTTCGTTTCTAATCTGCTTCATAGTTGACTAAAGCAGATGTCGCGAGGCTTCAGCAGCGTTAAACTGAAATTATGCATGCCTGTTTCGTACACGTAATGCGTACAAGACCATGGAGAGTAGTGATTATTGCCTTACTAACTACAGCTCATTCATATTTTTATCTTCCATTTCATTGATGATCAAAATTATGTGCTGTTCTAGACTGCAGAAAATGGTGAGATGTTATTTCGAGGTATTTTGAATAAAACTAAGCAGATTCTAACAACGGAGATCTGGCTTTAAATATGAGACACAAGTGAGATAGCTGAAAAACATAATCACTGAGCCCAAAAGGGTTTAATAAACATTTTTTGAGTCTAAGATTATTCGGATCATGATTAAAATTTCATGATCGCATTCGGATTACATTAAGCCGAGTTATTTAGCGGTCTGACAAAAACGAATTCTTTGAACGATCTGTTTTTAAAGGTTTATCACAGTGTCTTATGTTATTATGTACCTCACAATGAATATCAAAATTAAAAAATAATGAGAAAACATATGCTTAAATATAATGTTGCAACCAATACTTAGTGTTTTTTATGTTAATTAAATGAAAATGAGCATAAATTTACATTAGCAAGCTCTAATCAGTGTAATTTTGTGCGCACGCACCTGCTAGAATGTTACCGAGCTACAAATTCCTTGAATGTTCCTTGGAACACCCTCACACTATTGTTAATTGTGTAAAACCTATGGAACACCTTGCGTATTTGCCATCCATGGCGATTTTCATAATTTGGCGACTTAGGTATACGTATAGATAATAATTATTTCTAAGAAAAAAAGTGCTTCATATGTTTTCTTTGACTAAAACTACGGAACAGCTATTATATCTTGCTACTAATTGCAACTTTTCATTATTTGGCGATTTACGCATGCTCATAACCGATAATCATTGTTCATGTAAGGTTGCCGTGAAAAAAGTTATCCATACATTCATATACACAATCCTTTGCAGATTGGCCTACTTAGAACCGTGAAATCTATCATCAAGCCATGCCGGCAAATATCCAAGCTGTACTTACTAAAATGGCATAATTAACGACGCCAAATATTTGTACGGGTGGCAAATACCCCAGCTGAACCTAACTGGGATTACTATAATATGCATTTAAATTATTTTTCATTCTCAAAATACTGGATGTTAGCATTTTGGAATAGACGCAGTATTTAGACTTACCCTGCTTGAGATAGCATTTATTCAGATCGTACCTGATGTCAAAATGGCGCTTTTTAAATCAGTTACAATTATTATTGAAAAAGTATTAGAAAAACGAATTGGCATCAATTCTAAACTCCTGTTATCTAACAGAACTTACCATTTGAAAATTGTGAACTTTGTGTAACGCACTTATTTATTTCACTTACTTTTTAATTTGGAGTAAAAAATGGTGTAATTGTACTTCATGTTTGTTAATTTCACCCAGAAATTGCTTTGTTGTAAAGGCATGAAGGATTTTATGCTGGCAAAAATTGCCAAACCTGGCAACCACTTTTCTTATTTTTTCAGTTTTTTTATTAATATCGTCGAAAATAATTGGAATTTCGAAATTTAAGTATGTTTACCGGCTTCATCGAAATTTGTCGACTCTCTGGACACCTTTGTCGAAACTCAGATCCCACGATTTCCAAGGAGATAGCAGAACAAGCTTTTGAAGGAGGCAGCGGCATCGGCCGTTCCTTTTTTAGAATAGACAGAATATATATTATTTAATTAAAGTAACATATCAATGATACTTATTATAATATCATAGAATGACGATCAACATTCTTAGAAAGTGTTTTCATAAAATTATTGTTGTTCTCAATATGCATACACGTAAATTTACAACTATTTTTGATTTAACAAATATTTAACTTTTCAAAAAAATAATTTTTACAATAATTAATAGAATAAATGTAGAATAGGAAACTTCTTCGTACCGAAGCTGCAGCAGAGGGTGAGCAAAGAGAAAATTCTACCCCTTCCACTGAGACCCCCCCGAGCATGAGAGGTGATGTGAAAGTTTTGTTTTCTTCTTTGGGCTTCGCGAGATTCGAAAGACGAACGAGCAGATGAGAGATGAAATGGAACTTGTTGTGTTAGCAGGATATTTGGCTCTTTGTTTTGTTTGTTTCTAACTGCATAGTAAATCCTGCGTGAATATTTACCTTAGTGGTACAATAATTGCTGTAAAATTCATGTAAATATTCCTGTTATTAAATGTGTGTAATGTCAGTAACTACAGTTCGTAGTCTGCCAGAAGGACATAATAATTATTTTTTATTCATAGGGTTTGAATGACTCTATATAAACAATTGTAAAATAATTACTTTCCAACAGATTCATTAAGTGAGTGAGGATCGAAACTGATACAATCTAAGAGAAGCCTCTTCATTCGGAGAACCTTAGATTGACCTTAGGTTTATTGTTTACATTTTTTACATTTACGACTGCAGCCTTTCCTTCTATCATTTTTAATGTCATCACAATTTAATCAAATTAATATCTTCTGGCACAGTTAGACTTTATTGTTCTCAAATGGCAATTTTTATCACATTCTACTTCTATACAAAAGCAAATATGATGTAATTGTAACTATGAATTGACTGAAGCAAATTGTTGCTCAAATAATTTTAGTTGTTTAGTTAGAAGTAGAAGTTAGTTATAATATGCAATAATTAAAAACAAATCTAATACGTAAATAAATAAAATGCCAAATTATAAAAACTATTGCTTAGATTAAATTATTATTAAAAAAACATTTCGTTTAAACTTTGCCAACCCTGCTGTCTCTGTGTTTGCCAATGAAAGTAAGTACTGTTGAGTTAAGGTGTTTTGCTCTTGGACGACAATGCAAAACCTTACATGAAGGGTCACCCAGCCTACAGCTCCGATTTTGCTCCATCGGACTTTCACCTGTTCCCTACACTGAAAGACGCAGTCTCGGGACGTCACTTCCAAAACAAAGCTGAAATAAAGTAGACTGTGCGACAATTAGTTGCACAACAATACACCGAGTTTTACCGCAATGGTATCTTCAGATCGATTGCACGCTGCAACAAATGCCCCAATGTTGGTGACGACTAAGCCGAAAATAGTGCATAGTGTATAGTTCATAATGCTATGAAGTTTTTTTTAAAGTTTGCATGTGTAAAAAAATGGCGAAATTTAATTTTCGAACATCCCTTTTACATTTATTTTCCAGACTTCATGTAGAGTAGCCTACACAATTATTGATAAATTTAATGACTTTTTTATGTGTTTCACTGACTGTCACTTTCAAAATTAATTTTGTGGAAAAATATGAAACTCAAAGAAGAAAAAATAATAGATTGGATGCACATTATGCTATTAATTTTTAGCTCTTCTTTTGAAGAGATATTACAAATTCTACCTTCATAAAATCTTGATTAAAAGTTTTAATTATTTTCGTCTACCAAAGAAGGGAAATTTAACTCATGCATCAAAATATTTAATGTTGATCTAAGTAATGTAATATACCAATAGTTTTCTAAAAATAAGTAAGTCTTTTATAAACTTTTAATTAGCAGAACTTCACTCTTAGAAAAAAATCAGTCGATTACTAAGAAATTGCTGAGCATTATGGCCCTTATGAATTTTCTTAGAATTACAACAAAGAAATTTTAATGAGTTACTTTATTCAGAAACTTATTTCTTTATGAAAACTAACAGATTTGTATAGTCAGCAAAACTTTTTTTTATATAGACATTTGCTTAACGTCAGTAATAAATCGCTGAATAATAGACAGAAATTAATAAAATAGAGTACAATTGAAAATATAATTAAAATTTAAAATAAATAAATTTTTCAATATAAGACTGAATGATAATGCACTATAAATAGTCAATACACGCATCTAAAATTATTGCATAACTGATCCTTTGTTGTTTAAAAATAAAAATATGTAGGAAGATTCGAACTTTGCACGTCGGTGTAAATTGATATACACTTATAATTTGAAAGCTATGGAAAATCATGATTCTGATTTCTGGACTAATTAAAATTCTTGTATGTTGAATTATATATAACGCATGTATACACACAGAACGCAAGTTTTTATTGTGAATGTGAAAAATAATCATCATTAAAATTTCCTGTCGAAATATTTCTCATTAATCTTTACTTAATAGAAATACGATATTCATCCTCTTGATGATTATCAAAGATGCGTTGTGGTGGGTCTTATCAGATCTTTTGAAAATACACTGTAATGAAGCAAATATTTACTAAAACGGAGGGAATAATTAAAATTAAAAATTGAGGAATTCCTGAAACATTTATTTTTTAAGAAATATATAATATCCAATAACAAATATGACAATTTTCTAAATTCTGAAACATTTATTTTCTAATAAAATTGTTTTATTTAATAAAATAGAGATCGTTAAAATATTAAGATGCTGTTGCATAACACTGCGTTTATTTTTACTTATTCTTACGAAGTAAAAATGTATGCGAAATATTTCATTATACAGTTTAGGCCCCTGAGGTGATGTAGGTGCTAAAGGACCATTCTATCACTTCTCGAGTCCGGGTTTGATTCCTGGCTTGGCCTTGGGTGTTGAGTCGTCCGTCCCTTCATACCCTAAAGGGGCAATTTTGGCCGCCCTTAGGGTACCAGCACAATAAAATGGCGAATACCTTCGGGCCGTTGCGAATGTCTAATCGACAAGTGCCCGCCCGTTATTAAAAAATAGGAAAGTATTCAGTTTAGCTGAAATATTAATTTTGACTATCCATTAATTCCGAAAATTTTCTGCTTAACATCTCGACAAATATATGTTTGATAAAGTAATTAAAAAACTTTGTAAAAAACACACATAAGAAGTAAAAGGAAAGAGGATACGCGTTTCGTTCAAAAATTGTTTTGAACTTCTTCAGTCCAAGCCCTTCGACGTAAAGAACACAGGGAACTGAAAAGGTTTTTCTCTTTTCAGTTCCCTGTGTTCTTTACGTCGAAGGGCTTGGACTGAAGAAGTTCAAAACAATTTTTGAACGAAACGCGTATCCTCTTTCCTTTTACTTCTTATGTGTGTTTTTTACAAAGTTTTTTAATTACTTTATCGTTTAACACCAGTATTTTGAGTGTTTTTTCAGTTCAAATATATGTTTGTACTATGCATTTTGATAAAATTCTGCGCAACATATGTATGTATACAAAGTGCATCCGAACGTACATACTCCTTATACTTTAAAATACTAATCGTAGAGTGCTGAAAGTTTGCTTTTATTACTGTTTGACATTATCCAAACCTCCAAAAAAGGAGGTGCACTATTAATGTCACCTCCTTTTTTGGTGGTGACATTAATAGTCACATTAATAGTGTGATTGATTGTAATTGACTGTTATGTGATTTACAGGGTCAGCTAATAGACTTTCATTATGTCAAACTCTAAACAGAAGTTGTTTGCGCAAAGCTAAATATCGCACCAGCTGGCACCATGATAGGCGATGACTTTTGTGGGAACATTCGAACATTCGGTGTCAAAAATAAATTTACAAAAGTGAAAAGTTTTGCTATATCTCCTGGATTTAATGAGATATAACCATATTTTAATATTATTTGGGCACCTTAATTCCTTTTCATTTGAAAATAGTTTAAATAATATGCACTAAAAATGTGCATATGTAAATAGATGTGCAAGGAATTCATTTAGTGTCTACATCAGATATTATTCAAATTATTTTGAGGTAATAATAATTGTTCACAAGATGAAAGGAATATGATTTAAGTCTTTTTAAAGATATTCTAGTTAAAAAATCATGAAACCTTTCGAAAGCTTAACAGTGAAACAAAATAGATGAGACGAACAAAAAATTCCTGAAGCTTCTTCACTAAGTATAAAAATAGTTACGGATTATTTGGAAAAAGCATTTATGCACAAGAAGTACAAGTTACTTTGGCCTACTTTGATTTATTATTATTTTCGTGCAATCTGATGCTGAAAAATTATAGTTCATTAACAAAGAGCTTTTACGTTAACTTATAGTTAGTTCAAAGTTTTCCCTGGCGGTAATGTAAGAAATCCCAGATTTTAACGCTATTTTTTAAAATTATTCTTTATACATTACAGAATGAGTAAGTGTAAAATTGTCCCTCATTTAAAGTAAGCTGAAAGTTGCGAAATTTCTGACATTTCTTCGAAATGATGTTGGGCTCCATTGCGATAAATCACACTTTTCTGCGTCATTTTGCGTCTACTCTTTTCAACGCAAAATCTGCTTACTTCGATCTCCAGTACATAGCTTTTCAATTAAAAGAATATTTTGGAATTACTCTGTACACATTGGGAGTCATGTTGAGTAAAATGTTTTTTTTTTTCATCCGTAACGATACACATACAGCAATCATAGTAGCAATAACGTTGTGGCGACGTTACATTTTGTCACTTTTATCACATCGCAAGTGTGATGTAAATACACGAGTTCTGTAGCTTGTAAAACAATCGACATTGCAGAGCAATGTCACAGTAAAATTTCTCATTCCATGTAGGTCACTATGTGAAGTCCATGATGCTCACTTACGATGTAACGTCACAAAAACTGTCCGCGACATTCATTGGCCCATATCCACAAACCTCTCTGCGGCGAGCAAAGCACGACACACAAGCCACTGGGTGACCCATGTGTGTACATCGCTCATTTGCTGCAGCAACGCGATAGCTCAAAATATCGTAATTTTTGAGTTAATATCGTATAGATTTTAGTAATTATGTGAACTTTCAACTTGCAAAGTGTCAATTTTTAAGCTTTTAAAACTGAATCGCCGGATGACTGTAATTCCGTTCTGGCGGCTATGCGCTTTTTCACATTCATGGAACTTCGTACGCGTTTCCGGAAAATACATTACTTTTAATTCTAACGCTGTTGGAACTAGTGAGCTACATGTTACAATGCTTTATGGGTTCTATTATATTGTTTGAATTAATTGGGACAAACTGAAAATAAACGATTTTTTCTGAAACCTTAGCTTTTAATCATTACATACCTTAAGAAGAGTGATGAATCTCTATATTAGTACGAAGTATGTCCTCCTTTAGAAGGAATGTCCTCTTCAACACCTCTTGGCATTGACTCCACTTGTGTAGAGTACATATTCTTCACTCCATCATTGTAAAACCAAACTTATATAGCACTTTTTATAATTTGTTCTGTTATCTTGCAATTCATCTTAGCTGAACGATTCTTGAGAATATGTCATAAGATCTCAATGAGATTTTGGCCTGATGAATTATCAGGCCAATCAAGCACTTTAATATTATTTTCCCGCATCACATAAATGTCTAGACTAATTTTGAATTGGAACAAGGGGCCAAGTCATGTTGAAATGTTCAGTCAAATATTTCCATGAATGGAACAATCCTGCTTTATAATATTTCTATGTATTTGACAGAATTCAGCATGATTTTAAGAGGATCTGAGCTTCCAGTACAATTTCCAGTACTTGTGAAAAAACAGCTAGAAGGATGTTTTACAGTCTGTTGGATATGATCTGGTCACAGAGTTTCATCTTTAGTTTGTCTAACTACTCTTGATCGGCATTCCTGCACAAATAAATGTGTTTCATCATTGAAAATCACCTCCTCCGAGCTATTAACAGACCATGATCGGTATTTTTTGGCCCTTGCTAAACGTTTTTGCATCATTTCCTGAATTAAAATTGTTTTTTCCTTGGTCTTGTTGCTTTGCTGTCAACTCCCAGAAGCTTTTTCCATACATTCGAGGTACTCACTTCAACACTATAATCTAATAAAATTGGACTAATTTTGAATTGGAACAAGGAGTCAAGTCATTCTGAAATGTTTAGTCAAATATTTCCATGAATGGAACAATCCTGCTGCATAATATTTCTATGTATTTGACAGAATTCAGCATGATTATAAGAGGATCTGAGCTTCCAGTACCATTTCTTGTGAAAAAAACCGCTAGAAGGGTGTTTTTCAGTCTGGTTACCGAGTTTAATCTTCATTTTGCCTAACTATTCTTGATCGTTATTCCTGAACATTGCACAAATAAATGTGTTTCATCATTGAAAATCACCTCCTCCGAGCTATTAACAGACCATAATCGGTCTTTTTTGGACAATGCTAAACGTTTCTGCATCACTTCCTGAATTAGAAATTGTTTTTTCCTCGGTCTTGTTGCTTTGCCGTAAACTTCCAGAAGCTTTCCATACATTTGAGGTACTCACTTCAACACCATAATCAAAAAATCCCTTTGAAGGTCTGTGCTTGTCTTTCATGAATTTATTTTGCTATTTCTCATTGGAATTTTATCAGTTCTTGGTGTAGTTTTATGTTTGAGCCACACATTTCCTTTTCTTTTTGGAGATGGTGATCCGTAATCTTGAAATGTTCTTAAAATTCTCGAAACACTTGATTTGTCCTCACCAACTGAAGTAGCTGTATCTCTCACAGTCATAAAAGTGTGTTCATTAAGGGTGTTTATTTTATAATGCTTTCTGGAGAAATATCCACCTTTGAATGCAAAAGTAACTCGTATTACACGGACCGCAAAATTATAACTACTAGCTGCCACACTGAAAAGCTCACAACTAAACTACTGATACACTAAAGACAGTCAAGTAAGTAAATTATAGTCAAGGTTGATCCATCACACTACCTTTAAGCAGATATAACCAGTTTGAGGCGGTTCAGGACATATATGGTAATCACATACCATCTCAGACAAGTAAACCTTGTCTGTCCCAAATTATTCGAACAGTATAGTATTTCACTAAATCATTTGCAACGTTTTTATAGCATCATTTCCTTATCCTTACATTTATACACAAAACTGTTACTCTAATAATTTGATATCAATACTTTCCTTTTTTGTTTTCATTTGAAATCAATCCAATTATATTATTTCAAAATGATTTATGTTCATTAGTTTCATAATTGAGAATTTGTTTTGTGCAGTCATAAAACAGCACATTCAGATTTTTCGAATTTATCTACAGCTCACTTAATCTGAAACTCACAGAGAACCTAACCTAAGCTATTATTTGGTCTACTATAATTAAAACTTTAAAAGGATCTTAATTAAATAAACACATTAGACAGAGTTTTACAGCGAAAAATGGTAAAAATCTAGTTTATTTAGCTTCAGATGAATTTCATCGTCTGTGTATTTGCTCTAATGCGTTTTTAATTATAACAATTTATTTAAAAGCTTTAATGTACTTTGAGGGTTTTACATGCATTTATCGTTGTTATTTTGCTATATTTTTAAATATATTTAAGTAGTTTTGTAATGTTATGTTGTATTTCTCCAGATGTAGTCGTTGATTTAGTTAAGCAATAGAACATATTGCGTTGAGCATTGCGCAAAGGTATTTTGCTGAAGACATAGTATATTGCAGAAAACTCATTGTAGAACAAACATTTCTGTAATAAAATATTTTAAGGAGAAGCTATCAGAATACTTTGAAGCAGCTTCAAAGGAATTAGATTTTTCATAATGAAATCAAATGCATTACATTTTACCATAAATATTGCAACTTATTTTTCAATTGCAAAGTGGAATAGCATGAATTGAAGGGTGAGACAAAGAGCCAACTGCATTAACTTCGAGTAATAAAAATTTCATTTATAATAATATTGGAAAATGCTTGTGATGTTGGTTTATATAGCCATCTCTCTATGCCATTAACATGCATATATTGCTAAGGACTGCTATTTATTGTATTGCCTAATAAATGCATGCACCTTGTTGAAAATAGCATATCGTACTTAAGAATTCGATCATATATATGTGAACTGACAATCATTGTCTAAACCTCATTTTAAAGACGGTAATGAATTTCAAACAAAATAAAAGCAATAAAAATTATATGTGTCAGAGATTTATTAAATTGTGTTAAAAGTAAAACCTTAGGGGAAGGACTTTGAACGAAATATATTAGAGTTGTTTCTTTATTTGTTTCAATTATATATGTATTTTTATATGGATATGGGCTATAATTGTTATGTGGATTTAAACGCTGATACGGTAATTTGGAACTATTTTGTTATTTTTTTTATCCATATTGTTTCTCCGTTTCTTGGGTAGAATCATTTCAATTTTCAGATTATTCTGTGCTGTAGCTCATTATTACAGCGTTTTGAAAGGTGAACTTCAGTTATCATCAATCTGTACATGATTAGTGTTATCACAAGTGCTGCCAACTGCAATATCTAAACAACATATTTAAAATTAGTGTATCAACTCACCCGCAAGGTTTATAATAAATCTCTTCTATTATGCGAATTATTAGCTATCGCACAGAAATTTTGATGCAAATTTTTATACGCAAATTGAGGGCGAATCTTTTTTTTTTTATTTTAAAGTTTCATTTTATCACAGAAAACTTTAAATAATAAGATTGAAACAGCATTACTTTAATTTATATTTTATCGGTACTTTTTAAAGTTGTATTTAGTTCTATCCGAGATAAAAGAAAAAAAGAAACTTAACACAATAAAATATTAAATTCTAAATTAAAACACTTAATTACAATTTTATTATAGCTTCTGTTTTCTTTTCTTTTTCCAGCTCAAAGATTTCTCTCCTTTTTCCCTTTTTTCTTTTCTTCTTGACAAAATCCATGGTATCCAATACAGATGAAGCGAAATGATGAACTTATTGATTACTGTATTTACTTTGTCATAAGCTGTATAATCGATCAGATGAGAGGAAACAATTCATGCTGAGATATATCTTGCTAGAAAAAAAGAAAATAATAGAAACATTTTTCTATAAAATTGATTATATAGCATCACAATTTATATGTATTATTATCTTCGTTATTATTACAACTATTTCAAATACGAGGTCCTCCATATGCTCGATTTCTTTGGATATAGTAAAGCTCCGTCGAAATTATGAACGAATTATGAAATTTATGAACGAACCCACGAAACCCCCATGATGGTGAACTGTGAGAAAATATGCGCGATCTGAAGAAGAAAACATGTACTGGAGAATGAGAAATATGAGTGCACGTTATAATTGAGATGTGTACGAGGATTCTAAAAAATTAAGTTGGCTTATGTATAAAAGTTACGGGACTGTTTTTGTTTTCACTACTGATAAATCTGACGTTGAAATGTATGTTTTATGTTCGAGTAATAAAGGTTTTTATTTAAGTGCCATAAATTGGTTTGCCTTTTTTTTAAAGAAGCAAAAAACCCGTACTGATACCTAGTTTTTTTCGTTACGTGGTAAAATACAACATGGAGTTAAATGATGACATAGTTTTTTTATTACTCTGAAAAAAAAATAAGCTTCGTTTCCCGCACGTGTTGTAGTTACTAGTATTTACAATCCATCGCTAAAAATTAAGTTTTATGTACACAGTGATAAATTTTCTTCTTACATTTCGTCACAAATGATAAACGCATTAACAGACTGCGTTTTTTTTTTCGCTGTCTTCAGCCGTATGTGGTATACAGTCTCAGTAACAAAAGTTAAAACGAAATCTCAATCAAAGAATATTGGGATTTCGTTAAGAAAACTCAGACGTTAAAGAAATAATTCAATTGTAATTTCGCCTTTGTGTTGTTTCAGTGCTTCCTAAAGTAAATATTTCAACTTTCTCAGTGTTTTCCTTTTATCACACTTGATAAAAACGAACGGAATTGAAGAACCCTTTAATTCTATTTGTTATGTCATAAAATGTAACCTATCAGATGAGAGGAAACGATTGACACTTAGGAATTCTTCGAATGGAAAAGGAAATGATTGAGACATTTATGACAAAAATTATTAAATCACTGTTATGAAGTTGCAGAAAAATACGTATGAGCTTAGAACTATTTTAAATGTACCGGTAATCGAATTAGTTTTGAAATATGTTTTAATAAATCTCAATTTTAGAAATTATTTGTAATGAAAGGTAATGAGCACATTATATGAATGAGGCCGCCCAGTGGTGCAGAGGCTTATGAACCCTTTTAAAGCATAATAAAATGACCAATACTTCGGGTGTTAGTAGTGGCAGATAAATAATAGTCAACTGATACCCCTCCCCACACAGAAAAAAATTATTAAAAAAAAGTCGAAAATTCTTCCAGATTTTATATACGCACTCGGCTGGAAGAATTTGAGATTTTTTTAAAAATCTATTCAATCAATTCTGCCACATAGAGGAAAATGATAACTGTAAGTGATCATATAGACTCCTGTTCACATAATTTTTTTGCTGAAAACTGCATTAATTATTGTTTCACCTCCAGTGGCGAAATGTTTCGGATTAGTGAGTAATGGAAAACTAAAGTATCCATTTCAGTTATGAAATCGGATCCTGCATCGGAATTTAATTCTATGTTAAAATCTCCTACTAAAACAGTCTTACAATCATCGGCCTTCAGTAACGTTTCGAATATAGAGTCTTATTTATCTTTTAAGAAATTCGTGGACTAGTGTATGTAAATGCAAATCTCACTTTATCTTGAATATACGCAATGACCATTTGCACACCATTGATCTGCCTCATGTAGGCACGGGTAAAGTGTTTCATATTCTTTTTATAAAGTTTTCATCTATAAAAATCATAACTCCAGATGGCTTTCGGTTTTGGAAACCACTGTCTATTCATTCGACCAAAGTGAATCCTGGTATTTGAAAATCATCTGAAGGGATAGTCCATGTTTCCGTTAGCAACTCCAGATGGCTTTCTGTTTTGGAAACCACTGTCGATCCGTTCAACCAAAGTGAATCCTGATATTAGAAAATCATCTGAAGGGATAGTCCATTTTTCCGATAGCAATATCAAATCACTCTGCAGACAACATGAATCAAACGGAAAAGTGGCCACGGCGCGCTGCGTAGACAAAATCCCGTGCTGGAAAGAAATAGCACCCGAGTGCTAATTATAAAAACTTTTTAAAAAATTGAGCGACTGTTTTTCCATTCATAAATCCTGGACTTGTACATAAACATTCTATTTACTCTTTCATATACTTTCTTAGGATTTAAGATATAATTTTCTACATTATAATCATCATGATTTATCGTAATGCAATTTTGCTGCTTGAGAAAAGGTATTATCACTTTTAGAACTTTTTGTACATAAGACATCTTTTAAGTTTGTTTAGAAGCTTGTGTTGCTGAGAAATCATATTTACTAATTATGTACAAAATAAAAATAAATTTCAATTTGCTGTAACTGATTTAGATGAAAGACTGTCCATTATTACTGAAATTTTATGTCTGCATGAAATATGAAGTATTTAAGTTATTAATACAGTGAAATCCCTCTATAACGATATTTTGGGGGTCAAAATAATATATTGTTCTAAAGAGAATTATCGTTATAGAGAGAATCGATATTGGAACGAAAAGATTTTTGTTCTTCATATATCCCATACCCTGCGGTGTCATCAGAAAGTGTTCTGTTTTCATTCAGCACACCCTCGCAAGTAATATATAATAAATGAAAGGAGAAAAACATGTTTATAGTTTTCAATAATTTTCACAACACTCGCAAATTTTAGTTAAATACCCTTGCCGCCTCGCCAGGGATTCTAGCGGCGATATAGCTCATAAATATTTATAGCATATTTGAATAACAAATATATAATGTCTAAATAAATAATACCTGAATGCCGCAAAATCGTTTTTTAAAATGTATTAGATATTAATTGAAAATACATACCCATTAATTTATCCTTATTTATTTTAAATTCTTTGTAAAGAAATCGGAAATTGGCAACAGTCGACTGTGAAAGTTCGTATTGTCTGCAAACCTCAGCTTGATTCATGCCTATATCAAAATCTTTTATGATGTTGAATTTCACTTCCATAGATATTTGTTTCCTTTTAGCCATTTGCTTTCGATTTTCACTAAACAAACTTCAAAATAAACAAGACTCATAAATAATTTAACATATCCTCGTGTAATAATCGACCTCGATAGGTTTTATCGAAGGTTAAAATTCTTACTCAAGTTCAGACAAAAGAACGCATCGTTTTCTATATCAGTTCCGGTGAAAGGAATCTTTGACTATTTTTTAAAGAGGGGGGATAGGAATCAAAGATGTGTCATCCAGGAAATGCCAACTGTCCTTCCACCTTACAAGAAATGCACTTTTTCATTACCATAGTGTTACATCAGATAAACGAAACTTAGAAGACGCTCTTTGGCAGAGGCGTGGTCCAACCCGTTTCAACCACATTTTACCTCGACTTTCTTTGTGTAGCTTTCAAAGTGTGTGCATGAGTTGTGCTTCTGATGCACCGTAGAAAAAAAAATATATCGTAATAGAGAGAATTATCGTTATAGAGGATATCGTTGTAGCGGGATTCTACTGTAGTTTTCGTTTCGACCAAAATAACGGTTTTTTTCCGGTTTTCTGTTCAGTTCCTGTTCAGTAACCCATAAAACCGAGGTGGACGTGACCCGGGTTTCGAACCAGGCCACCTTCCGTCTCCCAGTCCGGCCCACGGGTGGGGAGCACCCAGCTATTTTGAAACGAACGCTCCTATAGGTTGGACTAGTTCACTATTGTTGCATCATTTCACAGTGTTGGAAGGTGTGCAACAATGCAAGCTTTAAGTACGGCCTGCCGAGGTTTGAATGTGTACGGCAAGACGGGGCTGTGTGTCGGGGGTATCTCCCCAATCATGGTTCGTACGCCTTGTCGGGGGACATGGCGGTCGTAAACCCGGCGATGCCCGTTTGAGACTTCGATGTTGAGCAGCTTTGCTTGCTTCATTGTAATGGCCGGTGTACTTGTTTGTGCATCTTGTCTGTTGGCTTTGCTCCCCTCAATGCAGGAGTTTCAAGGTTAAGTTGAGAACGTGGTATCTTTGGATCACTGCAATCGTCATGTTCTTTTCTCCCCGAGAAAGTCTCATTTTGGTGTATTCGTGCATTGGACCCGCCGGTGATCATGTTTCAACAGCTGGTTTTTTACGCTGCACGTTCGTGCATTTACGTCTTGGTTTCCGAATTGGGGACCGGTTGGGGGGAAACCCTCTAGTGCTAGAGTACTACAGTGAAATCCCTCTATACGATATTTTGGGGGTCAAAATAATATATTGTTGTAAAGAGAATTATCGTTATAGAGAGAATCGATATTGGAACGAAAATATTTTTGATCTTCACATATCCCATACCCTGCAGTGTCACCATAAAGTGTTCTGTTTTCATTCAGCACACTCTCGCAAGTAATACATAGTGAATGAAAGGAGAAAAACATGTTTATAGTTTTCAGTAATTTTCAACACTCACAAATTTTAGTTAAATACCCTTGCCGCCTCGCCAGGGATTTTAGCGATGATATAGCTTATAAATATTTATACCATATTTGAATAACAAATATATGATGTCGAAATAAATAATACCTGAATGTTGCAAAAACGTTTTTTAAAAATGTATTAGATATTAATTGAAAATACATGCCCATTAATTTATCTTTATTTATTTTACTTCATGCCTTTATCAAAATCTTTTATGTAATAATAGACCTCGATAGGATTTATCGGAGGTTAAAATTCTTACTCAAGTCCAGACAAAAGAACGTATCGTTTTCTATATAAGTTCCGGTGAAAGGAATCCTTGACCATTTTTGAAAGAGGGGGAGAGGAATCAAAGATGTGTCATCCAGGAAATGCCAACTGCCCTTCCACCTTACAAGAAATGAGCTTTCTCATTACCATAGTGTTACATCAGCAAAACGAAACTTAGAAGACGTTCTTTGGCAGAGGCGTGTTCCAACCACATTTTACCTCGACTTTCTTTGTGTAGCTTTCAAAGTGTGTGCATGAGTTGTGCTTCTGATGCATCGTAGAAAAAAAAATATATCGTAATAGAGAGAATTATCGTTATAGAGGATATCGTTGTAGCGGGATTCTACTGTAGTTTTCGTTTCGACCAAAATAACGGTTTTTTCCGGTTTTCTGTTCAGTTCCTGTTCAGTAACCCATAAAACCGAGGTGGACGTGACCCGGGTTTCGAACCAGGCCACCTTCCGTCTCCCAGTCCGGCCCACGGGTGGGGAGCACCCAGCTATTTTGAAACGAACGCTCCTATAGGTTGGACTAGTTCACTATTGTTGCATCATTTCACAGTGTTGGAGGGTGTGCAACAATGCAAGCTTTAAGTACGGCCTGCCGAGGTTTGAATGTGTACGGCAAGACGGGGCTGTGTGTCGGGGGTATCTCCCCAATCATGGTTCGTACGCCTTGTCGGGGGACATGGCGGTCGTAAACCCGGCGATGCCCGTTTGAGACTTCGATGTTGAGCAGCTTTGCTTGCTTCATTGTAATGGCCGGTGTACTTGTTTGTGCATCTTGTCTGTTGGCTTTGCTCCCCTCAATGCAGGAGTTTCAAGGTTAAGTTGAGAACGTGGTATCTTTGGATCACTGCAATCGTCATGTTCTTTTCTCCCCGAGAAAGTCTCATTTTGGTGTATTCGTGCATTGGACCCGCCGGTGATCATGTTTCAACAGCTGGTTTTTTACGCTGCACGTTCGTGCATTTACGTCTTGGTTTCCGAATTGGGGACCGGTTGGGGGGAAACCCTCTAGTGCTAGAGTACTACAGTGAAATCCCTCTATACGATATTTTGGGGGTCAAAATAATATATTGTTGTAAAGAGAATTATCGTTATAGAGAGAATCGATATTGGAACGAAAATATTTTTGATCTTCACATATCCCATACCCTGCAGTGTCACCATAAAGTGTTCTGTTTTCATTCAGCACACCCTCGCAAGTAATACATAGTGAATGAAAGGAGAAAAACATGTTTATAGTTTTCAGTAATTTTCAACACTCACAAATTTTAGTTAAATACCCTTGCCGCCTCGCCAGGGATTTTAGCGATGATATAGCTTATAAATATTTATACCATATTTGAATAACAAATATATAATGTCGAAATAAATAATACCTGAATGTTGCAAAAACGTTTTTTAAAAATGTATTAGATATTAATTGAAAATACATGCCCATTAATTTATCTTTATTTATTTTACTTCATGCCTTTATCAAAATCTTTTATGTAATAATAGACCTCGATAGGATTTATCGGAGGTTAAAATTCTTACTCAAGTCCAGACAAAAGAACGTATCGTTTTCTATATAAGTTCCGGTGAAAGGAATCCTTGACCATTTTTGAAAGAGGGGGAGAGGAATCAAAGATGTGTCATCCAGGAAATGCCAACTGCCCTTCCACCTTACAAGAAATGAGCTTTCTCATTACCATAGTGTTACATCAGCAAAACGAAACTTAGAAGACGTTCTTTGGCAGAGGCGTGTTCCAACCACATTTTACCTCGACTTTCTTTGTGTAGCTTTCAAAGTGTGTGCATGAGTTGTGCTTCTGATGCATCGTAGAAAAAAAAATATATCGTAATAGAGAGAATTATCGTTATAGAGGATATCGTTGTAGCGGGATTCTACTGTAGTTTTCATTTCGACCAAAATAACGGTTTTTTTCCGGTTTTCTGTTCAGTTCCTGTTCAGTAACCCATAAAACCGAGGTGGACGTGACCCGGGTTTCGAACCAGGCCACCTTCCGTCTACCAGTCCGGCCCACGGGTGGGGAGCACCCAGCTATTTTGAAACGAACGCTCCTATAGGTTGGACTAGTTCACTATTGTTGCATCATTTCACAGTGTTGGAGGGTGTGCAACAATGCAAGCTTTAAGTACGGCCTGCCGAGGTTTGAATGTGTACGGCAAGACGGGGCTGTGTGTCGGGGGTATCTCCCCAATCATGGTTCGTACGCCTTGTCGGGGGACATGGCGGTCGTAAACCCGGCGATGCCCGTTTGAGACTTCGATGTTGAGCAGCTTTGCTTGCTTCATTGTAATGGCCGGTGTACTTGTTTGTGCATCTTGTCTGTTGGCTTTGCTCCCCTCAATGCAGGAGTTTCAAGGTTAAGTTGAGAACGTGGTATCTTTGGATCACTGCAATCGTCATGTTCTTTTCTCCCCGAGAAAGTCTCATTTTGGTGTATTCGTGCATTGGACCCGCCGGTGATCATGTTTCAACAGCTGGTTTTTTACGCTGCACGTTCGTGCATTTACGTCTTGGTTTCCGAATTGGGGACCGGTTGGGGGGAAACCCTCTAGTGCTAGAGTACTACAGTGAAATCCCTCTATACGATATTTTGGGGGTCAAAATAATATATTGTTGTAAAGAGAATTATCGTTATAGAGAGAATCGATATTGGAACGAAAATATTTTTGATCTTCACATATCCCATACCCTGCAGTGTCACCATAAAGTGTTCTGTTTTCATTCAGCACACCCTCGCAAGTAATACATAGTGAATGAAAGGAGAAAAACATGTTTATAGTTTTCAGTAATTTTCAACACTCACAAATTTTAGTTAAATACCCTTGCCGCCTCGCCAGGGATTTTAGCGATGATATAGCTTATAAATATTTATGCCATATTTGAATAACAAATATATAATGTCGAAATAAATAATACCTGAATGTTGCAAAAACGTTTTTTAAAAATGTATTAGATATTAATTGAAAATACATGCCCATTAATTTATCTTTATTTATTTTACTTCATGCCTTTATCAAAATCTTTTATGTAACAATAGACCTCGATAGGATTTATCGGAGGTTAAAATTCTTACTCAAGTCCAGACAAAAGAACGTATCGTTTTCTATATAAGTTCCGGTGAAAGGAATCCTTGACCATTTTTGAAAGAGGGGGAGAGGAATCAAAGATGTGTCATCCAGGAAATGCCAACTGCCCTTCCACCTTACAAGAAATGAGCTTTCTCATTACCATAGTGTTACATCAGCAAAACGAAACTTAGAAGACGTTCTTTGGCAGAGGCGTGTTCCAACCACATTTTACCTCGACTTTCTTTGTGTAGCTTTCAAAGTGTGTGCTTGAGTTGTGCTTCTGATGCATCGTAGAAAAAAAAATATATCGTAGTAGAGAGAATTATTGTGATGTAAGGGATGATTATTACCATTGTTGTAAAGAGAATTACCGTTTTAAAGGATATCGTAATACAGAGAACTGTTTTACATTAATCTAAGGGGAATTCAGCCAGGACTATGAAAAAATATCGTAATACAGAGAATTATCGTTATAGAGGATATCGTTGTAGCGAGATTCTACGGTATAATATATTTTATTGTATTTTATGTAACATCATATATTCTTATGTTTTCGGAAAACAGAAATTTTGGTCTTGGGAAAAGAAAAATCTGAATTATTAATATGGTATTTATGATCACTATAAAGTTATCTATCAAAATCATGTTTCATCATTCTCATTTTCAAACGCCTACACACAAAATAAAAAAATTAAAAAAATTAAAAATAAACAAAAATAAAATGCTAATGCTTCTTTAAAAGCAAGTAAATTTGTAATGTGATTTGCTTTAAACAGGGTGATATAATTTTACATTTTATGTGTTCTGTATTGCTACATTTTTATATACATTTTTAAATAATGCCATAAAATGCTTTAAAGACATTGAGAGTTTCCAAACTGCCTTTTAAATTCGAATCCATATAGAAATTATTTCGCATGAAATAGTTTCCATATTAATAACGTCTTCCGTATAAATAAAGTCTTTCAAAATTGTAATTTTAGATTTAAAATTTGAAAGTTTGATGTTGCATTATGATTAAAAAACTTCTAGAAAGATAGGCAGATAGTTATATTTTTCCAGTGACTTCAGTAATCTGAAAACATTGTAAATGAAAAAGTAATGGGATTTACACCTTAATAATTATTTTTGTCATATTATATTATTTTCATGAAAACAAAATTTGACTCAATTTACAACTTATATGCATTTTTAATAAGAACGATGAAAATGTTATGAAGTTTTAGATTAAAAACAATTTTACCAACTAGTATAAATTACCATTTATCAAGAAATGTTTAGTGTACTAAATTACATCTTAAATTAATAAGAAATTGTTCTTTTATTAAAAAATGTTACAGATTATTTACAGGCGATAGTATATTAAAAATATATCAATGAAATTTTGAACTGGTTTTATTTATTTTTGTAAATTTTTCTTAATATGTTAGATAAAATAATTATTTGAGAGTAAATTTCTTATAAATGCACTTCACTTAACTGCAAGTCAAGATACTTTTTCATTATCCGGATGCATTAGAAATAAATTTCAGATTAAGTTTCACGTCGCGTTTTCATTATAAAGCCTTTTCTATGTAAACAATTCTTTGAAAATAAAATTTAATATAAGTATTTAAAATAGATTATCGTATGTTAAAAGTTTGCTTTTATTAAAGACTCTGAAAAGTAGAGAGTTCTTTTATTTCATCACATCTTGGTTTCACGATATTTTATCAATCTGTAAAAACTACCGCTGTAATAACTGACTGAATTCATAAGAATATTTAAATTATCATATGAAACAGATGTTATAAATTCATTTAAGGAGAATCAGCACATAAGTTCCTTAAAAACGTGCACAGTAAACAATAAATTTTTGTACAAATGTAAACAAAAGAAAAATAGGCTTCCAAAACTCCTTAAAATCCGCATATTCATATTTTTATTGAAACATAGATTAAAAATGAGACTTGTAGCCGGTTGAAAAATTCTTTCCTTTTAAAATAAGCAAAGTAGGGTTAACAAGTATTACCTAAATTTTAGAAACTGTATAGTTAGATGATTAATGAAAAATGAAATTTTAAATTTTCTTTGTACAATTTACATGCCTGTTTGTCAGTGGAGGGATGCCTCTCTCAATATTTCTTGCTTCTCTAGGTAATTTAGACTACATCATACATTTTAGGATGGCGCATTATGTTTATGCAAACATCCAGTTAAAGACATTTTGAGTTTTACATCAAAAAGTAGTATTTTATAACTCTATATAAAAATTTATATATTTTAGAAAATTAAACAGAAACATGATGCATCACTTATTTTTATGATAATAATTTATAATTAACGTATTTCCGAGAATGTAATAATTTCTGTAAGAGTGCTTTAAAAGGAAACGAAATCTTGCTTTCTAATCGTTTCAGGTAATAAATCATGCTTATTTATATACAATAATGTACTGAACTCTCAAAAACACATAATAAACCTTTGCAGAATCATTTACAAAATATTGTGGGTATCAATTATCATCCGTTTGATTTCAATTTGGTCATACTTGTTTATAGGCTGCATTCACCCGCGGAACTCTAAATTTTTGAATTATTTCACACCCTCAAAAATAAACTTATTAAAACAGATTACATTGTTCTCTTCTCAGTACATTTCAAGTCTTTTCTACATAATACCTAGCTTGTTCTCTCAGACATGCTTATCTCTTCCTCATCTTCATTGTTTTAACAGTCTGGTAAAGCTTCACATCCAATTTTGCCACTTCGCATACAGAGTGTCCCTGAACTAAACTATTATAAAAAATGTAAAGGTAAGACAGGACACATAATAAGGAATCAGAAACATTTATCAATATGTCACTCGGAAGAAAAACGACAACAGTAAACCCATCACATCCCAGGATTATTTTTTTTACATTTTAGTGTAAAAAAAAAAAAATAAAAATTTATTAGAATGAAAAAAAATGAAAATGTAAATGTACATCTTCCTTGAGAGAAATCCTGCCAATGGCCTTTATTGGGTTAAGAAATTTGGTGTATTGATTTGGCAGGCAATTGGCAAAACGTGTGACTGCATTGCATGCATAGTGTGGGAGGAATGCAATAGCTTCTCCATTTATCCTATTTAAGTCTTTATAATTTCGTTTTTTGAAGACCCATGACAAAGCAATCACTTGATTCCTCAGATATCTTCTAGTTTTATTTCCAAAATTCGTAACCAACGCATTTTTTATTTCATAGATTGCCTCAAAAGTATACCAATGATTTTTGGGACACATTATACAGATTTTTCATGTTATAATGTTTCACTTAAGAATTATAATTGTTAAGTGAGGTAATGTTTAGAACAGATATACGTGAACACAGAATATCAAACCATAATTTATTGTAAGATTTATGTGACAACTGTACTACGATAACAATTCATATAAATCCGTCATTGCAACTAATGATCCAGAAATCCTTTCTTCCATTTATGATCTTGGGCGTGCTGATTAAGTTTCCACACCTAAGTAATGCATATTCTGTCACATCCAGATAAGAAAGAGCACATGTATCTCGGGGAATGAATAAACACATTTATTCAGCTCATCTCAAAAGAGATATTTCTGCAGGAATGCTGTGATAATGCTGTTTTCAGGAAAACATATTCCCTTTCGGTTTCATCCGAGTCTTATCTGTCAGATTTAAGTGTTTCTCTTCCAAATTAATAGAACTTGAAAGCAAAGAAAATTGTTATAATGAAAGTGCTTGTGTTTAAAGTACTAAGTGCGAATTTAAACTCATTAAAATATTTCGGAAGGATAAGATACATCAAAACATTCGGAATCCTATGAAATGCGGTTTATTAAACTTTGTTTTTATGCATTTGACTTTTAATTTTATGCAAAATAATCTTGATGTGTTATTCAGTGTTGCTTTCATGCACTAGTTATTAAAATACGGAAAAAAAGTGTCATTAAGCTTTATTTATTTACTGTAAAATTACAATACTATTCTTAATGTATTATTAATTTATTGAAAAATACTATTATATGTTGTTCAAGCTTCCTTTTAGATTTCTTAAATAAATGGTCCAGTCTCTAGAATCTGCATCAATGAAAATAAAATAAAAAAATCACTTTTTTGAAAAACATATGGTAGTTCAATTATTTTTTTAAAAACTAATAACTTATAAATTTAACTTCGTCAACTGGTTGACGAAGATAGCATTAGCAACACTACATTCCTATGCCATTGCAAACGTGGCGCCCTATTCTTTCTAAACATATTTTGCTAGAAGTTCTAATTAATCCTGCATAATGTGAATAATTCTTACAAAATTGTCAGTTAAATAGATTTAATACATATATTTTCCACTATATTCTGGAAAGTAAAATGATTTTGAAGGGGAACCCACAAAATACTATCCCATCATTCCATTCTAACAGAATTAAAAAGGATTAGTTTGTCACACAAACTTACTCTAGCATCCCGAAATTGTTTTAAAACTACCGCGGAATTAAAGTCAGTGTAAATCTAAAGTATTTGCATTCTCGAAACCAACAACCGGGTTTAAGATTTTGATAGGGAAATTATGAAGTCTTTAGAATGCTGCAAAAGAAAATAAAAATTCTAAATGGGGCACGTTTTGGAAGCATTTTGAATTTCATTGTCCTGCTAGCTTCTTTGGATATCTAGTATGGAGTTAAAGTTGTTGGAAATTTTGATATTGTTACTGTAATGTTTATTTTTATTATTTTTAAACGGATGATATATTATAGCTTTAAGCTCTATTCTTTGCTCTTTAACAATCTGTGCATATTTGGACGATTTGAAATAATTTAATGATTAGTCTTATAAAGATCTTGACCTGTTGAGTTGCACACATATAGCAACATAAGTGTTGAAAAAATGTCTAAATGCACAGACACACACATATACAAAAAAATAAAATATAACATATAAATAAATAAATAAATAAAAATGGAAAAAAAAGACGAGCTAGCAAATTGCAATTCTTTAAATTATATGCACCTACATGCAGTGGATCCTGCTACAGTGACGTGATTAAGATAACATATTTAATAGTAATTGTCATTTATTTTCAGTTTTTTTAATTTAATATTTTTTAAATCGATTCTTTCAACTTTAAATTGTTTTCTCCTTTTTAATTATACCGGCTTTTAAAATTTTGTATTGCGCTTTTTCCCACATGTTCAGTTTCAGTTAACTGCTTATGTTTCCGGATTTCATGAATAAATTATTCTTTCACGCTTTGCTCTTTGTCAGTAATAAGAAGGAATGTTTTTTTTTTTTTTTTTTTGCGGGGTGGGGGTTGATGAATAAGCCCCTATCTAAATCCGCCACTGGCTCGTATATTAATTATGGTAGCATTACTGTAAATAGGCACTAATCCGGTACCGTGCCATTATATTGTAGTCACTGTCAAGATACCAGGCCTGTGCCTTTATTTTTAATAATAGCCGGCACCCGGCCATTTCATTTTCAGCATTATAAACTTAATGGGCCAGTGCCTTTATTGTGAGTAACGGCCGGTACATGCAGTATGCCTGCAGAGTGCCGTTGCCTTCCCGGGCTTCTGGCAAGGTACTTCTCGGGCGACCACTTTTGGTACGATTCAGTTACTTGTTGCATTGCCGGGCCGGTGCTGGACGTAAAGGCAGATAGGCACTGGAAAGGTACTCCTCCAGCAGGTGTGTGTTTGCTGGGTATGGACGCACTTCCGGTAAAATACTGCTGCACTAATTTTCTATCGCACGGGTTTACTGTAATTTGGCTAGTTTTATCTTCAGTATTTGGGTGCCCTGCTCTTTGTAACGTATTGCCATCTCTCTGTTTACTAAGAATATACTACGGTTTTTCGGCATCTTTAACTGTGAATGTATTATTGGCTCTCGTTCGGGCTTTCCTTTAACATGCCAAGTTTAACTCGCCAACCTCTTGATAATGGTCCGACTGAATTTAACTTAATTAGACCCTTTTCGACCATCATAGTTAAACGTCTCCCAGTCACAAGCACCCTGCTAATATTTTTAGTTTAAGGCTGGAAATAAAGTATTTTCATCTCTCTCTATAGAGTGTCATAACTGTATCGCAAAGTGAGTTTTACTTGGTTATTGTGCAACACAACGCTCTACCTTTACTACATGACTTCGAGAAAGTAAATCCTTCAATAGTATTTAAAATAAACCCTAACAAATAGAAATCGCTTTCATAGTGACCGCCTCTGTAAAGAGACCACCTGTCAGAAAAAACATGGTATTTAAATTATTTTTTTAAAAACTAATAATCAACTGGTTAACGAAGATACCATAGCCTGTCTAATGGAAACTTTTACACGGTTTTACTGTATATCTACCACACTTTAGCACCTTTGTAAGATGACCATCTTTAAAAGATGTTCAGTTTAGTTCTTCCCGAGGAGGATCACATTAGACAAGTCGCATGTAACATTTTATTACATTCTTATTCCTAAAAACTCTTATTTCTTTCCTATTTCTTACTGTCTGATAAGCTTTCTTAACCACCAGAATATTGAATCGAATAAAAGAAATAAGAATGGCATGTCGATAACAGTTATTCTATTGAATTGAAACTCACTGAATTTTAATGATTACTACATCACGGTTTCTTTTTCTTCTAAATAACTTTACGAAGTTTTTAAAAAAAAGTTTGATTAGATTCCAACTCATTGATTCCAAGTAACCAATTTTTATTTTAAAGGCTGTTATTTATTAAATAAGAAGCAGCAAGCAAAAATATCCGAAACGCTTTCAAGCACCTATTATCTAAGTTTCTTCAATTTGTTTGTTTCAATTAACTTACAAAGTTATTTCTCCTGAAAAACTAAGCCAATTACGTTTTTCATTCTTAATATTTGACAGGAAATTATGTTTCTTTCTTTCTTTAGTAAATTCGCCGTCAAAAATTACGCAAATTTGCGAAAAGAAAAATTTTGTTTTATATGATAAATATCCCGTAAAAGAAAAGCTTCGCCATACCTCCCCGTACTTTTATTTCTTTAAAAAAAAGACACTTTCAAAATGGGATGGTTATTTACTGAGATAAAAATTGCGACTGAATTAAAAGCGGATTTAAAATGATGATTATGTACTTTAAAAGAACACCTGTTAGAACTTAAAATCCGCTCAAAAAAGTTGTTCTTTCAGCATCAAGTGAATGTATTGAAAATACAACAAGCATTAATAGTTTTTGGAAGTAGAAATGTCTGAAATTCAAGCATTGAGAGGAAATTAATAAGTAGTATGTGAAGAAAATAAATGTATAACGCTAGTATATCAAAAGAAATATAAAATTGATGATCGTTTAAAATGTAGGTTAGTGAAAAAAAAAGCGAATAGCGGCTGGCTTTGTTAAAAAAAGGACGTAATCGAAGTTGAGAATTTTACTCTCAAAGTAAAACATGTCTAAGTGTCACCAAACCGATTTAGAACTACTTTTTAACAAAAAATTACGCATGGATCACCAAAGAGTTGTAATATTTTACTTCTGAATAGTTATTATTTTTCAGTTGCGAGAGATATTTTACACTGTGTTCCACAGGAAGGTAGTGTCTCTTTTTAAATAGGAAAAGAACTACAACTATAAAAAATACTTTGTTCAATTAAACAAAATTTACATTTCTTGAATCGGAGAATTCCATGAAGAAAGCACGAGATCAATTAAAATGTCATTGAACTCATTTTCCAATTTTTGTTTGCTTTCGATTGTTAGAAGATCTGTAATAAGTCAACACACAGAACGCATTTTTATTTAGCAAAGTAAGAAATTTTTTACTTACTTTAAGAAAACCACCACCTGTTTTAAGAAAGAAGAGCTTGATATATGTCTATGAAAACAGTTACTTTTTATACTGCCTCCAAAGGTAATCATATATCGATTGCATTTAGCCGAAATAGAAAATACGAAAGATTTTTCAAATGGCTTTTCACACAAGCTATGCGTGAGCTTAATGGAAATAGTGATACGCCATGGAGCATTTTTCATGCGCCTACAAGTAATAGATTATTAAAATAGTAAGTAACTGCATCATATATTAACTCTTTAATAATTTCTTATATTGGTAATTCTGTATAAAAAAGCAAATTGCTGATGACCAATTGTGAATTCAATATAATTCTATAAATTAAGATCAGGAATTAGATTTGTTTTACATATCGAATTTATTCATTTATCGTAATTTGAAAGTGCAGCGAAAAAAAGGAAATTTGTATTTAAAGTTACCTTTCTTTTGAAGATGCGATAATAAAACTGGAAAACACTTTGTAGAAAAGTATATTGGATTAGAAAATTCTCTCAGTAACCCTTTCGTTCAAACGTGAGTTTGAACGAAAGGGTTACTGAGAGAACCGTTTAATGACTTTTATCATCATTAATTTGAAAACTAAACATTTTGCTTAATTTTTTTAACTTTCCAGGACGCTAACACAAGTGTGTAACGGCCAGGTATGAACAAGAAACAGCTCAGGCACCAATGCAATTTTGTGGATGGGAATGGATAGTTGAAAAACTCACACACACACACACACACATACATATATACAGATATATATATATATACTTTAGCACATATCAGAAAATCGCCCCCCCAGGCCAGCCATTGTTATTATAGAATTAATGCATAAAATGCAACGTCTCAACAGAGGGAGAATTGCACAACACCAAAACCACAGGTTTCTGACTCACAGCCTGAGGTTTTGCCAAGGAAATGTGTTATAAGTACAAGCCGTATTCAACATACATTACTATAAATGTATTTAAATTAACTCGGCTGTTCGAGCCTCGTCAGGGGGAGGCCCCCCTGAAACCCCTAAGTTTTTAGTTTCATTTTTGCATATTAAAATGATATTAATTGACTATGTCCTTTTACCTCTCATATTTCGTGTATTTCGCCTGGTAATCCTATGTTGAAATTTTTATGATTGTAACCTATTTATAGAAAAATATATGTGATGCATATTCTACAGCTTACGAAATATTTTAACAATAGATTAAAGCTGTTGTGAACTAATAGTAAAAATTATGTCGCTTTTTTGGGGCATATTTTTCGAACAATTTTCAATAAAGGGGATGAGAGATAAAATGACATAGTCATGAATATATATTATGAAAGTAAAACAAAACATTACTTTCTTTCTTCTCTGAGGGGGCAGTCACCGTTGCTCCCCCCTCTAATCCGCCCTTGCTTGGCACATCAGAGTGATGATTTGTTTGGAGTGTTTGGAAATGAATGCGTTTTTACTGGCACGTATGAGTGACATTGGATCGAAAGCTTTATTCTATTCAAAATTCGGAATTGAATATTGGGCTAACTTTGAATGCATGACAAATGCCCAAACTGGGAGATAAACAGAGTCCTTCTTACACGTGGGACAAAAAGTATGCGTACCTTCATATGTATTTCAATGTTTTCATAAGAGAGACTTCCACTCCACATGCCAATAATATACACTCCAATTATAATTTTTTGTTTTGTTTTTAAATAATTAATGTGAGAAGCAACCCAAGATATAATTTTGCGATTCTGGTCAAGAATGATGGCTCTTACAAAGAAAGAACACCGATTTATCGTTTCTAATCTGCTTCCTAGTTAACTCTTTAACGCGCAGTGTTCCCGCTCTGGGAACACCACACTCTGACGTTTTGACTGTTGCCAGTCACGAAGAACAGATTTGATTTCTATAAAAATAGTTGCGGGAGACATAGCTCCACGATAATCCTTTACTTTTTAGCACGTCATTCCCCGTAAAAACATTGTCACGATTATTTTTAGCAGCACTGACATCTGCTGAAAAATGGAAGAATGCGAGAACAGCTGGATGGATTGCCCAATGCTGATAAAGGGCAGCCGTTGCCATCGCTCGACTTAACCACCAGCAAGATGGCGGACGATCGAAACGTTCATCGCGTGCCAGAGAGCATGACCCATCTAGAGACCCATTTTTGGCGACAGCTCTCTGTGCCCGCGCACAGGCAGCTGCGTCAAAAGGGCTGCGTTAAAGTCTGTTAGCTGACCATGTAAATCACATAATAGTCAATTCAATCAAAAAAGTAGGTACTCTATTAATGTCGTTTACGATTAATATTTTGAAGTATCAGGGGTAGGAACGTTAGGATGCACTCTGCATACGTACATATTCTGCGCAAAATTTTATCAAAATGCATACTACAAATATATATTTGTCGTCATGTTAAGCAGAAACTTTCCAGAAAGAATTAAAGTTATATTTGTTATTATATATTATGGTCTAAGAGCCAGCGACCGCCAGACCTTCGTCATAGTATAAAAGCTGAAACTTTCTCTGCGCATACCCCCCAACAGAGGTAGGAACAATCGGTCCCTATAAAGTTTGGATGATCGTGGCTTTGGCAGGTAACAGGTGGCAAAGGTGTATAAAATTGCAGAAAATTTTCGTTATTTCATAAAGCTTAATTTTTTAATATGTTCTTCTTCGCAGTACTAGAAATCACTTTATCCCTTGCCAGACACTTTTCCATCGTGGCAAACCCCCGCCAGACAACCTCCAACCTCAAAGTCATGGAAAACGTAATTCTATTACGAGCGCGCTGCAGCATCGTAAGAAAGTTCAGAAGTAGTAGTATAAAATGTGCTTTGCACTTTTTGACAGCTTGACGTACTTCGTCGCGGGAGTTTACAAACACAACGGTTTTCCATGACTTCCGTTGACTTTGAGATTGTGTGGCGGGGGTTTGCCACGATGGAAAAGTGTCTGGCAAGGGATGAAGTGATTTCTAGTACTGCGAAGAAGAACATATAAAAAAATTAAGCTTTATGAAATGACGAAAATTTTCTGCAGTTTTATACACCTTTGCCACCTGTTACCTGCCAAAGCCACGATCATCCAAACTTTATAGTGGCCGATTGTTCCTACCTCTGTTGGGGGGTATGCGCAGAGAAAGTTTCAGCTTTTATACTATGACGAAGGTCTGGCGGCCGCTGTCTCTTGCTCTACACGCTTAATCCAAGTGAGAGAATAAAGTAATCAATGTCGGAATGAAAGGAAAACTTCATGGATTCGATGTATTTGCATCGAAATCCAATGGTATTTACGCAAAAACGCTCTTTAAGTATTCGTTTTCCGCGAATTCCACGTCCTGCTTCCTGTTTCCCAAAATACTGATAACGTTCGATCGTCTTTGAAAATTAGTTGATGTTCTTTTCGCTAGGAACGGGGGATATTCTGATTGGTCAATACGTTTTAGCGCCTTATCTTTTCGACCCTGGTATGTCATAGAGAGGGCTTTTTTTCCACTGTCATCGTGTCTGTGTTTTATAAAAAAACAATGGATAAGTAAAGAAGATCTTAACATTATTTTATTGGATAGCGGTATTGAAGAAGAAGTTACCCAAAAGCTGTATGGTAAGTCCTTTTCAATTTTCTGTTAAAAAATCTTATGTTACCGTTTGAAGTATATTCCCAAAGCCAGTCTCTCGTTTCCTGTGTTTTATCTCTCTTGTGATTTTTCTTAAGTCCTTCTAAAGACAGCAGGGATCTGAATTATAATTATTAAATATGCTATAAATGATATTTTATCTATGCACACACATTCTGCAAAACGTACGTTAAACGGCTTGTTCCACTTTGAACATTAATGCCTGACATTTCTTTCATAAATATCAAATTAAAAAAATTAGAAAGATATTTAATTAATATAAATATATTTAGTTTGCATGATATATGTATTTCTAAACTTACTTTCAATTTAATGTTTAGGCATTTTGGAAAAGAAAATTTATAACTTGCAATATTTAATTTATCTAGGCACAAAAAACTTGTGTTTCGGTAAATCCTTCTGAAGACAGTATGAATCTGAATTATACTTATTAAATATGATATAAGTAATATTTTACGTATGCACACACATTCTGCAAAACATATGTTTAATGGCTTAGTTCCACTCTGAACATATCCCTGAAATTTATTTCATAATTATCAACATACAGAAAAATTCAGAAAGATTAATGTAGATATATTTATTTAATTTGTATAAAATGTGTATGTTTAAACTAACTTTAAATTAAATGATTTTGAAGTGCACTTTGGACAAAGAAAATTTATAATTTCCAATATTTAATTTATCTGTGATCACAAAACATTTGTGTTTTGATAAATCCTTCTAAAGACAGTATGAATCTGAATTACACTTTTTAAATATGATATAAATAATATTTTATCTATGCACACAGATTGTGAAAATATGTTAAATATCTTAGTTCCAGTCTGATCATATCCATGACATTTATTTCATAATTATCAACAAAGAGAAAAATTTAGAAAGATATTTAATTAATATAAATTTATTTATTTAATTTGTGTGATATGTGTATTTTCAAACTTACTCTCAATTAAATTTTTTGGCATTTTGGAGAAACATAATTTATTATTTGCAATATTTAATTTATCTAAGCACAAAAAATTTGTGTTTTGATAAATCCTTCTAGACACTATGAATCTGAATTATACTTATATGATATTATATATGATATAATTAAATTTATTTATTTAATTTGTATGATATGTGAATTTTTAAACTTACTCTCAATTAAATGTTTTGGCATTTTGGAAAAAGATAATTTATTATTTGCAATATTTAATTTATCTAGGCACAACAAATTTATGTTTTGATAAATCCTTCTATATTCCTTCTATAGTATGAATCTGAATTATACTTTTATGATATAAATAATATTTTACCTATGCACACACATTCTGAAATACATGTTAAATGACTTAGTTCCACTCTGAACAAATCCGTGACATGTATTCCCTAATTATCAGCATACAGAAAAATTTAGAAAGATATTTAATTGATGTATGTATTCATCCAAAGTACATTTGTTTTATTGCATGTAAATCTGAAGAAATTATATTGTTAAAGATTATCCATTCGAGAGTTTAAAAAAATCCTTCATCCAAACATTAACAAGACTTATTTTAAATTTAATAACTATTCTAATTCTAAATTTTGGAATTTATTCTAAAAGAAATTATTCTAAGATTATTTAGAAATTATTCTAAAAAAAGTTTGAATTGTATGCTTCAAATATATGTGTGTATATACATCAACTGTTTTATATTTTTTTATACAGGAAAATTGCTTATCATTTAAGAGTAGCCATTGTAAAGCTTGAAAAGAGATTTAATAGTAAAACAACTGCAGCTAAGTATTAATTACAAAGAATTTATTATTTTGAGATAATTTTAATTAATAGCAATATATATTTGGTGTAAAGTAATATGGTATGTTTTAATATGCTGTTGTTTAACCTGATTGCAACAGTAATGAGATTTTTTGCCAGTTTGGGTAAAAATTATTCTTGATCATTATTCTCCCCTTACTTTAATTTTAGTTTATCTATATAATTATTGTACAGATATAGATTTCAAAAATTTTGGTGAGATTGGGGCAATAGTAGCATATTTATACACATAAAATGTATCCCAGGATAAATAGTTCGCTACATAAACAGATAGCTTATATTAAGCTCTAAATTCTAGGTTAAGGAACTTGAAGTCACACTCTGAAAACTGTAATAAGTTCACATCTGTGAATAAAAGTTTATTTTAAGAAGTTTCATTGCACTACACAGAACATACCTTTAGAGGTGTCATAAATTTTGAGGTTTATAATAAGAATTTAAATTTGAATATTTGGTATAGTGAAAATAATTAATTTCAGCATTAATGAAAATATTTCCTTTTCATTTTAATATGGTTTATGTTTTGTGCCTTGAAAGTGCGATAATTTTTAAACTCTGCACTAATTGCTAAATATCAAACATTAAAGCTGTATTATTAGATAATATCTAAAAGTATGTATGTGTTTGTTTTTATTGATTATTGAACAGTAATGTTTTCTGGTTTTTGTCTAATTCTGCCTGTGTATTAAATTTTATTTGTGTTAAAAATTGTTTCTTTCTACTAAATGCCATTTTATGTTATTTAGTATAAATTGTGTGGTATACGTAATGTTAGTAGTATAAATTTTAAAATTCTCTATTTATGTTAAAAAGAATTTTACCATTACTATGACAAATTTCATATTTAGTATTAAAAGATAACTTTAACAGCATTTAATTGAAATTTGTGCTACTGCATAAACTTTATGGTATAAATAGATAAAATCACTTTTAAATCAGTAAATTTATTCAGTAAAATAATAATAATTTAATGTAGACTTTAAAATTATTAGTTTAAACTATGTAACTTGAAGTTTCCCGTGAAACATCTATTTTTTCAGTTATGACTGCTTTTATAGTTTTTAACTTAACAGAAAGTGCTTTTGCACATAGTCACTCATCAAAAAGTACTTTTGCACATAGAAAGAAAATTTCTCTCTCACTCTCTAATTAAAAAAAAAAAAAACGCAATATCAGCTGAAACAGGTCGTTTTTCTAATTGTAGTTTTATAATTAGCCACACAGTAAGTTATATAAACTCATACCCCCCCCCCAACACACACACACACACACACACACACAAATTCCGTCTTTGTCCGAGGGAAGGAGAGTAAAGCTTTGAGTTCAGGTTCAAATGTAAACAACCTTGAATGTACATGCTAAATCTGGAGGCGGGGGCGATCTCTTCCTTGTTTGTTAGCATGTATTTAAAATAACGATTTACAGCCTAAAATAATCCTCCATTGGAGATAGTACTGAACTTTTGATAAATTATAGATGTCTGTGCTCTCTGGAGTTCTTTAAGAATATAGTTAATAGCTTCAGTGTAGTTAGTTATGAAAACAGTAACATAAAGTAATATCTTAATTATTAAGTATAAATAAATATTGTTGTAACAATGCTAGTAGTCAGCTTATATAATTTAAAGAATTTTTTTCAAATCTCTCCCTTTATCAAGATTGAAAACATGTAAAGCTACTTTTGATTTGGGGCTCCTCTGAAGCTGAGTTCTGGCTGCATTGCATATGCAGCAAATCCCAGATAAAAGAAGCCCTTTTTTAAATTAACCTTTCCGAAAAAATATTAAATTGCATTATTGTATATTTTTAGGTCAAATATCTTTTTTAACATGACTGTATTTTTTTGTACTTATATATACTATACATATTTCTGATTGATGCAGAATTCCTTAAAATATTCCCGGAAATGCTGCAAATTTTCTCTGACTTTTCCCTTTCTTTTTTATACTCCTCGCTAATATAAGTACGTTTCCAGAAGCAGGCAGATATGAAAAGAGCTTTCCTGAAGAACTAGATGATTTGAGAGTGAATATATACAATAACATATATTATATTTCTTAATTGCTTAATGATAATGCAGTTGCTTCAGAAAGTTTCAGAATTTTACTTTGATAAATGTCATTTCTTCTTTCTTACAAATAAATATTACTGTGCTTTCTTGAACTAGGTAAATCTTTGTTTCTTCAAATTCATGTATTAAATGAGGGGTCATACTTGTCCTGAAATTGCCTTTTTTGTAAAATGTAATAGATTTTTAGTATAGTTTCTTGTTTAATATTTTAATTGATCCACTTAAAATTTTGAATGATGCTATAATTTTAAGACCAAGACACGTACGGTACGACACTTCTGTAACAGTTACTTTATTTAAAAAGCTCCAAATGCATTGTTACTAATAATAAACTGCTAAAGAAAAGAAAATATCAATATCAGGGTTTCTTACATTCATAAAGAGTTAATTTTTGCATTAGTTAAAAAAATTTTTGCGCATTGATTACTATACAGTCTTATTTTATGTATTTTTCATGTAGCAATTCTTTTCAATTACGTTTAGAAAATGACTGACACTTAGTTCAATACGCTTTGTTTTTGTTTTTCACTAAATTGGGCAAATTTATTAAAAACTCTTTGGAAATATGGCATAAAAATATGGCAATTGTATAAATTTCCTTTATTGTTTGCATAAGTTGGATTTTAAAATACTTGTTATCGATATTTTTTTCTAAAAAAATTATCAGCATTATCAATGTTGGCAGAATTATTAACAGTAACTGGAATAGGGAAGAAAAAAATTTGTTAGTGAATTTTAAATTTGAGAAATTTTTAATGGAATTTTCATATGATGTTCATCTGTTGATACATATTTACTCTCTTTGCATTATACTTATACACCATATAGCAGCAAATGAAAAATATGTGAAAAAGGTGTTTTCTAATGATTTTATGCTATTGATCAAAATAAAAGTAAACTATTGCATAAAAATTTGCAAATGTATTTATGAAGCAAAAGTACTTAGATGTGTGTCTCCTCTTAAAGAAAGGGTAATGATGAAAGAAAAATCTGGTATGAGAAAAATCCTTTCCAAAGATATATTTAAGAACTCATTCAAAGTTATTTTATTGCTGTTCTATGTGCAGGAGTAATTAAAATGAAAGTATGTTCCGAAGATTTGTGCAAAATTTTCAATTTTAAATGTTGACATTAAAGTAAGAAAATTAAATTTAAAAAAATCTAATAAAGTCACATTTTTAAGTATGAAAAACGTTATCGGGAATTATTTAACAATTTCCACCTCCCCTCCCCCTATCCATACACACACCATATGAAGAAAGCTGTGCTGTGGATTATCTTTCTAAAAGGGGAATGTGTTTCCTTTTTTGAGATACTGATTTTATGTATTAATAATTATGAGCAATTCAATTCATGTGAGCAGCTTTAAGATTAATGTTTATTATAATGAAACAATATAGCAATGAGTTACACACTAATTTTTAAAAGAATTGCCGTTTGTATTGCAAAATGCTGTTATGTTTAATTAAATGGTATGCCGTTCAAGTTTCAGAAGATCAAAAGACGAAGTTCTGATCTGATGTGCTATTCAGATAGATCGGGGTAAAATTATTACAGTCATTTAAAATTTATCAAGAGTTACAAAATAGTTATTTAGATGTTTTTGTGAAGTACACAGCATTAAAAGAAATGTTTTCAATATTTTGTGATATATTAAAATAATCTTTTTTCACTTTACAGGGAAATGGCGCGTTGGATGAGGCTGTTGAAAACATTGCTGAGACAGGACCGTACGTTTTATGTACAGGAGAAAGATTCCACTACAATAATATACTCTTAGTTTTGGACAAACACGTAGTTGAAATTAGCCAATGTCCTTTAAAGACTTTTGATAACTTGTTTAAATGTTTTTATGCTGTCAACATAAAATATCCAGAGCCCAGAAGTAGAAATCAAATATGCTTGATAGCTAACACCGATTATATCTTGTCTCGGAAATTAAGCATTATTGTTCAACAAATAAATTTTTTTAATATTTGTTTGTTAAAGAGAATTTTATATGCGATATTTACAAATTAATTTTACGAAAATGTAATAGCAGTTGATAGAAAATCATATCTTGTATTTTAAACAAGATAATTTTGAGTGTATTTAATAGATTAGAATTTATATAGTATATATAGTTTTAAATTTAGTTGTAGTGCATTTATTTCTTTTTGGAATTCATTTTTAGCTTGGAACCAGTGTAATTTTTTTATTAGCAGATCTTTATGAATATTTATTACTTTAACTACTTGTTAAATTATTTACTATTAAGAATTTTTTAAATTTTTTACTATGGTTGTCATAGTAATTCAAGAAATGTAATACTTAGATGTGCACAGGGATTGCAATGAATGGATGTAAAATGCATTTTGTTTGTTCAAATAAAAGTATAAAGATATAGTGTTGATTTTTGTTAAAGTTCTAATGCTTTAAATGGGGAATGAAAGTCATTTTCTCTTTCCTTATCTATTTTTTCTGCATGATTATGGAACTAGTGTAATTTTCAAACTGATTCAGTCAGTGAAGACTAATAGATATAGAAAACTCAAATATTTACAGCTTGAGGACCAAAAACTTTGTGCAAATAAGTGCTAAGTAGTGTCTTTTGGTGCCTATCCTTTAAGGATGAAGTAACTATTGAGATTTCAGGCTTAAACTGTATTACAAATAAGTTGGATGAAAATTTGTTTTAAATAATTATTGAAAAAAAAAACATTATTGTAAGACACCAGGACTTCTGTTTAAATAAATTATTAAGGGATTGTTTTAAAATGTATAACTATTGAATATAGAGAGTTACAAGGCTTATATATTTTTTAATTTATCTCTTCTATATTAAACAGTTTGAGACACTTTGAGAGTGATTATTTTACGTAAACAGAAAAGAAAGACATATTGTGAGTTATTTTTATTCACATATAAAAAATAACTGATAATCATTCTATCTATCACATATATATATATATATATATATATATATATATAGAATGACTTTCTTTTTCAGTATATATGTATATAGAATGATTTTCTTTTCAGTAATTCAAAAAGTTTCTTTTTAAGAATTATTGAAAAAAAGACACTATTGTAAGACCTGTTTAAATAAATTATTAAAAGAATTGTTTTAAAATGTATAACTATTGAATATAGAGCTATAAGGCTTATATACTTTTAAATTTATCTCTTCTACATTAAACAGTCTGACACTTTGAGAGTGATTATTTTACTTAAACAGAAAAGAAAGACATACTGTAAGTTATTTTTATTTAGATATAAAAATGATTGATAATCATTCTTTAGAGTTACAATTTTATGTTGTAAATTTTCTCTGCATAAGAGTAGCGCCTAGACTTTCACCATGAAAAATTGTCAAAAACTTGAACGACTATTACGCGAGTAAACACGTACATCTTTAAAAATATAATTATTCAGTAATGTGTATTACAAATTCACCCATTTGTTTATTTCCCACTTTTTTTTAAGTAGTTTTGCTTCGGTCATTCACGAGCATTCAAGGAAATTTAGTCTCCTTCCGCCTCCCTTCCTTAATCCATTCTCGATTCGAAATTGGTAATTTACCTCAATTTTTTAAACTAACATATATTATCTTTTAAAGTTTAATAAATTGCTGCAGATACCCTCCCTTATCTCTTCTTACAAACAGTTTTAAATGTACTTTGTTGTTTTAGAATTGATAAGAAAGTATTTATTATTAATGCAGGTATGTACTTTATAAATTATATTACTAATAATATTTCAATATAAATCAAGTGTTTAATTTACGCAGTTACGCTTTTATATTAGTAATCGTGACGTACATTGCAGAATCATGCTGCTATACGGAAAAAAATTTTATTTTCAAAGTACTTTTCATCAATATGAAATATCACTTAATATTATCCCAATTATATTGTTCTATTGAAAAGGTGTTCAGCACATAGTATTTTTACAAAGACTAATCTTTTTTTTTTAATAAAAGGTACAAAATCATTGTACTAAATGGCTTTTTCAAATGTCCAAATGCTCAGGATAGGAATAAAAATAAATAAAACGAAACAAAAATAAAAGTATTTTTAAGAAAATCGCTTTTTTGAGATTAAAAATTAATCAGAAAAAGAGCGAAATTATATCTTAAATTATTTTTCCTAAAAGGAGCGTTTCCTATAAAACGCTCCCTTTAATATTAAAAAGTAATGAAAAAGGAGCGAAATTATTTAATGTAAAAGGAGCGAAAATCGCTCCGAAAATTTCGCTCCGCTCAGTGATCGAAAAACGCTCCTAAAGGTGAAGCTCACTTTCAAGTACGGAAAGGAGCGAAAAATCGCTCCGACTGATCGAATTTCGCTCGTTAGGTTTAAGCGTGTATTATATATTTCTTAAAAAATAATTGTTTCAGGAATTTCTCAATTTATAATTTTAATTATTCCCTCCTTTTTAATAGATATTTGCTTCATTACAGTGTATTTTCAGAAGATCTGATAATACCCCCTCCAAAGATGCCCCACAAGGCATCTTTGAGAATCATCAAGACGATGAATATCGTATTTCTTTAAGTAAAGGTTAATGAGAAATACGTCGACAGGAAATTTTAGTGATCATTATTTTTCACATACATAATAAAAACGTGTGTATATATGCATAAATATATAATTCAACATACAATAATTTTAATTAATCCAGAAAATCAGAATCATGATTTTCCATAGCTTTCAAATTATACGTGTTTATCAATTTACACCGACTTGCAAAGTTCGAATCTTCTTACATATTTTTATTTTTAAACAACAAAGGATCATTTATGCAATAATTTTAGATGCGTGTATTGACTATTTATAATGCATTGTCATTCAGTCTTATATTGAAAATTTTATTTCTTTTAAATTTTAATTATATTTTTAATTGTATTCTATTTTATTAACTTCTGTCTATTATTCAGCGATTTATTACTGTGTTAAGCAAATGTATACAAAAAAAAAAGTTTTGCAGACTATAATTTTACAAACCTGTTAGTTTTCATAAAGAAATAAGTTTCTGAATAAAGCAACTCATTAAAATTTCTTTTGTTGTAATTCTAAGAAAATTCATAAAAGCCATAATGCCCAGCAATTTCTTAGTAATCGACCGATTCTTTTCTAAGAGTAAAGTTCTGCTAATTAAAAGTTTATAAAAGATTTACTTATTTTTAGAAAACTATTCGCATATTACATTACTTAGATCAACATTAAATATTTTGATGCATGAGTTAAATTTTCTTTCTTTGGTAGACGAAAATAATTAAAACTTTCAATCAAGATTTTATAAAGGTAGAATTTAGTAATATCTCTTCAAAAGAAGAGCTAAAAAATTAATAGCGTAATGTGCATCCAATCTATTTTTTTTTCTTTGTCTTTGAGTTTCATATTTTTTCACAAAATTAATTTTGAAAGTGACAGTCAGTGAAACACATAAAAAAGTCATTAAATTTATCAATAATTGTGTAGGCTACTCTACATGAAGTCTGGAAAATAAATGTAAAAGGAATGTTCGAGAATTAAATTTCGCCATTTTTTTTTACACATGCAAACTTAAAAAAAAAAAAAAAACTTCGTGACATTATGAACTATACACTATGCACTATATTCGGCTTAGTCGTCACCAACATTGAGGCATTTGTTGCAGCGTGCAATCGGTCTGAAGATACCATTGTGGTAAAACTCGGTGTACTGTTGTGCAAGTAATTGTCGCACAGTCTACTCTATCTCAGATTTGTTTTGGAAGTGACGTCCCGAGAGTGCGGCTTTCAGTGTACGGAACAGGTGAAAGTCCGATGGAGCAAAATCGGAGCTGTAGGCTGGGTGACCCTTCATGTATGATTTTTCATTGTCGTCCAAAAGCAAAACACCTTAACTCAATAGTACGTACTTTCATTGGCAAACACAGTGTCAGCAGGGTTGGCAAAGTTTAAACGAAATGTTTTTCTCCTAAAAAACTTTGGTTTTCTTAGAATAATTTAATCGAAACAATATTTTTTTAGAATAGTTTAATAATTTGGCATTTTTATTTATTTACGTATTAGATTTTTTGAACTTTATTTGATATTATAACTAACTTCTATTTCTAATTAAACAACTCAACTTATTTCAACATCAATTTGCATCAGTCAGTTCTTAGTTACAATTACAACATATTTGCTTTTGCATAGAAGTAGAAGGGGCTAAAAATTAGCATTTGAGAACAATAAAGTGTAATTGTGCCAGAAGAATACATTAATTTGGTTGAATTGTGATGAAAAGCCGTTGTTTGTAGCGCTTCCGGGATCGACTCATAGCCCCGGTGCATCTGTCGTCATGTTGAAATTTTGGTAAAAACCACATTTTTATTTCTAACTAAAAGCAAAAACTTTTTATACAGTTCAAAAGATCTCTAAAAAGTGAACCTTTTTTTAAACTTGGCGCTTCTTTCAATTCTAAATATCTATCGAGACATCTCGCCTTGAAGCGAAGACGGGTCATTCTTTGATTCTTTGGAGAAAGATCACGGAGCATAATCTCTCGCGTAGATCGATTAGGTGACGCCATAGAGACATCATACTCCTTATTTAAGTTCTATTTAACTGAAAAATTTTGATAGGCTTTGGACAAATTTACTTGGAATGCGTACAATTTTGTTTGCACAACCAAGGCTAAACTAGATAACTGTACTTCACCTGGGTAACCATACTTCACAATTTTAGCCATCGCTTTGGCACAATACTGAAACATCCATTTGTAGGAATTCTTTTTTAGAAATTGGCAACGTAAACGCATATTGCTATTGTGTTTGAAAGTCACACATTTTTTTTTCATTGCTCTTGCCGGAGTGTTTTTAAATATTAACGGTGTGACATTTGTGAAATTGAAAATTGTTTGAGCGTTTTAAATTGTTCATATTGTTTTTGTTGTAACCGTTTATTTTGAATTCGTTTAGCCGGATGGGTTTTGATTTCAACGTTGTTCGATCGTAACTTTTATTTTGATTGTTTTGGGGCATTGTCATAGGCTTTTGTCTAATTTTGAATTCGTTTAACTGGATGGATTTTGAATTCAACGTTGTTGGATTGTAATTTTTATTTAGATTGCTTTGGGGCATTTGTTTTGTTTTTGTCGTAAATCCAGAAGCGTTTGTTTAATTTTGAATTCATTGTTGTGGGATATTTTTTAAACTTCTTAAAAATGTGCCATTCGCTCTCTTCAGTTGAAAAACCGCAGTGTTTTTAAACGTTAATGGTGATCAAATGTAGTGTTTTTGTGAAAACTTATTTTAATGGATTTTGATTTCAAAGTTGTTGGATCATGGATTCTATTTAGGTTAATTTGGTATCGGTTATTTTGTTTTTGTTGTAAATCTATAATAGCCCGTAAGTTCTACTTTTTGGTCGCGAACAGGCCGTCGGCGAACCAACTGAACCATGAGGGGGGGCATCGAGGAAGGGGTAAGATATTCTCTCTTCGCACACTGTGCTGCAGCTTCGGCGCAAAGTTTCCTATTCTACTTTTATATTAATACTCCTATAACTTTTAATTGTTAATTTTTTTTTTGAAAATTTAAATGTTTTTTAAATCAAAAGTACTTGTAAATTTATATGTATGCATATTGAGAACAAGAACATTTTTTATGAACACACTTTCTAAGTATGTTAATCTTCATTCCATCATATTATAAAAAGTATCAACGAATATGTTGTTTTAATTAAAAAATATATATTCTCTCTATTCTAAAAATAAGTAATGGCCGCTGCCGCCGTCAAAGGAGATATCCTCCAAAACCGTGGGGATATGAGTTTCGAATAGCCTTAATTCTTTCTGGAAAGTTTCTGCTTAACATGTCGACAAATATATATTTGTAGTATGCATTTTGATAAAATTTTGCGCAAGATATGTACGTATGCAAAGTGCATCCTAACGTACACCCCTGATACTTCAAAATATTAATCGTAAACGACATTAATCGTAACGACATTAACATAAGCACCTACTTTTTTGATTGCAATTGTCTATTATGTGATTTACATGGTCAGCTAACAGATATTCATTATTTCAAACTCTGAACAGAAGTTGTTTCAGCCAATCTAAATATCGCGCCAACTGTCACCATGATAGGGGGCGACTTTTGTCGGAACATTAGGCCATTCAGTGTCAAAAATAAATATGCAAAAGTGAACAAAGTTTTGCTATATCTCCTGGATTTGATGAGATATAACCATATTTTAATATTATTTGGACACCTTAACTCATTTTCAAATGAAAATAGTTTAAGTAATATGCACTAAAAATGTGCATATGTCAGTAGATGTACAAGGAATTCATTTAGTGTCTACATCAGATATTATTCAAAGTATTTTGAGGTAAGAATACTTGTTCATAAGATGAAAGAAATCTGATTTAATGTCTTTTTAAAGCTATTCTAATTAAAAATCATGCAAACTTCCAAAACCTTAACAGAGAAACAAAATAGATTAGACGAATAAAAAATTCCTAAAGCTTCTTCACTAAGTATAAAAATAGCTATGGATTATTTGGAAAAAGCATTTATGCACAATAATTACGAGTTACTTTGGACCACTTTGATTTATAATTATTTTTTGTGCAATATTATGCTGAAAAATAATAGATCATTAACAACGAGCTTTTAAGTTAAATTATAGTTAACTCAAAGCTTTCCCTAAATGGCGGTAATGTAAGCAATCTCACATTTTACCCCTATTTTTTAAAATTATTCTTTTAAAGATTACAGAATGAGTAAATGTAGCATTGTCCCTCATTTAAGGTAAGCTGAAAGTTGCGAAATTTCTGACATTTCTGCGAAATGATTTGGAGCTCCATTCCGATAAATCACACTTTTCTGCATCATTTGCGTGTACTCTTTACAACACAAAATCTGTTTATTTCGATCTTTTCAGGTGAAAGAAGATCTGTCGCTAAAATCTGTCGCTTTTCAATTAAAAGAATATTTTGGAATAACTCTGTTCGCATGGGAAGTCATATTGAGTAAAGTGGTTTTTTTTTTCATCCGTAACGATGCACATACAGTAATCATAGTAGCAGTGACGTTGTGGCGATGTTACATTTTGTCACTTTTATCACATCACAAATGCGATGTAAATGCACGAGTTCTGTAGCGTTCCTTCTTGTAAAACAATTGACATTGCGAGCAATGTAACAGTATAATTTCTAACTCCATGTAGGTCAGTATATGACGTCCATGTTGATCATGATGTAACGTCACAAAAACTGTCCGAGGCCTTCATTTGTCCATAGCCACAACCTCTCTGCGGCAAATAAAACATGACATAAAGTTTCTAAGTCACTGGGTGACCCGTGTGAGTACATCGCCCATATTCTGCAGCAACGCCATAGCTCAAAAATCCTGATTTTTGAGTTAATACCATAGGCACTTTAGCAATTATGTGATTTTCTACTTGCAAAGTGTCATTTTTGAGCTTTTAAAACTGAATCGCCGGGCGACTGTAATGCCGTTCGTGCGGATATGTGCTTTTTCACTTTTATGGAACTTCGTTTGCGTTTCCTGAAAATGCATTACTTTTGGGTTCTAACGCTGTTGGAACTAATAAGCTATATGTCACAATGCTTTATGGGTACTACTCTATCGTTTGAATTAATTGGGACAAATGGAAAATAAACGATTTTTTCTAAAGCCTTAGCTTTTAATCATTACATACCTTAAGTAGACTGATGAATCTCTATATTAGCACAAAGTATGTCCTCCTTTAGCAGGAATATTCTCTTCAATACGTCTTGGCACTGACTCCATTTGTGTAGAGCACATGTTATTCACTTCATCATTGTAGAACTACACTTAAATAGCACTTTTTATAATTTGTTCTGCTATCGTGCAATCCATTTTAGCTGAACGATTCTTGAGAATATGTCATAAGATTTCAATGGGATTTGGGACTGATAAATTACCAGGCCAAACAAGCCCTTTAATATTATTTTCCCGCATCGCATAAAAGTCTAGACTAATTTTGAATTGGAACAAGGGGCCAAGTCATGTTGAAATGTTCAGTCAAATATTTCCATGAATGGAACAATCCTGCTTTATAATATTTCTATGTATTTGACAGAATTCAGCATGATTTTAAGAGGATCTGAGCTTCCAGTACAATTTCCAGTACTTGTGAAAAAACAGCTAGAAGGATGTTTTACAGCCTGTTGAATATGATCTGGTCACAGTATGATCTGGTCAGTTTGTCTAACTACTCTTGATCGGCATTCCTGCACAAATAAATGTGTTTCATCATTGAAAATCCCTTCCTCCGAGCTATTAACAGACCATGATCGGTATTTTTTGGCCCTTGCTAAACGTTTTTGGACTATTTCCTGAATTAAAAATTGTTTTTTCCTTGGTCTTGTTGCTTTGCTGTCAACTCCCAGAAGTTTTTTCCATACATTCGAGGTATTCACTTCAACACTATAATCTAATAAATCCCTTTGAAGGTCTGTGCTTGTCTTTCATGGATTTATTTTGCTATTTCTCAATAGAATTTTATCAGTTCTTGGTGTAGTTTTCAGTTTGCGCCACACATTTTCCTTTTGTTTTTGGAGACGGTGATCCGGAATCTTGAAATGTTCTTAAAATTCTCGAAACATTTGATTTGCCCTCGCCAACTGAAGTCAGGGCCTCCGAGAGAAATTTTATAAGTCGGTACAGAAATGTTCCCGCCCCCCCCCCTCCCCAACTTGCTTTTGCCTCAAAAATATATTTTAAATTCTGCCCAATTTTACTTTAAGAGTAGTTATTAAAAATAAAAAAGTTAATGCTGTGGGGTCATTTTTATTCTTACCTAAATTTTAATTTTAATACTAGCATTTACAATCTGTAATAATGTATTATAAAAAATAATACATTATTATATTCAGTTAATATGTTCAATAAATCCAAAGGCTTTAATTGATTAATTCCAAAATTAGCTTTGTGGACGGATGGTAAGTGAATTATTTCTGAAAGAAAATCCTCACTATTCAGATCATCTTGGTACTGTTCCGATAGAAACTTTCTTTCAAACTGCTTCCAGGTATTGTTAAATACTGCCATAATATTTCAAATTTACTTGGCAAGTTTTTGACAGCATCAAATCGTACAGTTAGTTCCCCTATGACGCTCTACCAAAGGATAAAATACGTAAATTTTAAAATATTTTTATTCATTATCTAACTGTTTATCAGTTTCTTCACTATCCAGATGATGCATTTTTTGTTTTTTTGCGTCTCTCATCATATCCACGGGAAACGTTTTCTCGATCTCCATATTTAAAGCTACAGTTTTAGCTTCAGACCAGACTGAATTCCAATCATTTCGAAGTGTTTTCAGATCGGAGAGCAATGCTCCTATATTTTCGGCTTCGACATCAATTGTTTTATTTCTCGCTTGGATGACTTTATTGCACATATCGATTCGAAGCAATATTTTGAACCACAGAGCTGACATTAACACACACACGAAAGATGACATATACCATAGAACTCCATTAATTTCATTTTTAGTTTTTGGAGTTAAATCTTTCAATTCTTGCAGTGCTGACTTGATACCAGGAAGTTGATTTGCAAACGGTTAGACACTGTGAATTCGATCTGACCATCTGGCATCTGACATTCTGTGAACTGCGCAGTCGATATGCTTCCGGAAAATTTCCCAGCGATTCGGACTAGAGCTAAATAAATTATAGGTTGTCTGTATTGTACCAAAAAAAAAGTTATTGTTTCTGGTAGGCATTCAGCAGCGTCATTTCCACATAAATTAAGCGTGTGGCATCCGCAAGGTGCAAATATTGCTTTTGGATTCTGCTCTAATATTTTCCAGAAATATCTGCACCATTATCATTAGACTGAGCCCTACAGTCACTCAGTGGAATTGAGTTAGCTTTCAAGGTAGAAATTATTAATTCAGCAATTTCTTCTCCTTTTTTGTTGCTGAAATCCGAAAATGTGAGAAATCGTTCTTGAACTTCATAATGCCTATTTTTTGAAGTTAAAAATCTTAATTGTTGTTTGCTCTTTATGGGAGAAATCTGGAGTTGCATCCACTATTACAGAAAAATATTTAGAAAATATAAAATTTCCTTTTTGACAAGATCTGAGCATTCTGCAATATACTCATTTTGAGATTTAGGCGATAAATAGTGAACTTGCAGTCGTTCACCTAGTTTCTGGGATTCTGGTACTTTCAAAACATGTTCTCGAAGGATAGGATCGTATCAGTATATTAAAAAAAATTACGAAACAGAACACCATTGGGGCGAACGGTGCGACCGCACCGGGAGCCATCTCTATGGGGGCGCCAAAATACCTTATACCTTCAGGTACCAAAATACCTTCAAGTATGTATTTGAATGTCCATATATTGATAAAATTTTCGTTTTAACTCCTTTGAAAACTTTTCTAGCTGCATGTGTGAGAGAGGGGGCGCATTTTTGTATTTTGCACCACTTAGAAAAATAGCTAGGACCGGTACTGCATTGGGCTGTGATTTCTTAAAGTAATTTTTTAAAAGTAAAGATGTAGAAAGGAAATTTGTAGTGCATTTTGAAAAATTTACGGGCCCCGCCCCCCTTCTCGCTGGGCCTGACTGAAGTAGCTATATCTCTCACAGTCATAAAAGTGTGTTCATTAAGTGTGTTTATTTTAGAATGCTTCCTAGGAGTAGTATCTACCTTTGAATGCAAAAGTAACTCGTATTACACGAACCGCAAAATTATAACTACCCGCTGTCACACTGAAAGGCTCACAACTAAACTATTGATACACTAAAACCAGTCAAATGAATAAATTATAGTGAAGGTTGATCCGCCACACTGCCTCTAAGCAGATATAACTGATATGAGGCGGTTCAGGACATCAATGATAATCACATACCAACTCAGACAAGAAAAACATGTATGTCTCAATTAATTCACACAGTATAGTATTTCACTAAATCATATGCAACGTTTTTTTGCATCATTTCCTTATCTTTACATTTATACACAAAACTGTTACTTTAGTAATTTGATATCAATATTTTCCTTTTTGGTTTTCATTTGAAATCAGTCCAATTATGACATTTCAACATGATTTATATTCATTAGTTTCATACATGAGAGTTTGTTTTGTGTAGTCATAAAACAGCACATTGAGAATTTTTGAATTTATCTACAGATCACTTAATCTGAAACTCACAGACAACCTAACCTAAGATATTTTTAGTCCACTATAATTGAAACTTTAAAAAGGATCTTAACTAAATAAACACAAAAGACAGAGTTTTACTGCGAAAAATAGTAAAAACCTAGTTTATTTAGCTTCAGATAAATTTTATCGTCTGTGCATTTGCTCTAATGCGTTTTTAATTATAACAATTTATTTAAAAGCTTTAATGTACTTTGAGAGCTTTACATGCATTTATTGTTGTTATTTTGCAATATGTTTAAAAATATTTAAGTAGTTTTGCAATGTTATGCTGTATTTTTCCAGATGTATTCGTTTATTTAGTGAAGAAATAGAACATTTGCGTTGAGCATTGCACCTGGTTTGAGGCGGTTGAGGGAAAGGTATATTGTTGAAGACATGTTACATTGCAGAAAACGCATTGTAGAACAAACATTTCTTAAATAAAATATTTTAAGCAGAAGCTGTCAGAATATTTTGAATCTGCTTCAAAGGAATTAGATTTCAAAAGAATTTTTATAATGTATTCAAATTATATCATATTTTACCATAAATATTGCAACTTATTTTTGAATTGCAAAGTGGAATAGTATGAATAAAAGCGTGAGACAATGAGCCAACTGCATTAACTTCTTTGTAATAAAAATATAATTTAAAATGATATTGGAAAGAACTTATATAGAAAGAACTTATATTTTGGCTTATATAGTCATCTCTCTGTGCCATTAACATGCACAGATTTTTGAATTGCAAAGTGGAATGTATGAATAAAAGCGTGAGACAATGAGCCAACTGCATTAACTTCTTTGTAATAAAAATATAATTTAAAATGATATTGGAAAGAACTTATATAGAAAGAACTTATATTTTGGCTTATATAGTCATCTCTCTGTGCCATTAACATGCATATATTGCTAAGGACTGCTATATAATGTATTTCTTAATACATGCATGCTTACATACATGCATTCGAACATATATATGTGAACTGACAATCATTGTTTAAAACTCATTTCAAAGACGTTAATGCATTTCAAACTAAACAAAAGCAATAAAAATTATATGTGTCTGAGATTTATTAAATTGTATTAAAAGAATACAACCTTAGGGGAAGGAGATTGAACGAAATATATTAGCGCTTTGAAGACGGGCGGTCTATTTTTCAACCAAGCAGTAGAACACCTTAAAGGACGGGCTTGGTTCATATTTCGACCAACTAATGCTTTCCCTCTCTGTAATTGTTCACCTGTACTGGACCGACGGGGAGAGATGTCAACATCCATCCATCAATTCAGTTGCACCCCAGTTCCTGAAAAGGAGAATATACGCGTAAAGGTAATCCCCTTGCTCAAGAAGTTTGTTTTATTTCGGGGGCGGAAAAGAGTAATCCATCAATGACTGTTGCACAAATAGCAGCTTCAGCTAAGAGTCACTGAAATGGGGGAAAGCATTTTTCGAATGCTCCCGTCCTTCTGAAACAGAACGGCCAAAATTTCTCCGCTGGGAAAAGGTTAGTGATGCTTCTTTATTTTTTTCAATTATATATGGACATGGGCTATAATTGTTATGTGGATATTTTAAAATCCATGCGTTTGGTATAATTTGTCATTTGTTATTTTTATTGCAAGTTTTGAATCGCGTAGTTCTGTTTTAAAATCTGCTTTTTCAAATTTATCTCGGAATTCAGTCTATTTTTGGTTATGAGTTCAATAAATGCAACGTACGATTATATAGTACTGTAGCTTCTTTTAGCAATGGGTTTGTTCGCCATTAATATTTTGAATCATAATTATTTTAAACAAAGTTCTGCAAAACAATGACTAAAATCCTATTTGAAAGACTATGATGGCATCTTCTAAAATTTGTCATAATTGGTACTTTTTAAATTAAATAAGCACAGGTTATCCGATATGGATCATTATTGCCACCCGAAAACGTCATGACCACCAGAGGCTCTGAACTCCTGTACAGACTTTGCTAAATTTTTAATTAACTGCTTTAAAAAATTCGCCAATGTTATTGCTGTCGACAACTTGGAAAAAATTTTTTGATTGCATAAAATAGGTAGCTCTAGTCTTTACAATTACAATAGGAACGGGCAGGCTTAACAACGCATTCCTGTTTATTGCATTTAAAAGGAATGTTACTATCGATAACGATTTTTTCTGCATAATAATTATGCAAAATGTAATAATAATGCAAAATTAAAAAAAAAAACGCGAAAAACGCTTTTTTTCTCAATATTTTTTCTTTATTGGGGACAAAATTTTTAAAATCCTTGAATGAGTTTTATGAATTTTTCTTTGTTACATTCACGGACTTGGATATAGGACGATCATCGACTAGCGGCAGACGGGCGATAGCGTCAACCTCTCAAAGAAAAATAATCTACTCCCTTTCAATGATTAGCTACATCAGCGCCCTCTATCGACGTATAGCGGTGAATCATGATGATATTAACTACTAAAGTAAGCATGCGCAGAACGCAAACTTAATGAATACGACTCCTGCGCCATCTTACAGGCAAATTTCGTTTAGTTCTTTTAGAATACGTCGATGATTGTCCTATATCGATGGTAACATTCTAAATCAATATTTTTATTGTTATGTCTTTCTTCCGCTAAGGTATGAAGGGCTATGTGAAAATAAAGTTTTGTCTCCCCAGACTATTTCGGTGCGAATACTATAGAGCGCTGATGTGGATTTTTAGGTGTTTGTGTTCGTTGCATTTAAAAACAAGACTTTCATAGCTCTTTTTATTTTCCTTTGAGATATGAAAGAAAACATGAAAAGAATGTTTCGGTTCACGATTGCCGTTTGTCTGAGCGTTAATGAGTGAGTCAATCAGTCAGAATATATTTCTTTATATTTGCATACTAGAATTAGACATGTGCCAACAGTGTTTTTGAAATGCTTAGAAATATAAATTTCGCGCTGGAATATCTGTCGTGCTTAACACGTCTGAATATTTTCTTTTATTTGGACGCAATCTAAGTGTACAGACAAAGTAAACAATACTATGACATAGTTTTAATTCATTCAATCTATGTTTAAAATGCTATGTAAAGGATAGAAAAGTTGTATAAATACTATGACATAGGTATAGGTTTGAATTAATGTGTATAGTTAAGGCACCTTGTATACGAGTCAGTCAGTCAGGACATAGTCCTTTACGTATAGAGAATAGAAAAATAACCCTCTTATAATTAGATAAAATCATAATTATTAACAAAATTTTATGCATACTATATTTAATGTGCAGCTATTATCATTGAATGCACTCATTGCCTTTTATACAGAACGACGTTTTCGTTTGTGGAGGAAAAATTTAAAACTATGAAAGAAAAAATTTGGATAACATGTTCTCTTGTAGCCTCGCAGATCTTTCATTTAATTTTCGTTAACAAATTTGATTAAGAGGTTTCAGTCATTAACTTGTCTTTTATTCTTTTAAACAAGACTTAATGTATTCCTGACATAACATCTGCTGATAATTGTACTGGAAAATAAGATTAATAAACAGTTTAACTTAATTTTTTCAGTCTTCTAATGTCTCTTCTTATTTAATACTATATTTGGTTTATTGTTTATTTAAAATAATCAAAATATCAAATAATTAAAATATCGTAAGAAAAGCTGTTTATGTTGCAATTGAAGACATTATGAAGTAAAAGTTATCATTACATAATGCTTAGTCATAAGAATAAAATAAAAATCATACTTTATATTACATCTCACAATAGAATTTAATACAATTTTTTATATTTACCACCAATAAGACTAGAATCATTACGATTTATTGTTTTTCAACGTTGAATAAATTTTATTTACATGCTACATAATTATCTTTAGCAATTTGAAATTTAACTCTGAATAGAAATTACTAAAGTATATTTTCAAATAAAAAATAGAAAGTTGAATTTTAAAACTTATATCTTATTGAAACTTTCTCTAAATATATTCACTACTAAATGAAACTCGCAATCTTTCCCACGACACTTTCAGTATAGCTTCAAATAGTCGATTTTATCCTCTTTTCAAAGTTCTATAAAAGAAACCTGCAGTTGCAGATATTGGCAATATGTTACAAATCTCAGCAGAGATATTGATCAAGGGAAGAAACACGAAGGAAAGTTGCGGAACTTTCTGGTGAAAAAAATAATGGGAAGGATATTTAGAAAATCGATAAAAAAAAAAAATCTGATTAGAGTTAAAAATCCTGAATTTATGTGAGTCTATATTTGTGTAGATATCCGGGGTTATTTAGAAAGTACGAAAGAAAGAGGTCATAGAACACTCGAATACAAACACTTTTTATACAGGATCTAAATAAAACACAAACACGTTAGCTAATATTAAAACGCAATTCTAATAGTTTCAAATGCTAAGGTTTGTGTGCACTTAAGTAAATTCAGACCGCCTAAATTAACGTTATAGTTGTCGTGTCGCTACAGCCTTTTTGGCAATACTCCTAGGACTTTCCTGAATAAGACAAACAATCCACTGAAACAGAATTAAAATTGGATCTTTACTCAGATAATTTTTAAATTAACATTCATCACCGAATTGGTGGTACACAATATGGATTAAAATTTGCGATAAAGAAACGCCATGGGAAGATGTGGCTTAAGAAAAAAAGAGGAACAAAATTCATGGTAAAATAAATTCACCATCGGTCACCGATTCAGCCGATTTGCTAATTTGTCCGCCATGCTTTCTAGGCTTAATCTGAAATTCTTTTTTTTTATTGGTGTTCTCTTATACATATTTCACAGGGGTACGTTAACTAACGTACGTACGTCATTTGACTACAGGATGATCACTTTGGTCTGTTCGGATTGGTTACTAGCCCCTAACTTATGTCGAATAAATTTTCAGGGAAGTTGCCACCTTTTATTCGAATTCGGCCTTTGCCTACTTATTTTTTTGAGCTATAATAAATATTTTTATTGTTGAGTGTTGTTGTTTTAATGCTTGCAAAGGACTCTTTCGAAACAGTTGGTGTGTTTTCATTTCCGTTTAGACCATACATTCTTTGAGGAAAATTCTACTGAAGATTTGGGACGTCTCATTCTCTCCACTTTCACAAATTCTTCAAATTTTATACTTGAAAAAAGTAAAGCGAGATTTTTAATTGGCATTGTAAACAAATAACAGAAAAGCAATTTAGCTTTGCGATTAATAATTTAGTTTTTGAATTTATGTTTATTAGCAAGTTATATAACATGAAAACCGAAGAAAGTATTCAATACTAATCAAAACTGTTCACTGTAAAATTATTTATAAAAGTTTGAACATTGCAGAATTGTTGAGGCAAGAGATATCTTGCAATTTGTGCTGATATAAATAACATAAAAATTCAAGACCCTCTTAAGATATTTCGCGTGTAATTTCTTTTTTATATTTATTTAAAAATTGTTTTCAAACATTCGATGAAAAAAAAAGAAATAATACAGAACCGTTCATGACTGTGATCTTAGCATTTAGAAAATATTTTTTTTCCGAGTAACATTTCGCGTTTAGTGTCTTTTTAGAGGTATAAAATTATAAACGTTTATAAATTGGGAAATACTCAGGAGAATAGTAATTAAAATAGTATCGCATCATAACACATGTTACTAGATTTTACGATGTCTGGACACCAAAGATGTAGTAACCGACTTTTTATAACGGCCTAAGATATCACAATTTTAGTTTTTATCTCGCCTTAAATGTCTTGAATATTAGCTTTGTGATGTTAAAGTATAGAAAGAAGAAATTGAAGTATTGAAAAGGGCTTAGTAGAATTTCATAACACATCTAAATGATTAATTTAAAAAAAGAAGGTAATGTTCTTACATTTAAAAGCCATTATCTGTTCCACGTATATTATAAAAATGCTATTTATAGTTAATACGTTGCCATAAATTGTTTAAGCTATCTAAAGAGAATTAAAAAATAAAACAGAAAGTCTTAGAGGCTGTTGCAATAGATAAGAATACAGCACATTTGTCAGGAAAAATGAAGAAAAAGGCGTGATTGTTAGCTAAAATTCAACTAAAAAGGGATTATTTAAGAAATTGATTGAAGACTTAGCAGAGCTAAAGAAATTTAATCGCAACTTATGCGTCCTTCTTAAAGACATTACACATTTACTATTGACAGCCATGATAAATTTACTTATATATTTACAGGCGCATTACCACTAATATGCACTGACTGCTACAAAGTCTATATATACAATTACAACAATTTGCTATTTATTCTGTAAGCTGCACCTACTTAAAAAGGTGTAAATAACACGACGAATTCGTTTACAAAGGCACGCAAAAGAATTATGATGCATGAGTGATTGTATAAAGTATATGTTAAACACGTTCCTCAATTTAAAAAAAATGGATATGTGTTATGGAAGTTCAGCCACCCTCACACGCCTGTAGTTAATGACCAATACTCTGAAAATAGTAAATCTCATTCAGAAAAATGATTTCCTCCTTTTCCAGAAATTTATTCTAGCAACACCTTCTAAAAAAAAAAAAAAAATCATCATTTTATTGAAAAGAGGAGAGGAATGGTCGGAAAATGCAAAAATAAATAAATAAATAAAGAAATAAATAAAAAATCTTAACATCACTTGCTTAAACAATACAGAGAAACTGAAAAACTACAACCACATTCAGTAGTAGTAAATCTCATTCAGAAAAATGGTTTCCTTCTTTTCCTGAAACTTATTCCTTTACCAAGCAACACCTTCTGAAAAAAAAATCTTGATTTTACTGAAAAGAGGGGGAGGGATATGAAAAGCAAAACAGTTTCTTAACATCACTTGCTTAAACAATACAGAGAAATTGAAAAACTTGAGCCAGAACCAGTGTTTCCTCCAAATCTCTTGGATTATACATTTCTTGATGTTACGCTGGATGTAGAGATGTTGGTTATGAAGAATAACATGAGTGTACTACATATAAGAGCTATCCTCCTGGAAACTATTTAACAACGTTTCCCTGCTGGAGATTGGCTCCATGTCTGCACGGATGACTCTCTGATGGAGAGGAACAAAGGAGTAGGTGATGGAATATACATAATTTCTTTCTTTTTTTTTGTACTTTCCAATTAGCGTATATTCCACTCATTTTGAAGGGCAAAAGAAGGCAATCAATTGCGATAAGTTGCCATGGAAGCTCCTAGAGTAAGCGTGTTACATTTTTATTTCCTCTACTTATAACCGAATGGCAATGGTGAAGTAAAAAGAAATAGGAAAAAAAATAGAATAGCTCCTACCATTACTTATTGTCTTTTTTTGCTGTTTTGATTGGTGTGACGAAGCGAGTTTAAGAGTGTGTGGTTTTATTTATAAATAGTTTCGCAAATTAATAGCTGTGTATTTAAATTAATGTCAAATAAGTTTTAACAAAACGTCTTGTACATCTAACCAATAAGACTGTCTAATTGTATTAATAAAAACATCCGCAGACAGAGACATTTTTGAGTGCAACTATTCGCAGATGGCATCACCAACTTTGTGGTTCAGTAGCTGCTATAACTAAATCAAATTCTTATGGGAAGGCGGTTGTTCGCTCCTACTCGATTTCTGTATTTTAGGCCATCTCTGATAACCATGAGTCAGGAATCGCTGAGTTAGGAAATGTAGGGATTTCGGTTTAGGAAGGTATCGCATAGATCTACGGAGCTGTGGTTTTAAAAAAACCTAAATCAGCATGTATTTCCATTCAATGAAGCTATTCTAAAATTTTAATTTTTATGCAGCCCCCGTACGAAAAAATTCCCTAATATAAAAGTGTGCCCCATAATTAATTAGGTAATGCACGAAATTTCAGCCTCCCCTCATACAAAAATCTGAGATATGAAGATAAATATTTGTTGACTTAAACCAATTTTTAATAACTTTCCAAGAAAATAAATTCACACTAGAAGACTAGTTTTAGAGGATGTAGACAAGTTACGAAGGAAAACAATGCTTACATTAATACAAAATACTTTTACTATTATTGATATTGTATAACCTGTTACCAACTTTGTTTTAAACGTATCCCTGAGTCTTTCGATGATGAGATGAAATTTTTTGCATCACATTTGTGAGCTCATTTAACTAACTGGGACTTTTTTCCTTGAACGGGGGTCCGTATAAAAATTTTAATATCGTATTTATTCAGATTTAATCTCCTGAAAAGTTTAATAGGCACCATAAAATCCTGTACCTTTTTTGTGCAACTTTGTAATTTATTGTACGCATTTAATCAATATTTAATGGAAAAAAGGAATAATTTAAGGAATAAATGCGTATAATTTTATGAACGAACAGGGGAATCATGCGGCATCCACACACACACACACTTACACACATCAAATATTTATAATTAAACTTCAGGAGATGTTTGAATAAAAAATTTCACACACAAGTATTAAGTTGGCTCAAGAATCTACATTAATTAAAGAAGCTAAGTTGTAAGTATAAAGATATTTCTTTCTTTTTCTATTTCGGTTGCACGCTGAAGACTTTTAAATTAAAATAAATATCACATTTAATTCAGTTACGCCATTAAAGAAAGTGACACCAAAGACTTACCTAATAGAAATTTTCTAATCAGTCGTGAAGGAAAATCGATCAAAAGCTTAAGTTGCATATTAATTTTTATAATGAATATGAAAGAATGGGATATTAAGATCATTTTCTCTAATGTGTAATTATTCGAAATATTTTTCCACAGATGTTGCTATTTTCATCTTTTATTTGTACTTATAAACTTTCATAAACCGTTTTTATGCATTTAATTAAAAAAAATTCCATCAATTTTCCAAGTGCTACAGCAAAATGTGTTGTAATAATCAGTTGTATGCGAAATACATCGATGTTGAATAAATTTAATTTAATGCTGTAATTTTAAATATTTCCCCCAAGCCAGGTCTCATTTCAGGACAGAGACTCACACTTTCAATGACTTGAAGTATTGTCGATCTTAATATGGAGGTAGCCAGTATACGGCAACCAAAATCCTTGATAGTGGTGCTCTAACCGTTTAATTGTGGACAGTTCTAATTTTAAATGGGATCTATAAGTAACGCATTACTTTTCAGAATCTTATTTCGTTATTTAATTTTATATCTGAAAACTGGCTTGATATATTTATATATGAAAACTTACAAAAATGTATCAGCGGACAGTTATGGAAGTAAAATTTACTGCACTAATTTTTGATTGTGATATTTAGCTACTCTATATAGTTTTAATTTCACCTAATTTTACGTTAATCCTTAAACTTAGGATGAAAGTTTCACAAATTTATCATGTTTAAATTTGTGAGTGCGTTTTTGAATATATTTTTGATTAAATACTATTTAATATGCCCATTGCCTTTGTTAGGAATTGTTTGTGTGTGGTTGGGGGATGCGTTTTTAATTAATTGGTTATCAAAGTCGTTCGAAATATGATCACTAAAAATTGTAATTTTATTCAAACCTTAGGCTTAGTTTACGGACATTGACAAAACGATTCCTCCTCTCAGTTTTGATTGTGAACCTTTTTCTTAGGTTGGGAAAAGACGGAGAGAAATGTTAACATAAATAAACCCTTGCATTGTGGTTTAGATAGTTAATTCATGAATTATTGCTGAATAAAAGTAGTTTTATCTGATGACGAGTGAAACGTTAAAAAGGTTGAATATTTTCGATTTAAAAGCAAAGTAAAAAATCCCTCGTCCTAAAAAGGTACAAAAAGGGATTTTGACATAAATATAAATAATATTTTCCATTAAATCATAGTACGTGAAGAAAACTTAATGCAATTAAATATAAATCCTTAAGAATCCAGCAAATAGAATTTCCTTTTCCTAAAGAGTGTATTTGTCAATACAATTTCTTTTTCAGTCTGTTTCTATTTTAGGTTGCCTGAAATTATTAAACAATACTCAAAAGCACAAGTTCTATTGTAAAAGTCATTTCAAAGATGAAGAAAAAAAAGTACTTGTACAAAAATTCTTATAAGATAAAATTTATATTCAAAAGAGAAAGGAGAAAAAAAAATTCGGAACAGTGAAGCATAATTAAACATTTATAATCGTACAATCTACAGGCTTAGTTCAGATATTTTTCTTTTGTTTTAAGTACAGAAGTATTTAAAAGTTTACTCATTCTTATTGCATATATATGGAAGTTTGGTATATTTAAGTTGAATGTAAATAAAATTATTTATATTTTGGGATATTATTTCAATTGATTACATTTGCGGACTTGTAAATGTTAAAAGTTCGTTTTCAAATAACGTCAAGAAGAAATAATTCACCCGATTCAAACTAAGAGGTTAATAGAGATGGTATCAGGGGAGTCAAAACACCTAAGAAAAACCTTAAGTTTTGCTTGAAATAGTGTGTGTTGTTGTTAACATAAAGCTTCGCATGAACTATCGGTCTAGGATGGGGGTGCCTTGGTCGGAGGACTTTATAAGAGGTTCTAAGACGTATTCACGTTATATTCAGAGAAAACAGACCAATAGATCGAAAGCCGCAAGATAGGCCAGGTCAGAACATTGGACCTTCACACTTCAGCCGGCTACCCTTTTGAGTATCTTATCCACTCGGCCATGATGAAGCCACTAGTTGAAATAGATTCCCAAATTGGTGAAAGTACGTCATGTTCATGCTAAATCAGTACATTAAATCACACCTGACGGTTGCTTCATGCTTTCATGGAGATCCCTAATTCTGAAGTTTATTTCATTTCAGGACATAAATTGTAGAATAATTGCGGCATGATGCTAAGGAGTTCTTGGGATCGCGCAAAAAGGACTTGTATACTTATAAAAAAAACACCGTTTGAATGTTGATATACTTTCGTTGTAAGGTCTGTAATTTGAAGTTTTTTAGGTCGCTTGATGCTTCGGTAATCATACTTCTTTTAGACTATGTTCAAGCGGTCCCCTAATAGCACGACCGTCCTCTGTGACTGAAATGCGATCAAGTAATATAGAATTATAACAAACACTTAGAACAGCGTTTCCATGACTGCTTAATGTTGCATTTTTAAAGTTCTGTATTTTATTAACTACTTAATATAAACAAAAAAAATTTCAAATCATTGTAATTCTGTGAACATGGGCTATCAATCAATTTCAAAATAATTTTTTAAATACAATAGTTCATCTAGAAATTAATTGTAAAAACTGTAAAATTTTCATATTTGACAAAATTGAACATTTTTAATTTTTTTCTCAAGCTTTAAGGAATTAAATGGCATTATTTAAATTAACATACAATAGAGTGGTAAGTGTCATAAAAATGCTACCCAAGTTTTAAAGTTGCCTTTTATTTCCTTCTTCTTAAAAATAGTCTTTAAAACATTTTCTGATATGGCAATTTCCCCCTTTATTTAGGCACGAAAAATTAAATGAAGGAAACTTTATACAACGAAAATATTTTCCAAGAATATAGGACAGAATGTCTATTTTATGCATGAAAAAACTCAAAGTTGCCTTTTGAATCCTAAGGCTTTAAAATTAATTTGAAATTAGAGAATTTTCTTAGTTTTCTAAGCACATTCCTAGTTTTAAAGAGTACAACTAACTAAATGAAGTAAAGCAAATATATCCAGCATTTATCTCAATACAAAAATCTATTCAGGATGAATATAAAACGATGATATAGATTATGTATGCTTTTATTAAAAAGTCGACACATCATTTAAAATTTTAACAATCTTTCATTCTCTTTCCGAACTCTTTTTCAATCTGATTTAAGGTTCGTTGCTCAATTCTGTAGGACCTTCCAGTTGATGATGTTGATGGAACAGGTATTTTAATTAATATATTTTTCAGTGGTACCCAAAAAACATAATCTTTAATAGGCCATGTAAACTGCAGTGACGGTCCATCTGGACTCATGAACTTTACAAGAAAATCACTCTTATCTGGTGAAATATCAATCACGTTACCTAACCACCAATAGTTATCATAAACGCAACAGACAAATGAAGAAATTGAAATTTGATTTGGGCTCAATGCAAAATTGTCTTTCTTTAAAACCTTCGTTTCTTTTACTAATGAATGTGATAAATAAGAAACAAGGATTTTTGATGTGCAGTTGGAAATTGGCATGTAACAATGATCGTTACGTGTTCCCAAAATAGCTGTTGGCACTTCATTAAATCGCTCTTGAAGCTTTCTTTCAATTTTGAAAACATTTACTGAAGGGACAAAAAGAAACCCCTTAATATTTGTGATTGTATCATTTCAAAAAGAGAAAAAATCTCTTGCAGTTAATCTGGTTACTGAATGGTCTGTGCAAACTTGTTCTTGCTGCCAATCGCTTGACAGTTCCATTAATGCCGCCACACGCACTTTTGCCATAGCTTGTGGCAAAAAAATACCACTCTGCTTTCAATTCAAAATTAGATTCACGGTGGCCAATGTTAACAAAATCCTGAATTTTCCTTCAATTTAAATGATTTTAGAGACAAAAATAAGCTGAAGGCAATGATAAAAATTTTGAAAATATGTTACAGACACTTTAATCAATAATGTATAATAATTTGAATAAATCAAGACCACTCCTTCATGTTCAAACAAGCAGCTAATAAAGTAGGAAAAATGAAAATTTTCTTTTTTAAAAACTTTTTTTTAAATCAAAGAATTAAAAAAAACAGTTTTTAAATTGCACCAATTAGTTAGCTGTAAATAAATCTTCATTATACATCATTTTTAATACTGTCCTTCCTTTTTTAAAGCTAGCAGGAAAACCTGAAATCTGAAAAAAATTGACTAATTTTTAATTTTTATCAATATTCCAGATTTAGTAGAAGCACTAACTAAATTTTATTTAGAACTTTTCTTAAGAGACCTTTTCCTATAGATTATAACAAGATATTATTTTTAAATTTATATTCAAAACTTACTGAATGACTGAGTTTTACACTGGCTGTCTTTAAAAAAATTATGCTTGCATCAACCTGTAGTATCAATTAACTAAACAACAAGTGGTTTGTGAAACTTCATATTTTGCGTTTACTCATAGTTATATATGGTTTACTGAATTACTGATTTTCATTGAAATATGTGACATGTGTGCCACAGCTATTTGCTGATTTCGTATGGAATTACCCTATACAAAATATTAGCAAAAACTAAGTTTGTTTCCAATGTCGCATCAAACGGCCAGTGTGACGTCACTTTGAGATCCTAAAAATCATTACTTACAAAACAGTCACACAATGACTTTACAGTGGAGTCACTAAGCGAGCGATCATATACTAGTCACAGTGAATTCACAGCAACGTCACTTGGTGACTGGTCACAAATAAGCTTCACAGTGATCACACAGTGGAATTACATCACCCACAAGTCACAATGTGACTAGTTTGTGACAGTCCAGTGACAAATGGGACCCTATGTGACGTCACAGAGAATCTTTTGTGACCATCTGCTCTATTAGGGTCAGAGAGAGTTAAGAGCATGTTCTTTTAGTGCAGAATACATTTTAAGTTGACCAATTTTGTGAGTTGCGATGGAGTGCACAAGGATTTATTACGCTGCATAACTTAAATGGAGGTAGAGAAAGAGAACTGAGAAAGAGAAAGAGAACTGTGATGCATAAGTCTACTAGAACGATTACAAGAAAAGAAAAAAAAAAGATCAAAATCAATATTGATCATAATGTTGAAATATTTGACTTCTTACATCAGTTTGAATCCTTTAATTTTGTTGCATCCAATCACTTTAGTATCTACCTGACATTTGAAAATGAAATTTCAGACTTATTTTTGCGAAAAAGACGAATTTCCAAATAATAGCAATTTATCATTAGCTTCGAATCATTTATATTTTTTCCTTCAAAACAGACCAAAGACTGTTTTCTGTAAGCGAATTAAAAAAAAAAAAACCTATATCCACCGGTTCATTTCTTCGAAGAACAAAGCCCTCTTCTTGTTTTGTAACGTCCTTTCTCTGATATATCAAAATTATTAATGAATCGTTCAAAAATTTTATTCTTCAAAGAAGAATATAATAAGAGATGTTCTTGAAATTCATTTTTTTTTTCAGAAAAATGGTGTACAATTTAATTGGTTCCAAATTAGAGTGTTTGTTTTATAAAAACATAGAAAAAAATTATCTCTTGAGTTATGTATTTGTTTTGAAAAAATGTATTTTAATGAGAAAATAGTTTATGAATAATTAAATATATATTTTAAGCCTGAAAAAAATATTTGAGAGTTTTTTACAAGAAATTATAACTTTTTTCGTGCACAAATTTTATAGTTTTCTTTTTAAAATTCATTTCTTTTACCAAAGTTTGTAAGTGTGCGTAAAAAAGAACATATTTTAAAGAACGTTCTACATAATTATGCAAATATATTTCTTCATTCACATGTGTACTATTCCACAAAAGGAAAGCATCTCATGTATGAAAATCCCTCTAACGATCGCTAAATTAAGTTTAGGGATGGACGCGAGACGACTTTTTTGCGAGACGAGACACACATTTTTAACATTACGATATAAGGATTTTTGCGAGACGAGACAAGCTTTTAGGCTATTTTGCGAGACGCGAGACGCTTATTTTTCGTCTCGCGTCCATCCCTAATTAAGTTATAAGGATTAACAAATTAAATTATAGGCAGATCATTCTGTTTACAATTTTTTCGTATTGCTTCTGTAAATACACACTTCGAAACATGAATGCTTAATTAATAGGATCAAAATCTAATAGGAAAAAAAACCTTTTATGTTGGTTGAAGAAAAATTAGAAACATACACTTTAGTGTCTTATATTTATTTACCTGATTGCTCAGTTTGTTGAAAAATGCATAGGCAGCAATTATTTTTCTATGCTAACTGTTCCCTCAGTGCAAAAACAAAACGGGCTTTGATGCCGTGGCATCTTCGCATTTATGAGAGCTAAAGGGCTCAGTGTTAGGAAGTATTACACAAGCGAGCAAGAAAGTGTTGAAAAATCAATGCATTTAATACGATTTATTTTTCCTGCTTAAATCACAGTCGTATCAATAATCCGCAGAACACAAGTCACCTTTCTTACCGATCAAGTAATGCCTGGCTTTTAATTTTCAAGCAATCTTTCTTCCAGTGATATCTCAAATAATTTTTAAAAGTAAATGAAGGGTAATGAATTTTCAGAAGGGATAACGCATGGAAAAATACTCAGGCCATCTATTTGGAAAAGGGAGAAAGCAAATAACCGATGAATGAAAAAAGTGAATCATGGTACAATATTATCTAATCTAAGGGCAAAGTAATTACAATACATTTCATTCCGATTGCTATATATATCTGCTATTCTCAAATAGTTCTTTGTAACGGTTGAAAAAGTAGATAAATAAAGTTTATCTGTTAACAGATAAAATAATTACTGAGTATGAAATAGTTGTATATTTGTGTTTGTCTTTTCAACTTTTCAAGACGGACGGTAAATTTTTCAGCCAAGCCACAGAGCATTCTAAAAGGCACACGTGGTTCATATTTCGAGCAAGTAATGTTTTCCCTATCTGCTATTGATCATCTGTATCGGACAGTCGGGAAGAGATGCCAACAACCATCCTTCATTCCACATTCATCCTAGTTTCAAAAAAGTTATATACGTGGACGGAATCCCCTTGTTCAAGAAGTTCGTTTCACTTCGTGGGCGGGAAAGAGTAATCCGTCAAGTATTGTTGTACGTACAATGAGCAGTTTCATCTCAAGAATCACTGAAAGGGGGGAAAGCATGCTCGAGATATTCCGGTCGTTTTGAAGCAACAAGGACAAAATCTTCCCGCCGTCTAAAGGTTAATGCGATAGTTTATGTATTAAGAATCGGAGTTCAGAAACCTGATGCAACTCCTTCTCAGCTATTAAATAAATTCTAACTTTACATTTTTTTAGAACAATATTCAATATTGGTAGAAAGTAATTCGGTTTCGTCGGAGTAATACAGTAGAAAGGTCCCTGATAGCTTTTCTAGATTCGTCCGGTCAGGCTTAATTCATGAGCCGAAAACTAAATTGATTTTGAATCGACGATTTTAACAGAAATTAAGGGGAGAGTTTACCCCAAATATTTGGATCCCAAATATTGGACCTCAACATTTACCCCAAATTAAATGAAAGCCTGTTAAATTATGAAATTTTTTACACCTCATTTTTAATCATACGCCAAGAATATCACGAGATATTGCAACTTTTGTTCATACACTCAGCGCAATTTCATTGACAAACAAACTCTTTCGATGGCTTTTCCTCCGAGTTCATATTTTCTTCAATTTCATGTTTTAAAAATGCTAAGGCTTTTTTTTTGCATTAGAGATAATGATTTAAATTTTTTTGTACATGATCTTTATTATGTATCTGATAAATCTCAGCGTGGAATTAGTCTTCAGTTTTTTTTTTTTTTTTTCTTTTCTTATTTTACAGAAATCATGTGAAGATTTGTTACATTTTATTGTTAACCATATATCAGTAGAAAAACAGTATTAGACGTAATATTAGATGTATCTAAAAATCCATGCAGTTTTATGTAATATTTGTTTTAAAATATTTAAAAAAATTGACAAAAATCTTTATTTTTAAAAAAATATTCGAGTTTAAAAAAAATCAGTTTTTTAAACTATCTTTTATTAATTTTACTTCAATGCACAATTTCAAAAGATTTATTTTTTCAAAATGTACTTTTAGTTGAACATTGAAATGCATTCAGTTCATAATTTATAAAATTTCTTAAAAAAATAAAATAAATACTGAAAAGTTAAGCTGTCCCCCTTAAGCGAGTCAAAGTTTGATTATTATTATATCTGTACATTAATTTTTTAGGTAACTTGAAAGATTAAATTGAAAATTTTTGAAGCCTCTAAAGCAGGATGCGTTCGTAATATCCCAGAAGCATCGTAGTACTGAAAAGCTGGAAATAATTCAATTACAATAATAGATGGGAAGTATTTTACTATACTAAAACCAATATTGTGATTCATTACTGAGAGTACGTAAGTACTTCTCTATTAATATTGCGATTGAAATGTGTATTGAGAGATATATTTTGTAACTTGAGAGGGTACTCAATCGCAAATTATGGACTAAATTGTTTAAAAAATTAGAGAATTTAGTAATGAAATAAAACTGCAATTTAATGTTACCTTTACAATTTTTACTTTACTTTGAAATTTTTGTTTATAATGGTGACTATACTATTTCAGTTCATCAATCTAATGCAGCGAACAATGAGATATGGCGATTGTTCATATCTTCTATTTAGTAATCGAATACACTTTACTTTTTGAAACTGTAAACGTAAACTGTTTCCTAAAAATTCATTTAGCAACACATTTCTTTTTCTATGACAGACACATAATATGTGATCTTTTTTATTTATTTTCAAAAGAGTGTTAAAATCCCCCCTCCTTTAAGCGTAAGCCAAAATTAATTTTCAAACTGTAAAAGAACTATAAATAACTAATGATTAGCTTTACTGAAACTACACTTTGCATTTTTATATTTTCAGAATTTAACAGTTTTCTGCTGGTTCTTATTCAAGAGACTTTTTATCGCAGGCACATTTTGTATTTTTGCGTACTAATTGGACAGAAAAGCAAAGCACTGATGAAGTTTTTGTATAATTTCTCATTGGAATTGAATTTTCTAATGAAATATTTGTAAGAAGTAATAATTTTTCTTTTAAGAAGTTATACAAATAATGAATCTTAAATTAAAAAGAAATGTATTTCTTTTTTAAGAGATCTTAACTTGTTACTTCTGCAATTAATTTTTATCATGTTTATATCTGGAGTGCTAAATCTATTTAAAATGAAGAAAATAGAAAGTGATAGGTCTTTTCGATCTCTTTCCTTTGCGAAGAAGAGCATTTTAATCGCAATCGCTTCTTTTTTTTTACGAGTATTAAAAACAGAAATCTACCTAAATGGTCTGAGTAAAGATGAATTGACATAAAAAAAGGGACACTGTGTGTACATTATTTTCTCGATAACTTACTTTTTGATGTATGTTTTTGTTATATAACAGGTTCGCTCTCATACAAGGTTTTTTTTTTTTTTTTCATAAAGAGGCAATTTGTACAGCTCCGTTCGCTCTTTCTCACTTTTTATACAGACATATTGGTTTTTTTTTATTTTGTTTAACTGAAATGTAAGCAAAGATGTTGAAAATATGCAGTTCCCTTGTAGCCAATACCGCGTAATTTCTCGTAGTCGTATTAGCCAAGAAAAGAAAGATAAATAGAAACGGGAGAAAGAGAATTTGCAATGATAGTTGTACCATTAGAACTTAGTTGTGGTCTTTTCTCCATGGCGCTAATGTCACACCCGTCAATCATAAAATGTTTTGCGATTGTGAACTGATAAAAGGTGTATTATAGTTTATATCTATTTAGTAGGTATCGAGATCGTAGAATTCAACCGCTTTAGAAAAGCTAACAGTGACTTTATACTGTATATTGTTCTGTACTGTATATTGTTATACTGTATGAAGTTCGTTAGGCGAGTAAGAGCCCAAAATAATCTAAACACACTGAAATAAAATACTTTACTTAACGAATATGCCAGAAACTGGAAATCCATACGTCACAAAAGGAACACCTCAAATAAAGCAACACAGAAAAAAATATAGAAGCATTAGCAAAATTGCTTTTAGTATTTAACGCATGATCAACTATCAATGGAAATTGACTCAAAAGAGATCTTTGACTCCCAGTTTCTTCCATACTTATTAATTTCTCGACACGTTTTTTACTCTTCAGAATGAAGGGAATAAAACGCAGGTTTGTTTGGTCGAATTTTTCAAAACTGCACTTACATGACATTACTCTTATTTATCCTCCATGCTAAACCTGTTTTCTGACAGCAACAATACACATCTGGACGCTGGTCTGAAATTTCCTCTGGAAGTCGAAGAATATGGCTGACGAAACGCTGGAAAAATCATCAGTAGCACGATCTTACACCTTGCAGTTTTTGCCTTTAATATTTAACGTTAATATGTTTTCGATGTCTTTTCTTAATTAATTGGTAATGGTGAACAAATTTATAACAGACTTCTTCAGAGAGTGGATTTCAGATATGGCATTTTTACTGGGGGTCGTATATATTAAAATACGAAATTTAATTTTTATACGGTCTCTCCTTTCCTACCCTTTGTATTTAGAAAAATGTTGCTCTTTGCCTAAGGAAATTAATTACACAAATCCCGTGTCTCTACATGGAGGAGTTAGCGAGATATTGCAGTTTGAAATTTTTGGCATTTGTCGCCAAGCACTATGGGGATGTCTCAAAAGTCAGAAAATTATTATTTCTTTTCAACTGACGTTAATTTATGTTAATAGCCATTCGATAGACACAGTTGACTCCTCAAATCCTAATTTACCTAGTATTTTCCTGTAAAGCATGTTTGGCAGTTTTTAGTGAAAGTTGCCACACCATAGTAATATACTCCATTATTTTGTCGTTCTCTTTAACACTTTAAAATTCCTTTTCCTGAAGCGTGATGTAATTAGTGGATCACCCCCCTAAAAGACTAAATTATCGCTAATTTCTTTAAGCAGTACCGAACATTTTAGGTAAAACTGTACCTATTAATTTCACACATTTGAACTCGTTTAATTGCTTTTCCCAACAATAGGATCTCTATTTATCTTTATCAACCGATAGTTGGTCCCCTAAAGTAAAGATTTTTTCGCCTGAAAACTGACGCCAACACAGAAGGTAAAGTGGTGTAAGTCGTCATTTTAAAAATTAATTTTCTCGTTAACTATTCCACGTAGAGACACGGGATTTGTTTTATTAATTTTCTTAGGCAAAGAGCAACATCTTCTAAATATAAAGGATAGGAAAGTAGGGGCCGTATAAAATTAAATTTCGTATTTTAATATGTATGCAACCCCCAGTAAAAAAAAAGCCATATCTGAAAGCTACTCTTAATTTGACGAACTTTTCTAATTGGGCGTATGCTTCGATCACTTACGGTTTAAAAAATAATCGCCTTAACATCTATTTTGGATCACCCGGTATAGCAAGGATTCATATAACACGTACATACTGTTGGGGGGGTTGGTAAATACTGTAAATTTTTCTTTCCCAACCAAAGGACTAATATGAAAGGAAAGCAACACTACAGTTTTGAAACAGTTTACTACAGTACATTAATCGTGTAGTAATTTGACACTTATTTTAATTCAGTTATCCTCTGACTCTACCGTTACAGTATGGAATTTATAGAATCCTGCTGTATAGTTACACTAATCTCTGACTCACTGACTCTAGCAATTCCGAGCAACCACTCCAAGATAAAACTTTTACCACCATTGCTCCGAAACAGATTAAAAAGTAAAGCAAAAAAACGTAACATCTACGCCATTTGTACAATCCGCTTGAAATGTTTCATAATTATGTTTAGAAATAAAGAAAAAAAATCAGCGCTAGTTTAAAAGTCTGAAAATCTACCGTTCCCTAATTTTCAAGCGATTTTTCGCTATTCTCATCTCTAATTTATTTCCGAGAGTAAGAATGTTAATCATTTGCCTGACTAAATTAGGTGTCTCAAGTGATAATGACGTCATATTGAAATGACGGTTATCAGACTTTGAAGGAAAAATTGCGATTCCAACTTGTTTAAAATAGTTTTTCTTGATTAGACAGTTTAAATTTTCCACAAATTAAATAATTGAAGGAAGTATTGATATAAGAGGGGCCGTTCATACAAAACAAAATCGTTCGAATGCGAAAAGTTTCCGCACGCTTCCAGAAGAGTATAAAAATTGATTTCGGTATATAAGAAAAATTGAATATGATATGTTTTATTTTAAGTGGACGAGGATTAAATATATTGAGTGTAGACATATTTTTGTCAACCATATTTTCTATCACCCGTTGTAATTGCCTCCGCATCAGGCTATTTCTTCCAGTTCATTCAATATCAAGCATTATTTCTAACACTTTCAATTTTAATTTATTTTTGGAATAAAAAATTTCATGTTGCATATTTATTTCTACAATAGTGTAAAATGAATTAAGACTAAAGTTTGAAAAGCGAAAATTTTTACTTTAAGCATAAATGGTTTTGTAAGATAACGCATAGCTAATAATTTGAATACGTCATGGTTCCCTTTTAACGTAAATGGATAATAATGACCATAATTAGAAAAAGAGATTGTTAACAGAACCTAGTTAAAGCAATTTAAAGTTTCTCTCTAATAAGTATGCTTCATACCACAATCTGAACAGTGGGAATTTAATTACGTAACCGATATTTACTTGAGTGCAGTACAATGCAGCCTAAGAAAATTTTCGATATAATTAATAGATTCGCTGCTACATAAAAGTTGATATCTTGGATAATTTCCAAATTCTTATCACCATAAAACTCAGACGTTTTACTGCTGAATATACATTATTCATGCCTTCAGCTAGTTTAAAGATTATCGCCAAAAGTTTAAGGAACTTATTCGAAGTATAATATGGTCTGTGGTGCAATAATCATATTATTTATATCTTTCCACATTTAAAGCGAACACGTCTTTATTAATTATGGAAATTCAATGTACGAGAGGCCGAATAACGTACATATATTTTCATCTAACTACTAACTTGTATGCGACGATTAAATTGAGTAAAGGAAAGTTGGTATTTTCTGCACCCTTAGTTTCATAACGGGCTAGCGCATGTTGTAAGCACATCGATTATACAACATACAGTCTTTATTTTTCATCTAAAACTGCAACGAGTTTAATAATGCTGTTTCTGTATTACAACTTCTGCAGAAATTTAATTAACTCTTTGATGTTTTATGAATATTTCGGAATAAAGATTTTATACGCTGGTTTCAAGCTTTCAAAAAGTGATCGAAAGAAATGGGAGGGGAAAAAAAACCACTTGCTAAGCAAACAAACTTGTAAGCATTTTTCATGTTATCAGAAAGTATAGAATTCAATAAAGTAAAAAAATTGAGCGGAAGGGCTTTTTAAAAAAAGTTTTTTGATCAATTTAAACAATGATTATAAGTTAAAAAATGTATGTTCAATTCCTCGAAAGAGATGTAACCGATTACAAGAATTTAAATAACAGTATATTCAGCATCTATTATTGGAATTTACTCAGATATGTTACGAAGTGGTAACATATGTTATGATTTGAAGCTGGTCGTTTTTATTTTGAAAAAAAATAGAAAGAAACAGTGCTCATTGTAAATCTCTTTTGGGCGTTTTTTTTCTAAGCATTTTTGATGCCGTTTAACCTTTTTTATTTCCTTATTACTTGCTAAACTTTTCTCATTTTATAAAATATTGAGGATAATCTGTCGCAATTTATCAGTGACTGCTCATGCAACATTTGATATTAATTTTAGCGCTACAGTGCTGTTACTTCAGTAATTATGCACTAGATTAAATTTTTCGTTGGAAGGGAGTTGGGGTTTACATAATTTGTCTACAGCGAGTCATTATACAGAAAGGTGATGTAAGTGGCTACTAAAAAATTGCGTAAAGTGTTACGAAGTAGCGGCAGGATAGCGATATGTCAAAAGTCACCCAAGTTGGATATATTTGAACATTTATCGGAAATTTGAAAATTATCTAAATTCTTATCGAGCCGTTTAAACTATGCTTTATTTCCTTCTGCTGATAAAACAAAAAATACTTTTTTTTTTAAACTTTCGATTCAGTTATGCGGCGGTTACATCATGCAATCAATGCAATTTTTGTGAACCATCTTAGCTTTGATGTCATTGAAAGACAAATTTTCCTTTCTAGAAGCAGATATTTCTATAATTATGGTTACTTCTGAGATATCTATATATTTTATTAATTATAGTTACTTCTGAGATATCTATATATTTTATTAATTTAAGGAATTTAGTGTAGATACAGGTATTTCATCGGCTCTTTGTTCAATTTTTTTTTTAATTCCCCGATACAAATATTATTGCGCGCTACGTAAAATATTTTTTTTAACGGTGCCATGTAAAATTTTTCGAGAATCTTGCAAAGGTTTATGAACCGGTTTGTCTTTCTACAATATAATTGTTAAAAGTGAGCAAAACAATAAGTTTTAGTAAAGCATGCATTTTATCAAAAATTTTACAATAATGAATAACCCTTATTAAAATTCCACAATTTTATCTAATTCTTGAAAAAACGGTGTGCGTAGATATTGCACATATTTGCAGGACTTACACAAAACAGTTCCAATCTATTTTGATTTTTGATCAGTGAAAATCTGAAACACGTTTTATAATGTTGTTTAATTTGATAAAAAGAATCTTAATAATACTAACGATTTGCATGATGATTCGAACAGTCTTTGTGTGCCTTTCGACCTTCTAATTCTCATTATGATTAATAGAGTAGAGTAACTTTGACTGAATCGTTCATATAATTTATCCTAATTGTTCAACACTATTTTTTGCAATTTTGTGTATACTTTAATTAAAACTGATTAAAAAAATTCAAAATGAGAGCACATTCCTTGAAAATATTATTGTGAAAAAGGAATATTGGCATTACCTAAACAAAAACGAAAAATGTGTTCAACATTACAATCTAAATTTGTTTAAAAAAGGTAATTTTTATTTAGTGACTAAACAGGTCAGTTTATTTGGTAAACATATAAAATATTTTGCGACATATTTATAAAAATATTTAATAAAGATCCTGAAAACTCAAGAATATCTAAATTTTGACTTAAAAATAAAAGTGTAATGCTATAATTCGGTTGAACTTAACATTACTGCAGCTATATAGGTCATTGCAAGTACAAATACTATTAATTAATTTCCTTTTTTATGTAAAAAAAAAACCTTAGTATGCATTTACTTAAAAATTAGATTTAAAAAAAAAGAAAAGAACAAAAGTGTTTTAACACTATTAAATGATTGTGAAAATTTCATCGTAAAGAAAATCAGCTTTGTCATTGGATATTACTGGAAGGTATGAAACTCAGTTATTAGATATCTCGAGGAAAAAGATAATTTAAAAAAATGAAATATAATATTTTTCTCAAATTCTACGACAGACTTTTGATACCCCGAAGAAAAATACGATTTAAAAGTACTTATCAGACATGCTTACTTCTAAATTGATTTTTCTGTGATGGGAACATCGTTTGCAGGCTATTTTCTCTCAAACATTAACTCTATATTTTTCAATTTCCAGAAGTAAGAATGCGAATGTCATAGATTTTCATGCTTTAAGAACAATAAAAAAAGTTTCATATCCTATTTATGGCTTAAGAAATAAAGTTTTTTCTTTTAGTACATCAAGAATCTGGGCCAATGGCTTTGTTTTTTAATACTTAATTCGTTCACAGAAAATATTACTTACATTCACACTAGGAGACGATGTGTTTACGATGTGATATCAAATCATAGATTTCTTTTCTTACATAATTTTTGTTTTCCATTCGTCATACATGAGATGTCAAGTATGTGCAGTGGCGCACACAAGGGGGGGGGGGGGGTCCAGGGGGTCTGGACACCCCCCCGACGGCTTTGATATATTTTTTTCGATTGATTATTATCCTATATCTATAGTAAATAAAATAATTTCAAAAAAAGGTATCAATAGTTTCAGCTCTGATAAATAAAAAAAGAAATTTTTTTCTCGTTTTCCTCAACTTTCAAAAATGAACTGAAAGCGAACATAAGACACCATCTTGTTCTCAAAACTGAACAACTATTACTTTCGGAAAAAACACTCAAATTACTGGTGTTAAACGATAAAGTAAATAAAAAACTTTGTAAAAAACACACATAAGATGTTATAGGTAAGAAGATACGTACGTTTCGACCAAAAATTGTTTTGGTCTTCGTCAGTCCAAGTCCTTCGTCTCAAGGAACACAGGGAACTGAAAAGTAACAGAAGTAAGATCTCTTTTCAGTTTCCTGTGTTCCTTTTGACGAAGGGCTTGGACACGAAAGCCAAAACAATTTTTGGTCGAAACGTACGTATCTTCTTACCTAAAACATCTTATGTGTGTTTTTTACAAAGTTTTTTATTTACTTTAACTATTACTTTCCTTCCTATTGTACTGTGTAGTGTATTTTTAGGGAACTGGATGGAACGAGTTTTGATGAATTCCATTTAATGAAAACGAGCTCTTTCATCACTGATTTTTGAAAATCTGGAACACCTCTAAAAGTTGGACCCCCCAACCCCATCGCAAAAGTTGGACCCTCCTCCCCCCTTCGTAAAAGTTGGAAGCCCCCCCCCCAGCCAAAAATCCTGTGTGCGCCCCTGAGTATGTAGCTAGAAAAATTCTGGGACGATTGCAAAGATAGAACTTCTCCCAAAAAGACATAATCCTAAAAGGCACAATTGATCTTCAATTAACAAAAATCTTTATTTCATGGAAGCGGAAGGCCAATCCCCTGATTACGTTCCAGTGTGATATACAGTGACCAATACACAGGAATTAGTTCTAATGATGCCGTTTTTATGTTTTTCATTCTAATTGTCAGTAGATGTTCTGAGGTATATTTTATTTTAATTATTTTTAAAATTGCCACATAATCTTATCTATTATGTACATATTTTACTTCATTTGTTTTAGAAATTCGCAGTAAAACCATACATTTTCTATGTTGGGCATGTGCTTCTTTGAGCATTGTTTATCCAGATATGACTTTCATGAAGTGAGTGCCTCGTTGACATCGGACTCTATCAATATCTAGCTCGGCTTTTATGAAATAGAGGATGACAATGTGCAAAGTAGTAATATACAAACGGTCAGTAATATTCAATTTTAACAATATTAGTAGATGTTTTTGAAAATATTGGTTTGAATGAAGCCAAATTTATTTTCTTGTGTTGTGAAGCAGGCTAATTCTTATGGAAAAAAATTACGTACGTCCCTATGTTTTATATGCCTGTTTGTATGTTTGTTCGCTAAAGGCGCCTAGACCGTTTGTCAGATCTGAACTAAATTTGGCACACTGGCTAAATAAGATAAGATAAAGCTATTGCTTAGATATCTCTCTATTCTAAAAAAAGTAAAGGCCGCTGTCCCTGGCGCTGTAAAAAGCTTGTTGTCGTATCTCCTCCTAAACCGTGGGGATTTGAGTTTCGACTAAGGTGCCCACAGATTCGAAAAATTCCGAGGAACCTGCTAAGCCGAGTTAAATTTCGAAAATGGAATTATTTTAGAAGATATTAATAAAAAACTGAAAAAATAAACATAATGGTTGCCAGATTTGGCATAAAATCATTCATCCTTTGCAACAAAGCGTTTCCAAGTATCTAGAATCGCGTGAAATTTACAAACATGAGTTAGAATTACGCCCATTTTACGCCAAAATAAAAACTATATTTCTTCTATATTAATAAAACAATGTGTAAACTATTAGTTAGTTTGTTTGAATGTGTCTCGCGGTGATCGTAGACCTACCAAATTTTGTAAGGAAATTTTCCATGACAGTTCCCGACACACCTCGAAGTAATTTTTTCAAAATTCAAATTATTTTAGGAGATATCGATAAAAAACGTATCGCAAAAGGCTAATTTTTGATTAACGCCATTTCGTAATTGTAACCCCACCGTGGAAAAAGCGCCGTTTAAGCTTATCTAGGTTGCCACATTCGGCAAGTTTATTAAATGATTCAGACTCTTGAAGTAAAAATAAAAGAATAACGATTTTTTTGTGTCTAGATTATTTGTAAGGCTGTTTTTAAATTAAAATATCGTGTGCATGGGAAATCAGAGCAGTAATGAAATGTTTTATACTCAAAAGAAACATATTATTTAGAAATTTTCTGAGACTAAAATGTGCGACTTTTTAATTTGGCGAAACATTAGACGGTTTTGTGCGATTTTGAGGAGATTATTCTAATGCTTGGCGCAATTTATCGTAATATATCGTCTGCTGAATACATTTGAGAATAAGGTTTTGAAATTTTCATTCAGTTGGAATTGTGCAGATTTCCCCCATCTATTAATGACTATGTCATTTTATCTCTCACCCCCTTTATTGAAAATTGTATGAAAAACGTGTCCAAAAAATGCGACATAAATGTATGCCCCATAATTTTACATATATTTAAATACTATTAGTTCACAACAGCTTTAATCTATTGTTACAATATTTCGTAAGATGTAGAATAGGCATCACCTGTTTTTTTCTATAAGTAGATTACAATTATATGAAATAAGTAACTCAAAATGTGTTTTGGTACACAAATGATACAAAATGTGTATCAAAATGCGTAAATAAGTAACTCAAATTTGAATTTGAATTTGACAATTTGAATTTGACAATTTTCAAATAGTATATTCGCTTAGACAACAGGAGTTTAGAGTTAGCGATTATTCGTTTTTCCAAAACAGAATAACTAATATATTGAAAATGAAAAATAATTAAAATGCAGATTATTTTAAAGCCGGTTCGGTCCAGATGGTTCATTTGCTACCAGTAGAAATATTTGGCGGCGTTAACTATGCCATTATAGCAGTTATAGTACACTTTGGATATTTGCTAGCGCGACGAGATGGTATAAATCGTGGTGCTAAGTACGCCAATCTGACAATTGACAATTTGAATTTGACAATTTTCAAATAGTATGTTCGCTTAGACAACAGGAGTTTAGAGTTAGCGATTATTCGTTTTTCCAAAACAGAATAACTAATATATTGAAAATGAAAAATAATTAAAATGCAGATTATTTTAAAGCCGGTTCGGTCCAGATGGTTTATTTGCTACCAGTAGAAATATTTGGCGGCGTTAACTATGCCATTATAGCAGTTATAGTACACTTTGGATATTTGTTAGCGCGACGAGATGGTATAAATCGTGGTGCTAAGTACGCCAATCTGCAAACGATTATATAAATTAAAATATGGATAACGGTTTTCCGGTAACCTTAAATGAAGAGTAATTATAGGTTGTGAGCATGCGTAAATCGCCAAATATTGAAAAGTCGCCATTGGTGGCAAGCTATCCTATCTGTTCCGTAGCTTTTATTAACTTGACATGTACGCATGTCGCCAAATAATGAAAAATCGCCATGGGTGGCAAATTTGCAAGGTGTCCAATAGGTTTTACATTATTAAAAATACAGCTGAAACAGATTTTCTGATTTTATTATGCTTTAGCTCCTAATTAATATATAACTTTTGAATGGCAATACTAAATATCATTGTGTTTCTGAGGAGTGCAAATAATTTTTCCAGCGATTATAAGCGGAGTCCGCACTCCAGGTGGAGTATAGCTCAGGACCCGTACAACACGGATTCCCATAACAAAATAGCTTCCGTGTTATGAGGGGGAGGGGGTCTACTGTAGTGTGAAGTTTAAATTTTTATGTACCAATGAACATGCAAGAACCAAGCAATGTGTAGCTCAGTAACATTCTATCTGATCCAATCTTCGGGTTTTGTCTGTTGAAATTATGTCTTTTTTACGAATAAACCTTATTAGGGTACGAATAAGCCTTATTAGGGGCCGAATGCCTCATACGAAAAGCGAGCGTAGCGAGTCTGGGGGCCTTGGCCCCTAGTTAATAAAAAAGAAATAAAAAATCAATCCGATTTTTGGTTTTTCAGTTATTTTATTCTTTGTCCAATTTTCGGTGATTTTACGTTATCGCAAGCTAAATTTGTTCGTCCGAATTCTTATATCAGCGGAAAATCCATAGGATACTTTTTAAATGAGTTATTGATTACATGCATTTACTTCAACGACTCCTCCCCCTTCTCCCCATGTCTTGCAATCGCAAACTTTGAGATAAAGGGACTCGGCGATTATATTTATATATTTGTTTATTTATTTATTTATTGATTATTATTATTATTATTATTATTATTACTATTACTATTATTTAGTTCAAAGATCTAGTTTTCGTTGTGCCAAATTTTGTAGTTGAAGAATTCTGCTCATATGCAGACTAATCGCTTTAAAATTCATACTCAATTTATGCATTAGTGGTTGTGAAAACAAGCCACAGGACTAGATTAACGTACATAAGTGAATAATTGTTTTTCGACAAGTTATGCCTCAGTACACTAATACCTCCGAGCAACGCTGGGTTATGCAGCTAAAGTATAAATAAACGCTTTCAGCAATTCAGCAGTTCAGGCTTAATGCTTAAATTTTGTTTCTATTATTAGGGAGCTCCTTTTACAGTGCTTTCTAAGTGATTTATTGTGTATACGTATGTATATTGTTGTAACACAGTATTTGTTGAAAATGAATGATATTTCTAATATGGTAATTTCATATATAATATTCAAAAAGATAGAGTAGCCACTGAACTTTCAAAATTACAATCGTGCCTACTTACTGGAATATCGATAAAAAAAATATCCCATTTATTGTAATAAATTTTCTATGTATGAAACCGTAATAATTAATCAGTGTGATCCCGGATAATACTCGTATAATATCTTGCTTATTCGAATCTCAAATTGGCTATTTCTTTAAGAACGTTCGACTGTATTGGGTCTGTTTAAATATGTATAGACCATTTAAGCAAAAAATACTAGGGAAAGGTGACCCAAAATGATTCTAGCGCGCAAAATGATCCACGCATGTTTTTTTTTTATACAGGCAGCGCTATCTGCTAGGTAACACATAAGCCAAATCAAGAAGAAGCAATGGCGATATTTAATCAATCGGTGTATTACGTGTCTGAGTACAGTTCTTCAAGAAACTGGGTTTCTACAGAGAAACTACATTTCTCTTATAAGGCAAGCACCAACTTTCTTATTTATTTAGAAATGCAGTCTTTAATGTGCAGAAATATGATTTGTTTACTGAATAAAGCACATTTTTAGATGTGAATTACGCTTGATAATTTGTTATGTTTCTCAGTGTGTTCCAGCAATATAACCTAAAATGGGAAGCCATGTTGCTGGGTAAAATGACCCCTGAACTGGAGAAACATCACCACCGGTTCCTAAGCGTCATGGCAGTACCTCAATGGCTCTCAAAATGCGTGACTCCCCAATTGCATTATTTAATTTATTTGTGCGTTTATTTAAGGCCATGATTTTTTAATTATAATTTTAAGATGTTTCATTTTATTGTTTGTGAACCTTTTTTATTTTAAAATTTTCATAAAATAAATCACGCACACTATATGATTGTAAAATTAATTTTATTTCATTATGTACAGTCATAATTATTTTTATATCTTTTATTTTGAGGATAAAAAAAATGTAAAATTATTTTCGAGTGAAGGAACATTTTGCCTTTGGGTTGAGGGTAAAAGGGTCTTTTAGACACTTTCTCAATTTTTTTTTCATTACTCATTATGTTTTTAAAGTATTATTAAAATATGCTTATGATGCACAATATTGTGTAACACATTCTAGCAACGGGCCAAAGAATTATTGAAACATTTATGTAAATGTAACCTTAACCCTTTCCCAATGCTGAAAAAAGGGCAACCGTTGCAATCGCCCGACTTAACTACCAGCAAGATGGCGAACGATCGAAACGTTCATCGCGTGCCACAGATATAGAGATTCTTTTTTTGACAACAGCTGGCTGTGCCGGCAGTTAAGTCGAGCGATGGCAACGGCTGCCCTTTTTTCAGGATTGGGCAATCAATCGAGCTGTTCTCGCATTCTTTCATTTTTCAGCAGATGTCAGTGCTGTTAAAAATAATCGTGACCATTTTTTTACGGGAAATGACGTGCTAAATAGTAAAGGATTCTCGTGGAGCTATGTCACCCGCAACTATTTTTATAGAGAAATCAAATCTATTCTTCGTGACTGGCAACAGTAGAAACGTCAGAGTTTGGTGTTCCCAAAGCGGGAACACTGCGCGTTAAAGGGTTAAGGACAATATTTTGGGCCACCTTCCCCAATATACAGAGCAGCATTTTCAGATCTTCACAAACTCACACTCTTCGTCATACGTCATTTACGTTGCTGCAGCTAGCATAAATGTGACTGCCTAATTAACACGATACTAGAATTTAGATTCCTCAGCATATTATAAGCTTTTTGTACATCGATTTTATACAGAATACGCATTAACTCAGTTTTCCTTAGATTGTCATACTATGGTGACATTTTTTTTAAAATTTGCAATGCCACAGTTACACGATTTATCTTTTTTGTTATCGCAGTAGAAAAAAAAGTCTAAAATACTTAATTAAGATTAATTATTTAAAAATAAAAATAAACAAATAGGAACTCGTTTACTTAACGATGCAGAAAATATATTTTTAATAGTGAAAACAGAAGTTTTTATTACAAAATCAATGTGTTGCATTTTTTTTTCATGCTTTCATCATTCTCTAGGTACTTTTTAAAACTGCCACTTTTATAAAATTTGCACTTATGTCTTGTCTGACAATGACTGTTTTAACATCTTTTCACCGGCATGATTTTATAAAAGGGAAAATAACTTTTAGATTACAGTACATTGAAAAAATTGAATTAACAAAATCCTAAACATATATTTAAGAGAAACATGGAAAAAAGAGAAAAAAAATGTATAAAAATTCTAATAAAATTTTTTCTCTTTCTCTTTCAATTCATAATTTTGGAAATACTTATGTAATATCCCACGCATAAGTTGCATAATTTATTATTAATTTTTAAATGAATATACTCTGATATTTTATACCGTGTCATACACTGATCCCATGGATTTCAATTTATATTATACAATAATATTCATGTTATGTTCAAATTATTCACTTGAAAGCAAAATTAAGTTACAATTCAGCTTTAGAAGTATGAATAAATGATTAAACTATTTCCTAATTACTAAATGATTTATATCGATGCAATTTCTAGTACATGAAATTTCCCTTTTTTCTGCTTGCGGAATGATATAGTAAAATGCTTTGTTTAACTTTCCGACCTTGGAGTAGACTCGTACAGAGGAAGAGGGGAGACTGCAATAAGCTACAGTGATAACTACATATAATATCTAAAATGAAATTCATAGAACATAATTCCTAAGGACTAGATGGTCAGTGTATACAAGCTAGGTCTGTTAGACCCATACACCGAGATCAATAAAGTAAAGGAATTCGAAAGTAGCCTTTACTTTATTGATATCGAAAGCCTAGAATTCTTTTATCCCTCCACCCCCCCAAATACGGTCATACTTGTCCATATTTTAATCACATAGTATAGATATTCTTTGCACTTTTATGCATAATGGGTGTTTTGGGGTTCAACTCCACAGCCTTGCCCATAAGTTTTTAATTTTTTTGTACAGAAGTTATGCTTCAAATGATGTTACGTCTATGAATGCTCCATAGTGGATGATTTGGAACTTAGCATGTGTGTGTGTGTGAGTGAGTCTTGTTCCATCTCTGAATACAGTCTAAACAAACCTTTTTACTCGATCGTATGTGTTGTATGGGAGAAAATCACGTTGAATGATCGCATTTTAGAATTGCACTTTTGTCCGAATTATTTATTAAATATTATTTAAATCGTACAAAAATTACGAAAGAAAATATTTTTTCCACTCTTGCTATAAACGTTTACATTCAAAATTATGTATAGACCCGATCATCTTTCTTTAAAGGTATCTCTGAGATGTTGAATGAAGAAACGCTCAAATTTGGTGCCTCACCTCATTGACGTTTTCTGGGTGCATTTTCTAACTGGGATTTTTTTCTGCACGGGAGTCGTATACATATTTCAAAAGGGTAAATTTTATAAAGGAACGAGAGGAACTTTTTCATAAAGAAATCTTATTTCGGACCTCATTTTGAACATTTTTTTTTTCAATTTGCAATGCTCGCATATCTCTAATAGATAATGTGGGAATAAATCGCTAATAAGCCTGAACGTAACCTAAAGACACAGAGAGGCTTTGTGCAAGGGGTTACAGACACGATCACTCAGCTGGACTTAGATGACGAGCCCTTACATTTCGAAGCCCAACAGTTGTTATTACCCCGCAATCCAATCGAAGATAGAAAATTTTCTGTCTGCCTGAGCTTAAGTCAAGAAGTGTTAAAGTCTGAAGACAGTGATCAAGTTCTAAGATCCGTTGCATTTGAAACTATAAATAATATCGATCTCGGTACGTTTTGGTTCAGAGTTTCTAGAACTCTCTAGAACTCTAGACGATGTTAATGCCGGTGGAGTTTTCTGTAAGATATTTTCATTTTTTCTCCTGTCGGGCTCATATATCGGCATTTTACGGTGTAATCTTTGCCATCCGTTTGGGCACTTTCTCAATTATTGTGCCGACTGGAGCATTTCTCCAAAGTGGTGATCCTCTCAGATTCCAGAGCAGCTCTACAGGCCTTAGATTCTCCTAGCCCCTTTCGACCAAAGATCATCGATGACTGTATCGATTTACTTGTTTGTTTGATCCTTATAAAATAGTTGTGTTGCAGTGGATACCAGCCCACTGCGGTATCGAAGGGAATGAGTCTGTGGACTACCTGGCTAAAAAAAGAGCTTCTATTTTACAGCTGAATAAGCAAGATCTGCCTTACCAAACCATAAAGAAAATAATTAAAAGAAAGCTAATTAACTCCTTTTACCGGGATCTTACCGATAGAAGTCGATGGTTTGACCTTTTGCATACTATTCCTCAGTGGCCTAGAGATAAGTCAGTGGCTCTCTTGCGGCTATATTCTGGCCAAGACTGTCTTTGAAAACATCTACAAAAGATCAAGTTGGCTCCTGACCCTTTTTGCCAACTATGTGACTCCAAAGCTGAAATGAACATGCATTCGTTGGTTCCTGCCATGCTCTACCTTCAGTTTCCCTCTGGGAACGTTACTGGATAGCCAGAAAAAAGTTGATCGATTACTGATTTCTATTTTACTTGTGTTTTTTTTTGCATTTGGATGTCGGTTTTCATGTACACTTGCCATTGGAAATTAATTAATAATTAAATACCGATTTAGAAGTTTAAAAGTTGAAATAACTTTTAATTGCAGTGTTGCAATATCCAGAACTTTTTAATTTTAACACGTTCTCTGTTGGAAAGTAAAATCTGATGACAGCTTAATTGATTATAGTTGCTGGATATAACGTTGTTGTATTAACGTTTAATGTTTAAACGCTTTACTGCAATTAAAACATCTTAAGACATTTAAATATAAATTTTCATTTTCAATAAACATTTAAAATTACATTAAAATTCCTTTTCAGATAGCTAAAAAATAACGCCTAAGAATAAAACATATTTTATTTTTTCTGAATTATTTGTTTTTAAGGTACAGTATAAAGTCGAAGATAATCCATGCTCTTATTGGTTTTGTAATTATTGATTTTGTAAGTCCTTGTGCTTATAAAAACGTAAAATATTTGATTTTAAGTAATTTAGATGATGTTTGTGAAGTACAAACTTTTAAAATGAGAATTTCTTGTAATGGAAACATAAATTTTAAATATTCCTTCCCATTACCGTTACCCGGGGCAATTTAAACAATTCCAAGAAGTAGTTTTATCAAGTTTTACCTAAGAATATAGGCTGTGCCACGTTAACTGTGTTAAGTACATTTCATGCACTCTCTTTTAATCAGCCTGCTGAGAATAATATAGTTTTTATTTGTATAAAAAAGCAAATTGCTCTATTGTTTTTATAAATGTAATCTATATGAAACTTAAGTAATCTGCTTACAGAATTTTTACACTTTGGGTAATTACATTTTCATGTCTGTATGAGAAAGATAATATTTTCTCTCTTTTCATATATATATATATATATATATATACCGGGTATGCCAAAAGCTCGTGCAAACTTTAAAAAATCCTTAAAAAAGAACAAAGGATGATACAAATGCCCGGTTTGCACGGATGGCATCAGAAAGAAAGAGAGTGGATTTTTTTAATCAAACAAACAAACAAAAAAATAGTTCAAAAATGACCGATAGGTGGCGTTGATGTTGAATATGTGTAGCAAATTAATGCAAATGAGGTATGCATTAAAATAAAATGAGCAGAAACACAATTCTATATTTTCAAAGATTTATTTTGCAGTGCGAAATTTCCTCAGTGCGTCTGTTGCTGATTCGTCATTCTTATAAAAGCGCTTGATAATCAACGCTTTATCCTGTAACGACAGCATGATGTTGGCATCGATTGAAGAGTCCACGTGCATTTAAGTGTTTTATTGACAACCTGATTTGCATAAATCATCCTGGTGTATGCATAACAGCGCTATCTTTCGGTCATTTTTTTTTGTTTGTTCTTTAAAAAGTTCTATACTCTTTCTGATGCCATTCGTACAAACCGCTCTTTTTCATCATCATTTGTTCTTTTTTTAATGATTTTTTAAAGTTTGCGCGAACTTTTGGTGCATCCGGTATATATATTGCATATGAAAATTATAGTTGATAGAAGAAACGTCTGAACCACCGTGTTACAACCACAAACATTTTTGAGCAAGAAACGTGGGCCCTCAAGAAGGGCAATGACGACGTCGATGTAAAAATGTCCGGTATTTCTTCGTAACAAAGTTGAAAAATCTTTATGATTTTCTTTTGTCTTTCCGTCTCTCCGTACTCTAGCTGTCCCAAATATGCATCGTTTGTTTCGAAAAATGTACCCTATTAGAAATGGTATTTATAGTAAACTTCGTCAACATGACTTAAAAGCTCGAGGTGTCATCAGACACTATAGATTGTCATCCCAGGAAGACACAGTCGGCATGAAAAAAATCTTGTTGAGTTATTGCAGCTGACATCACTACCTTAGATTCAGTGACCTTAATATGGCAAGACAACGCAAGATCGTAAACGGTAATGACCAGAAGACGAGTGCTTCATGTGCAATAGCTTTCTTGGGCTGTAAAAGCTCACTTATCTCATCAATAGAGCATATGTGGGATTTGTTTGTTTGCTCTGCTCCTGCCTCCTCTAGCGGAGTACAGACTAAACAAATGGTTTTCTGAGTCTCAGGATACTATCCGTATGTTATTAAAATCTGTATTGCTACTCGTTTAGATCGCTGCCGTGCCCTAAGCTCGAAAATTGTCTGGGAGAGATATTGGGAGGCTAAACACAGAATTGATTTACAGACTTTAGTGAAGATTTTTGAGCTTCTCCACCTTGTTCTGTTGTTTTATCCTCTTTCATAATTTCATTTCTTCTGCAGTTGCCGTTAGAATCTACCATAAGAAAAGTAAAAAAAAAAAATACAATATCGTCTGTATCTCGTTGGTTGATCTCTTTCATCGAGATGTGGTCCCAATTTGTATTAGTTGCCCTATACATCGTTTTATAAAATTACCTTCTTGTAATAACATTTGTATGTAAATTTTCAGTCTGTGGATCAATTTTCATCGCATTCTACCCACTCTTTCATGATGCTGCTTTTTATATGTTTGGCCGTGTACATACAAATAGGACATGTATGTATTGGGATGTTCTTTACAGCTTAAGCGTTTCTTATTATTATCTTTTTAATTTCCTAGCCCAATTTTCTTAATAACTACGTAACTAAATAAACGTACAGTCTGCATTTTAAAACCTTCATTTAACATTCGCTCAAATTTTAGTCTACGGAATTCAAACCTGTTCATTCTTTCGCGCGATCTTCTACGATTAGAGAAGATGCATTAATCAAATCACTACTACGTCAATTGCCATCAGTGTTATTGCGACGAATTCATTCACTCTCATCAATTGCACTTTGCATTACTCGTTAGCTTAATTTTAAGTGCACATTAGCAATTTCAGTATATATCTGCTTCGGGAATTTAGGCATTATCGCCGGGCTCAAATCTGCACGGTTCTAAATTAATAGCGAATCAATTGAGACGCAAACACTTATGATTTCAGCATCAGAGATTGTTACAGTCTATATAATTAGATATCATTAATTAGTGGCTTTGACAAAGCTGACGAAGGTGGTTATAAATGACCGTCTCTGAAGAAGCTGACGTGTGCAAGAATTTGCAGGCATACTATTTCGAGGGACGGAGGTGGGTTCTGTTTATTAAGCAAAAATTAATGTACAAAATTTTGATATAAATCATTTTCATATTCATAAAGGTTTTGGAAGTTAGGAGTTAAGCGTTAATCAGTAAAAATTGAAATAAGTGTTGCAATTTCATTTACTTTTCACAAAATTAATGCATAAGAAAATACAGGTTACTTTTTTCAGAAAAAATTAAGCCACTCATTGATATAAATATTTGCCAATGGCGTATAAAGGGGAAGGTTCCAGACGGCTTGAACCGTTTTCTCCTTCCCGAAATTTTCAGAATGAATTTTTTATCTGTATAAAAAAGTGGGTTAATATTACATAAAAGGATTTAATATATTTTTTAATAATCCTTCATTATTTAATACACATTTGAAAAGTAAAACATGTGTTGCAGTATCTTTTGTTCAATAACTCAATATTTTCCTATAAAAAAACATAAGGTCGGAATCATTGGTGAGTTTGTTAACCAATATTGCCACGTTACCTCAAATATGGATAAGAAAGTTTATATCAATGAAATGAAGACTAGCTGCGTGTCCGTTCATTGCACAGTAGGAAACGAATATTTTCCTAAAATATGATCATAACTACCTGTGACCAAACAAAATCTGAAAAAAAAAAAATGTTCAGGCATTCTCTTCTGTTGAAACTATCACGGGATGTATTGACGCAACGTAGGATTATAGTTTAAGTAGTTGTAAGACTGTCGTTGAGAAATGGCGAATAGAACACTTTCTTTTCACGAAATATTTATTAACGTAGTATGCTGTGCTTTAATTCATATTAACATAACAAATCTATTAACATTACCTATTACTTATAATATCTATTACTTATAGTAATATTGCCTATCTTCGTTTCTCTCTTTTTAATGATCAGTTCAAAGAAACATAATAGATATTTGAAACCAGGCGCGTAGCCAGGAAAATTTTTCGGGGGGGGGATATGAACTTATATGTGTATAAATAGACGGAATTTCATCACTAATCCAAAAATTTCGGGGGGGATATATCCCGATATCCCCCCCCCCTGGCTACGTCCCTGTTTGAAACCAATGGTGCCATTTCTACTCTGGGGATTATTTGCAATTTATGCATTAGCATGAACGATAAATATTTCTTATAATGGTTGCCAATGAAACACCTCTTTATATATTTTTAAGCATAATTCTTGTCATATTGCCGCATTTAGCGCCGCAAAATATTTCACCGCGTAGTGGTGGAAAATGTCCAAGCTGTACCAATCTAAATATTTAAATCATCCATGATTCAATCTCATGAAAAATATGAAACTGTGGAGGAGCTATTTAGAATTACAAATAGGACGTTAAATTGTGTTGCAGAGTGTACGAATTTCACGCGATTTTTAATCTATGACGTTAGTTCTGGCCGGGCTTGTTTGGCTATTTCGCACAGTAGTTTTCAAACGGAGAAATATTGAAACTTATGACGTTTAGGGATGGACGCGAGACGACTTTTTTGCGAGACGAGACAGAGATTTGCAGCTTTTTTGCGAGACGAGACACACATTTTTAGCATTACGACATAGGGATTTTTGCGAGACGAGACGAAGATTTTAGGCTATTTTGCGAGACGCGAGACGGTTATTTTTCGTCTCGCGTCCATCTCTAATGACGTTGAAAAACTCTCACCTGCAACAGAGCTTATTAAAGTTAATTTGAGATGTTGGGGTTATTCTTAGCTAATCAGTATTTCAAACACTCTCTGTGGTTATTTTGCTAATGACGTAACTTTTGTGCAAGAACACATTAAGTTGCTAGAATTGAGCTGGGGAAAAAAGTACATTTAATATATACCGCCAAAAGTTGTCAAAATTTAGCTACATTTAGCGCGATTTTTGGGAATACACACGACGGCCGCCGTCTAAGCGACAGCGAATACTATGTATTATGTTAATTAATATTTTCCAACTTGTGGGGACTATTGAATTTCCCACAAATATAAAAAATGCAAGTTTCCTTTCGTTTTGATGGTTGCTGAAAATCATAGTGTTCAAAAATCGTCCAGAGTAGCTCGTGCAATAAGCAGAATACTTTGAATTTTTATAATAGCGCAAATTTTTCGTCAAGCCTTTTAACCTAATTAGATTTTTAACTAATTTTTAAACTCATGGGGTCAAAATGGCATCATTCTCAGTTGCAATATCTAGCATTAATTAGTGAAAGAAGAAAAAAATCACGATGTTCTACTTTTCTACCTTTCAGTATCTGATAATTTGGAAATTTATTACTCCACTCGTGGTGCAATATTTTATCAAAGCTTGTTAATCTAATCAGAATGTAGATGGTATGTCACACGAGCACTATTTTACACAACATTGGGATTTCTAATGCATTTTTGAACTCATTACATCAAAATGACGTCATTTCATATATGATATGGCACTTTTTTTACAATTATGGCTCTCGCCAACATATAGATGATATGTCACATGATCACTATTTTACACAATCGGAAATTGGAAAAGCTTTCTGTAGGTGCAAATTATTTAAAAATCGAAAAAATGGGTGGAAGGATTGGATTTTCAGAAGTTTAAAGTTGATTACGGACTCTATGTCGTTTTACATATATGTACAAAATTTCAAGCCGATTAGTTGAACGGTGTGGAAGGGGTTCCCGGACAAACAAACATTCACATTTATATATTAGATATTCCATCAAAACAACACTGTTGTTGCGAATGCTGCCTTCCCCTTTCCAATAACACTTTTCGTGATTGCAGAATGACAAAGGGGACTGTTTTTTTCTTTTCTTTCGCTGGTTGCCATGAAGTTTTAAATAAAAAGAAGTATTTTTATTCTAAAAAAGCTATGTAGCTGAAAGGTGTAATGTATAGCGATTAAAATTTTATTTGTCTGTGTACTGGAAATCAAGTTCCATTTATTTCGTTTCTTTGCGAAATTAATTTTTACAATAATAAATAGGTGATGCCATGTTTATTTTTCAACCCAAAGAATGCCCCAAAGTTATTTGTCCCTTTTAAGAAGATCGCTTCAACTGTATTTCACAAATGATGAATAGATGGCGCTACCGTCTAAACCTTAATTTTTTTCATTTTAAGCCTTTTACGATTTTTTTCCAGTCACGTGACCTAGCGCTATCGTTTAGTGGACTCGCAAACCCCAAGTACAACATTTTAAGAAAATCCTTAGAGCCGTTTTCGAGATCATTCGGACAAACATACATTCTTCGTTTAATATAGGAACGGATATTCTAGAGCTGGAAGCGGAAATTGACAGTGGAAAGTTTGAAATATAATTAATATCTACCTAAAATTTTTACGCTTCACTAAATACTTAATCAAGGTATCAATTAAAATAGGTTTCTGAGCCCCTCCATGGTCGAGTAGATGAAACACTGAACATGTTAGAAGACCGAAGTATGAAGGTAGGGTTCTTATCTGCTACGCCTGTGGAACTCAGGTCTGGAGTTTAGGACAGTTTTATTTAGATGTAACGTAAATACGCATAGGAGCCCCTTAGAAAGGTCTTTCTACCAAAGCATCCTCCTTTAACCACAAAATAAAATTATTGAAAATCACACAGTCTTTCCCTCTTAAAATCTTAGTTTGTGTGAAGTATGACATGATGTATAAGGAAAGGAAATCTATTATTTCAAACTCCGTCATGAATAGAATGCTACACACATAATCCAGTAGACTTCCTGATTGCAATCCTTGCTCCACATTGACAGTTATTATGAAACCGGCATTACGTGAGTTGCGCTTACAATTTCACTTTCTGATGTTTTGCCTTGAGTCCCAAGTATAATGCTGTGTGTAGTCAAATATAACGACCTACAATGTTTCAGTTTATAATAAAACGATGTTATTTTAAATAATTGAGTAATTTTATTTTGATCTTAGCACCAGTTATTTATTGTTTTAATATATGCAATATTTAATTTATGCCGGCTTTGCATCAATAGCCCGCTTCACCTTGCTCCGCCCCCCCCCTAAAAAAATTCTGCTTACGCCACAGATATTTGTATTAAGATACTAGCTGAAGTACCCGTTCTTCGCACGGGAATGAATGGACTTTTTGATATTACGATTTGTGGTGATTACTATTCATTGTAATAAACAGATATAGCAAAGTGGATATCGCGTTATATTGTGTCCAATAATCATGCATACCGAATTGCAAGGCAATCGTTTGTACGGTGCAGAAGGCCATGCGGCGTAGCGCAATCTAGTGGCGAGTTTTAGCAAAAAGGATACGGCGAAAATATTTTTCGCATTCAGATATCGATGTATACGAATTTTCATGACTATCGGCTGGACAGTCCTGAAGTTCATGTGTTGACGCGACATCTAGTGGCAAGTTATAGGAAAATGGATAGCGCCAAACTCTTCCCCGTGTTCAAATATCTATGTATACCTATTTTCATAGCGATTATTTGCACAGTCAAGAAGTGATACACTGCAGGGCCATCTAGTGGTTCAATAAAGTAATGATTTGCTACAGCGCCGTCAAGTGGCGAGTTATAGCAAAATTGATAACGTCAAAATATTCTCATTGTTCAAATAGCTATGTATACTGATTTTCATAGCGACCGTGTTCAACTATCTATGTATACCAATTTTCATAACGATCCTTTGCACAGTCAAGAAGTGATACACTGCAGGGCCATCTAGTAGTTAATTAAAGTAATGATTTGCTACAGCGCCGTCAAGTGGCGAGTTATAGCAAAATGGATAACGCCAAAATATTCTCATTGTTCAAATAGCTATGTATACTGATTTTCAGAGCGACCGTGTTCAACTATCTATGTATACCAATTTTCATAACGACCCTTTGCACAGTCAAGAAGTGATACACTGCAGGGCCATCTAGTAGTTAATTAAAGCAATGATTTGGTACAGCGCCGTCAAGTGGCGAGTTATAGCAAAATGGATAACGCCAAAATATTCTCATTGTCCAAATAGCTATGTATACTGATTTTCATAGCGACCGTTTGAATGGTCAAGAATTTGGCTTGCTGCAGCGTCATCTAGTGGCGAGTTAAAATAATAATGCATTGCAGTGTCATCTAGTGGTGAGTAACATCAAAAGGAACGCAGTTAGAATATATTCTTCGTGCTCAAATGTGTAAGTATAAAAAATTTTATGCCGATCGGTCGAACGGTATAGAAGTTGATGCTTTGCAGCGCCATTTAGCGGCAAGTTACAGCAAAATGGATAGTGAAAAATATTCTCCGTGTTCTAATATTCGCGTGTACCAAATTTCATTAAAATCGGTTGGACGATATTCGCATAGTAAACGGCTAAACGGAATAGAATTCAACGTTGTGCTGCGGCATCAAGTGGCAAGTTAAGGAAAACGGATAGCATAAAAACCTTCTCCATCATAAAAGACTTAGGTGAACCAAATTTCATGGTGCAACGGTGCTCAACGGTGCTGGAGTTTTTCAACCTCATAAACACATACCAACATTCATTTTTATCTATAACCAGTGTTATTATGTATACCAGTCTCAAATAAAATCCAGTTTCAAATCTAAGCCTCGCCAAACTGCCAACATACGCAATTTTGCAAGAGTTTTTTCAGGGAATCATTCGAAGCATTGACTTAGCAGCAATCAATATGGGAAATGGTTCGACCGCCAAAGAGTAGCACGCATTTATTTGAAAATTGGAATCCCTTAATACAGCCGATTTTTTTTTTAATTATCAACTATAATGTGTTTTATTCATCGTTACTCCGATGTACTAAATGAGAAGATTTCAATTTTCTGAAATTTGGCGGAATTCCCCCAACTTAAATCAATGTACTCAATTGGCGAGAATTCTGAAGTTAGACGGCTTGAAATCCCTTAATAACTGCATTATTTCTTCACGGATCATTAAAATTTAACGCTGTATTCTAATAAAACCTTTGCACTTGTTTTCAAAAATATTTTTCCTTAAGCTCTCAATAAATTTCGCCAAGCCGAAAACTGTGCAAACCGCTAGAACTCACTTACTCAAAATCCATATTTCAGCCATTTTATTTTTTCGCCAAACTAAAAAAATTTACACATTAGCCTCGGAAATCTTCAATTCTTATTGTTTTGCGTGTAAAGCATTACATTCCTGCTCTGATTTCCCATGCACACGATATTATAATTTTAAAAAAAATAACCTTACGAATATAAACTAACACAAAAAAAAATCATTATTATTATTTTATTTTTACTTTGAGAATTTAAAACATTTTATTCGGCAAAATCGCCACACAAGGCAACCACGATCCTTATTTCACACTTTTTTCACTACAGGGGTTACAATTACGGAAAGCTTTTTGCGTGAAGAGCATAAAATATCTCTTAAATTCCGGGAACGGGTGGACTTTCAAAGTTTTAAAGTGGGCTACGATTTATTCTATATTATTTTACATATCTGTGCTAAATTTCAGGCCGATAGGTCCATTTTTGTGGATTTGTATACGAACGACATTTTATTCGGCAAAATCGCCACACATGGCAACCACAATCCTTATTTCACACTTTTTTCACTACAGGGGTTACAATTACGGAAAGATTTTTGCGTGAAGAGCATAAAAAATCTCTTAAATTCCGGAAACGGGTGGACATTCAAAGTTTTAAAGTGGACTATGATTTATTCTATATTATTTTACATATCTGTGCTAAATTTCAGGCCGATAGGTCCATTTTTGTGGATTTGTATACGAATCAAATCCACAAACAAACAAACAAACAGAATTTCATTTTTATTTATAAGATTAGAAACGCAGCTGTTTTGAAATTAGATTGCTTTTTGAATTTTAAGATTCATTTATTTTACTTAAAATAAATGAAAACTCCAAAAGTATTATCCCCAAAACAAATCTAAATACACCGCTGGTAGTTTCAAATGGCTCTTGAGACTCTTACAAGAATTATCTAAGAAAATTCCTTCCTAGAAAAATTCTTTCTTCCTCAGATATTTTAAAGGAAACAAAATGAGTATTTATTATTTTCTTCTGAATGCCATACAAATTTAAGAGTTATTGCAAGCTAACTTTTTAAATCGAATTTAAGATTCAAATTATTTTTTATATCACGCGTTTAAAATTGCATTAGTAGTTGTAGTAGGGATAAGCCGTTTGATCAGGTGGTTTTCAATTTCGCAAAGATATGAATATATATGTACAGTTTTATTATTTACTTATTTCTCAAATCGCCAAACTCAGTTCCTCTGATATTTAGTAAGAAATGAGTTATTATAAATTTAGAAAGAAAAACATCTACACCATCATTTGACCAACTGTCTTTCAATTTTACAAAAATATGCAGATGAATACTACGTTAAAATTCCCATTTTACATTTAAATTCACGTGTATTAGTTATTTAACATAATTTTCATCCCAATTCTAAAAGCATGTATATCAAGTTATTATGCATGTATATTAATAAATCTACTTTTTTGCTGTTTGAATGTTTTGTGCCAAATAAAACAATCAAACATAAGCATAGGAGATAGTTCTGTCAAAATTTAATTCTGGTAGAATGCCTTCTGACCAATCAGCTTGGAAGTTTATATGAATATCTAGAGAAAAATATTTTTAAAAAGTCCTGTATCTTTAAAAATTCTGAAAATCTATCTGTTCTTAGATTTACAAATTTCTTTTCCTAACAAACTACCGAAATATACGTATGGCTTTTGTAAAAGAACGATGCGTATAATTTTTACATGCTAATTCTATTTTTTTAAACAACATTTTATGCGATTGTTTTAGTCATTATCCCACTCCTGTACTAAGAACGGCCAACCAGCTTAAGTATTATTCAATTTTTTTATGCAAGGATGTAGGTATAAAATTTGTTCATAAATCATATAGTTTGTGAATTGAAATTTTTTCGCTGTGGAACAGAAATAAATTTTTTGGAAACAGAAATAAACCGAATGCGTTCTTGTGACTTCAATTTACACGCTTCTTAAGTATTTCAGTTATAATTTTTAAAATCCAAATTTTTCATTTGTCTAACAAATTCTGCTACAGCTTTGAAAAATTCTAAACTAAACTAAAATTTAAACAAATCTTTAAAAGAAAAATAAATAATAAATATTTAAAAGAAATATTCTTATTTTCAATCTAAAATGAAATCTAAATACCGTCGAAAATGCTCATAACGATCGTGAAGGTACCGATATTTGTTCGGTATAACAGAAATAAGAATGTTAGAGGAAGTTCGGTTTGAAATCGCCATTAAATATGGCAAAAGCGCCTCCCCCCACTAATAAACGCCCCCACCCCCCTGCTGAGAGGGCACTTGAACGGTATGTTTCCGAATTTTTACCGTTTATCCGCCCCCATAGAGAGCGATTTTCCAAGTAGATTGGGGGGAGCGCTTTTGCGGTATTTTATGGTATTTATATTCGTTGTCATCATCACCGCTTTCCTTGATTTCGGAGTTTTAAAAGAATTTTTCTGAGAAGGGATTAGCTGAACAGGAGATCAAAAGAAATATTATCTATCACAAAAATACTGCTAAATATAAACGAGGGTAACTCGTTGAAAGCGAACTATGCTCCTATAAACTGGTACAAACCAATCACTTCAGATGTCTTCGTTAAATTACGGATCATTATCAAAGAATACCACTATTTCATGGGGTTAAGTAAATATAATTAAATCAAATCACAATGTGAGTTTTTAGAGAGGGATAGCATACGGGGAATTTTATTTCTAATTCAAGCATTGATATGAAAGGAAATATGACAAATCAGACAGTAACAAATATTAATTAGTGAAAGCTACGCTGCTAATTAATATCCCAAAACTTACGTATGAACTTTGACAAATGAATTTGTGAAGCACGTCATCTTGACCTTTGAAATTTAGATTCTAACCCAAATGTAAATATTCTTTTGAAGCAGGAAATTCCCGTCATGGGCTTTCCTTAAGTAATAGAACCCCGCTGATAAAACATTATGACTTCCTGGGAGAAACTTTTAACGTCCCGCCAAGAAATATATTAATTCCCATTTTCTGGGGTCGGTGTTTATCTTTGCAACAAATATTTGCTTTCTAAAAATTAATTTATGGGACATTTTTTCCATGAGAGGGAATTACGTTGTAGTTTTATAAAAATGTTGCTCTATGGGTATAAGAAAAGCATTTTTTATTTACATTTTCTAAAAATAATATAATCAGTGTTACAAAAGGCGTGTTTTTTTATTTTAAACTCATCCGTTAAATTTATTAAAATGTTTGTTCGATCTTTGCTGCAAGTAAAGATCAGTTATTATTATTATTTTATTTCCTTCATATATCTTTTTTTAATTAAAAACAAACGTAGCTAAATCGAATTCATCCCCAAGTAGCTAAAATAAGGTGAATACTTAGGACTCCTTCGGATAACATTTTTATTCACAATAAAACTCTTTGATATTTTGTGCATTAATCTTGTATGTGTATGTTAATAGGCGGCATGCGATTTTGGGTGGCAGATTTGAAGGTCTTGAAAATTTCTTTGCGCAGTGAGGTGGGGAAAAATCTATGCGAAGAAACGTAAGCAAAATACGTGAGGGGGGTGGGGGAGTTGAATCGATCTAAAGATCATAATTAAAAAACTTATATTAACTAGTTATTTAGCACCATTTGTCAACTTCTTAAAACAAAGAATTCATTTATTTTGCCGTTTACATTGAACGAAGAGAAATAAAGTTATTAAAGAAATAAAACCCTTATTTTACATCAATAATTTCACTAAGTTTATAAATGCTTAAATTTATCCTATTTGTAAAAATTTTTTGCAAACATGATTTGTAGGGCTGTTTCTAAATTTCTGAGAGTAGCTGGAGGTGGGGAAACTTCTACTACAGCAAGACCGAGGGCATTCAAAATATTTTCAACTGCATTAAGGTCCGGAGAGTAAGGCAGCCACTCGATAGGATATGTGCAATTCCCTTACTCTCCAGAAAGTCGTCAACGATGTCAGCTGCATTCAGTCACGCATTATCGTCCAATCGCAAAAAAATGAAGGACCAACTGTTGCAGCGTACTTTTTCGCAAGGACTTCATGTCGATTACCATACAGTCGTCACAGAACCTCGCCTGTAGATGTGCAGGTCGGTGCGATATCCTAATAAAATAGTTCCTGCCCAGACCATGATGCTTCCACCGCGGAAGGTGGGATCTTTGGTGATGTTCTCGGGCCGATTTAGTGCGCCTTGCTCCCGTGCGCCCTTAGACTCTTGCACGCTCATCCTCGTGTTGTAGGGCAAATCTGGACTCATCTGTGAACATGACACATGCCCCAATCAGACACAGTCCAATTCACATGCTGGCGGCACCATTTTAATCGTGCCCATCTGAATTGGACAGATAAAGGAACACAAACTCGTGGCATCTGGGTACAGATCATTCATTTGCAGCCTTCGAGGAACTCTAGTGGCAGATATGGTCTTACCAATGACCGATGGAACCATACCATACGTGTGGAGGTCGATCTTCGATTCCACTTGGCTAACAACAGCAATATATCGATTTTCCGCGGGGTCGCAATCCTTGGACGACCAGCTGTAGTTCTTCGGACAACTGTTTAGCTAGTTTGGAATTGTTTCCAAAATCGTGAAATGATGAAATGCTGAACGCTGGGGAAAAGAGGAACTTTTCTGATAGATTATCCTACTTCAATCCTTCCACCGCCCGCCAGCGCTCAGAATCTTTCATTCGTGTTCTGGAAACCATAGAAACATGTCTAGTTTGAAAACAAATCTTACGAATGTTCTAAACACCTTTCATCAGCATTTACATGCAACTTCTATAACACTTTACAATGGCGGCTTCTTATGCACACTCTAACGTGTATTTTGCATACTTCTCAACGCGAAAATATGATTGGCTGTTACCTAACATACATCCATACTTCCTTCTACCTTTGCAGCAAATTTCAGCTTCTTTAATTCAGATTGGCTTAGGGAAATTAGCATTTTTCTGCCTGCTTAACTGTTGGAAGTGAGTATATTTAATGTGATATTTTAAAAAATGATGATTGTCTTTCGCATTTTCGGTCAATTTTAAAATCTTTCAAATGTATTTGAATATATTTCTCACAAGTGATCCTTAAAGTATATGCTGCCATGTATATTCCGGTCACGTTAGAGATGACAATGAAGGCAAAATAAATGTACTTCTATCCTCGCTTTCTACAAAATATATGCATTTTACACTCCATTGGTTTCCTTAGAGTCAGAAAGATTGTGCTAGTTGATTTACTTGTCTTTCTAACTATTTTAAAAGTGATGCAGTGCTGATTATTTTTATTTTCGTTTAAAAAGTAAAATTTGATCTAAATATGCATTTTTGATATTTTAAAAAATGATGATTATTTTTTGCTTCCGAAGTACTGCCTACTGAATGGTTTTAAAATCTAATACTAATATCAAACATAACTTGATCCGGAACATTTTACAATTTTTAGAATCATTATTGTCTACAACTGTTCCCACAGTATGACTTGTCTACAGTCATATACTTCTTGGCTATGCTGAACACGTAGGAATGTACTAAATTAAAGAGAATCATTCAGAAAGATATATATGGAAAGTTCATCGGCTGACTTGAATATAGAGGGTGGTTATAACTGACCAACCAATATAACAGCATTTCGCAAAGATTAGAAATTCAGCTTAAAACAATTGTTCTTGTCCGTTTACTTCGACTCTCTAGCTACTTGCGATCACTAAAATGCATTTAGTTTGATGGCATTTTTCGAAATATTTTATGTTTTATATTTTAGGAGAAATAAACCTGAATGTTTTTTAATTAATAGGAAACTGTGGTGTACATTAGGAGGTCTTCATTTCGAAAAAAAAAAGTTTCAGCAAAATACTGTAGCAGAGCACGAAACGTAATGCAAAATAACAGAAAAACGAAACGTTGAATAAAAAATAAGAGATGTTTCTTTATTTTCTGGGTTAGAGAATTAAATAATAGGTAGTAGTATGGTATCGGCAGAACGTCAAAGAATGCGTATTTCCTTCAATTGAAGAAAATGTTTTAAGTGACGGAAACGCACACACACACAAAAAAAAAAAAAAAAAAACCGCACGGAAACATAGTAAGCCAACTTGGCGATAGCGCCAGGGGTAAGACAGAACGGTCGCCTATTAAACATCGAATAGTAAAAATTTCAGTTTTTTGTATTCCAGTTGGCAGTTAGAGATAATTCAGTAGTAATAAATATCGAATGTTGATTCGCTGACAGAGGATAGAAAGGTAGGCTTGCAACCTATAGAAATTTTATTGAAGCCCCTTGAGAAAATTCTGTGGAGATCGAAATAACACCCCACATCGGCCCCAAGCAAATAAAAATAAGCCTGATGGTGAAATCCAATAATAGAGTAATATACAAAACGAAATTAAGAGAGCATCATGGCCAGAGAAATGGGAATTTAAAAAGGAGCAAGTTAATTAAAATCAGAACAAACTAACTAAAAATATGTGATGAACTGCATCGCAGAAACACGTCTAAAATTAAAAATGCCAATTTTTAATCCCAAGAGAATTTTAAAAATTCCAAAAGAATTTTTATATAACTAATGTAATGTACAGTATTATTTTCAATAGAAAATACACGTTCAAGTTAGTATATTACAAGTTACGGTCCTGGATTATGTATTTAGATTTCGTTTTTTAGAACCAGAAATGACCAAACTATCAACAGATTTTACAGAAAGCTTTTCCTAATTATTGTATTGTTTATAAGGTGTTTAATGTATGATAAGTAAGGAAGCCTTTTGTTTTTTAAACAAAACTATGCTACAGCAGAATAGGATATAAAATCGACTTAAAAAAAAAAAATGTTGTTATTGAAAATTTATTTTCCCTTCGAAAAATAAATAAATCCGTTAGATAGCACAAAAATATCGGCTTTTTTACTTTCTTGAGATGAAGTTTGAATATTTTATTATTTGAAACTTTATAACGGAAAATCTATGTGCTATGCAGAAAAAGATATCGGCAAGTCTGATGCATATTTAGTATAAATATTGATTTTCTCCCTTATGTGTAAGTAAATCTTTTGTATTCTTTTATTACACAAAATAGAATAATACAGGAAGCATTGAGTGTTGTTTTAAGCCATAAACAAGTTCCATTTCCGGTAGAAAGTGTTTGCTGTTCTAAGAATTGTCTTATTGCATTTTTGTACACTCTTAATTTTGTTAGTGGCTGTTGAGGGATTGTCTGACGTCCCTTGATTTGATTACGGAAGTTAAGGAACTTCTAGGTTTGGGTTATTCCTAAACTTAATAAACACAATTTACGAATAAATTTATTTGTTACGAAAACAGAACTTTTTTATCATAAATCTGAGCGATATATATTATTATTGACTTAAATATTAAGATTATATAAGGAAAGCTCAGAGCGGATTAAAAAAACTCTCTAAAACTGGTAATAAACATAAATAGAGCTTTTCTTCGTATAAATAATGTGAGATTTCGGAATAAATAATTAAAGATAAAATTCATGTTTTGTATGAACAATTTGAGATTTTGGATATTATTTTGACGAATCGAAAAGTATTTTTAACCATCAACTTTTTTATCATAAATCTGAGCGATATACAGGGTGTCCAGCCTTAATGTGACCCAATAGCTAATTCCCGAAGCGTTCGGTTTAGATATGCACTTCCAATTTGAAAAATGTTTTTAAAAAGGTAAATAATGTTTTTACGTGCTTTTCGAACCAAAAAACCCATTTAGGAAAAAATTACAAAAATAAAATTTTTATACGGTCCCCAGGTCCTATCACTTATATTTAGGAAAAGAGGCAGTACACAAAAACAAAGTAAACACAAAAAGTTTCATTTTATTACGATAAAAACTGACCGAGTTATGGAACTTTCTAAATCATACATTTCATCCCTTTTCTCGGCCATTTTCAAGAAGCTAGTAAGGGACCGTCTTGAAAATGGCCGAGAAAATGGATGAAATGTATGATTTTCAAAGTTCCATAACTCGGACAGTTTTTATCGTAATAAAATGAAACTTTTTGTGTTTACTTTATTTTTGTGTACTGCATCTTTTCCTAAATATAAGTGATAGGACCTGTGGACCGTATAAAAATTTAATTTTTGTAATTTTTTTCTAAATGGGTTTTTTGGTTCGAAAAGCACGTAAAAACATTCTTTACCTTTTTAAAAACATTTTTCAAATTGGAAGTGCATATCTAAACCGAACAGTTCGGGAATTAGCTATTGGGTCACATTAAGGCTGGACACCCTGTATATTATTATTGACTTAAATATTAAGATAATATAATAAAAGCTCAGAGTGGATTTAAAAAACTCTCTAAAAATGGTAATAAACATAAATAGAGCTTTTCTTCGTATAAATAATGTGAGATTTCGGAATAAATTGTTAAAGATAAAATTCATGTTTTGTATGAACAATGAGATTTTGGATATTATTTTCGCGGATTGAAAAGTATTTTTAAACATCAACTTTTTTTTTTTTTGAGTAGTCAGATTTATTTTACTTATTTATTTTGACTCCATGCAGCGATATTTCAATTGAAATTTAACCATATATTTTGTTTTAAATAAGCAATCAAATGTTAAAAGTATTTATTTTCTGCTAATTATAGAGAAAAAGACCCTTTTATTTCCTTTATTAAACAAATAGTAACTCTAAAAAATCAAACTTTTACTATGGGACAAAATAGAAACTGAGTATAGACATGTGGTACATTTTTAATAGTAAATAAGCTCTAAATCTGAAATCTGAAAATGTTTAAAGTGTTAATGGATACCTTATCACGAATAACAATCCTGTTTACACACCCGATTAAAACTTGATTGAACGGTGAAATAAATTACCTATGCCAGTTCCTATCTAAGTATTGTTCTTCATAAAAATTGAATAATATCTTATGTAACAACTTCCCGTATTTTATTCGAATTATACGTTTTCTAAAAATAACTTAATTAGTTATTCACGAAACTAATCTGAAGCTTTAATCAGAAAATTTCGTCATAGCTCAACATTTTTTGGAGTGGACATACTTTAATATAATAGGGAGTTTGTGCAGGCCGGGTTTCACTCACGGTAACGCTAACGTTAAATGACATTGGACAATAAAGCGCATGCGCACGCATAAAATCCGAAACGTGGTTGGTCAAAATACTCCGTATAGCGGATAGCGTTAGCGTAGGAAGAAACGGTATGCACAAACTTCCTAATAACTTAAACGCAATATCCAGAAGTTAAACTCAACCGTTCTTATTCATTATTTCCGAGTTTTCTAAAGGTATATTATATGCTGCTATGATAGGCGAGTTCCTTATCATTAAGTGTCAATATTGTTACGAATTTTCGGGGCAACCCGCTGTCCTGGGGCTTAAAATAGTTTAAAATTCGTATTCTATGTTTCAAATAGTTAAATTTTGCTTTTTGTTGCATCAAAATCGGTCCACTAGAACCAGAGATACGGAGGTTTCGGTTTTCCCCTTGTTTTTCTAAGGGTTTCTAGAAATCTCGGGAAATATTGGTCCTAGGACTTCAATCTCTTCACTTTTGGGGACTTATTTTTGGCGCCAAATTTGGCGATGATTCGCCAAAAGTCGCCAAGCTTGGTGACAATTTGATCATTTGGCGCGATTTTCGCTATGGGGCCTGTAAAGCTGCTTTTGCCGCATTAAAATCACACACAAACCTAACATTTCTCTTCTATGACGTAATCAAAATTCCCGCTTTATGTGGAATCCTCGAGAAATAGACTTTTCTGGAAGCTTCTTGTACTTACTGCGTCGGCTATATATAGGAGCGCTTCAGAAGCTCCAGTGCAGTGTTAGTGCGCACCCGTATTGTGAACAGAGCTCTCTGAGAGAGTACGCTTGCTTTGTGAATTGATAGTGCTATAGAAGCTGTGTTTTGGCTTGCTTTCCGAAGCTGTTTTCAAGGTGTTGTGTGCTAATCCTTCATTACTGTGTCTTAAGGGATTGTGTACGATATCCCTTGAATATTTTGACTGATTTTTTGCCTGTGAAAGTGACTTATTTTGTGTGAGAGCTTCAGATCTAAGCGGACTGTCAAAAGCACATTACTGTTTAATTGTGCTTGTGAATTTTGTACAGCTCATTGTTCTACGAAGTTCTAGAAGCAATAAAGTTGTGTTCCATCCTGGCCAGTGGACTTTTTACCAGAACTTTCTACACCAACTGGACTTTAGAACGACGAACCCCGGAAACAGGCAGAGAACTTCTGCAACAATATATTATAGCAGTTCAACATTTCATTAAAAATGAAACAGAACGCGCAAAACTACTTGGAAAGCAAATAGAAGTTTACTGAGGATCTGCTGCTTCGAAGCATGCATTCATACACATAATTATTCTTAAAAAATACATTTATAAAATATATCAAATATCTGCTAGTAATACTCTGTATAAACTAATACAATCCGCAAGTATAGTTTTGATAACTGTCCCATTTAAAATACACTAAGAATTTCTTGAAAATACATATAAAAGCAAAAACTAATTCAATAATTTAGTCAGACTGATTAGCTGATTTTTGATACTGTAAATAAATACAAATTTCTTATGAAGAAGATAACTCCGTTAAGGCATGCGTCACAGTTGTAGAGTTTTAAGTTTAGTTAAAAATTTAATATATACAACCAAAACTAAGGTAAGTTCTTGTAGTCAGTTGAAAATTTCAAATATTTTCATGCATATTAGACTTCATCATTACACAGTGTAAAACGAAAAAATTGATTTACATCGTGTTATTAAAAAAAATAAGTTTGAATAGTGCTGTATACAACCGAATATAAATATTTTCTGTTCCTTATAGCAATCTATAAGAAAGTAATAACTTCACTGTTCTTGAAGTCGCACCTGAAATTAAAAAAATATAAATTTATTTCCTCCCTCTACAATTTCATTCAAATACAGCTGCTTGCGGCGAATCGTATTTGTGCATTCTACTGAAAGTGACAAGAGACTACGAATAAAAAATATCACAGAAACACCATGGAATATTTTCATCGCGGGAATCTGAAAAACATTTCTTTTCTTTCTTTTTTTAACTCCGGAAACGCAGACATTATTGAAAAATACTTTTCATGTGAGAGAAAACTTAAGCCCTTTCTACTTTTAAATTAGTAAATATTCGGAAAAAAACGTTCATACACAATAACATGTAACGCTCAACACACTGCAAATCATTTTTGATACTTGCGGAATAAAATATCATCAATATTTTGTTGCCTGTGCAAAATGTGAATCCATTTATTATAGACCAATATTTTACTTTATATATATATATATATATATTAATTTTACCAAGTGTATCCGCGACAACTCTAAACTAAATTTTTATGAGTTGTGGCTGTCGAGAATCCTGCTACATAAGATTATCATGATTTATAAAATTATCAACAAATAAAATATATTCATTAAAAAAAATGATTTGAGCTATCAAGCGACAGCCAACAACTACTCAACTTCACATGAAGAGCAGTCCGGCAAAATGCTCAAAAGCTGCTCGAAAAGATTCGTTAAACATCAGAGAAGGCATTGACGATAAGTTCAACTTCCAACGAATTAAAGATATTTAGAACTTCAAAAGTGTAAAATTCCTGATATACATGTAAGACTTTAGAATTCAGTTTCGCGTTTTCAATTCAGAATGGTGAGCGAAAGTCTTAATAAATTTACAAATGGAAAACATATTGCTTTGTATAAGATATAATGTTTAGGATTCAGTCTTATGAAGTTATACTTTGATACATACAAAATAAAACGTGTCGTTAGAACTGTGTAAAAATGCTGCATATGAAAAATGGTAGATGTAGCTCTTTTATAAGAGCATGTAACTAATTTCGTTACAATATGGTCTAATGAACCCCAAGAAAATAAGAATAAAAATGCTTTTATTTACTAGAAATTTGATGTGTAATATAGGTCAGCTATGATAAACGTAATTATAAACTGCGATTGTTTTTTAAATGTACAAATGATAAATTTTGAAAAACCAAGTATAAAGCTTATGGGTATTTTTTATTATTAAAATTAAGTATTTTTAAGGTCTAAAAACTCAAAGAACCTTGTCAAAATTATCAACTAACGTATTTGACGTTTCAGTGTTCAAAGTTATTTAACGAAGGAAAATATTTTGGGCAATCTAGTTTATATTAAAAGGCATGTTGATAAAGTATTTAAGAGCATCCGTCATTTTTTTTTTTTTACTTTTTCTTTGATAGTTAAGTACTTTTAAACTGGTGATCAAAGTGGAGTAATTTGACCAGACTTTGTCTAAAAACATAGTAGAAAAAGCTATTCTGACCTGAAAAACACAGGCTGGTCTTATATCATTTAAAAAAAAAACGTTAAGGAAAAAAATAATTTAGAATATTTTATTTATTTGTTATATTTAACTTAAATAAATAAATAAATAAATAAAAATTAATAAAAAAATAATAAATAAAAATAATAAGTAAAATAATAAATAAAAATAATAATTAAAAGTAATAAATAAAAATAATAATTAAAAATAAATAAATAAATTACAAAATGGAAATTTTGCTATTGATTCTTTTTTTTAATTTCAAAAGCTTAAAATTCATTGTCATGGCCTGTAAGCAGAGCCAGAAGTACATTCCAAAATATTAAGAGCATTTCAGATAAGAACTTGTATTTATGCGTCTCTGGTTTACTTCAATTACAAAAAAAAAAAACTGATTTAGAATAGGAACATTTCTTTAATAGTTACTTTCTTATAAAAGAAGAGGACAGTTTCACGTTACGGCACAACCCATTAGTAGAGAACAGCCGTCATACGAAAAAATAATTTCTATTGGTTTACTCAAATTCCTAATGAGTAATTATATCTAGCGCATCAAAATATTGGATTTTATCAACAGTCACGAGATTTAAACTACTGTATTATAAAACTTGTTTCACTGGAAAAGAAATATAAAAATAAATTAATTAATGAATAAATATCTTGACATACAACATAAAAATAAAATTTTCTTTCTTTAAATTGTCTTAAAAACATAGTTTTTGCTTTATTTTATTTCTTTACCTTAATTATATTTTGTTAAAGAAATTCAGCATTACTAAATACAATTTCTTTCCTTTTTTAAACAGTTTTTACAGTTAATATTTTTCCAGCTTAAAAAAGCTACTTTCAACTTATCTTTGCAAGAAGAGTTAATTTTGATTTAATAAATGGCAACTGTAATTTTATTACTCAATATGTATTTATTATTTACCCACCGATGTAACTCTAATCACTAGATTTTACATTGATAAGACATTTATTACATTTAAAATAATGATAGTAGTCTCAATTGCTCCAAGAAAAGCTGCTTGCATAAATATCAAGAGAAATCAAGTGTTCATAATCAACCCATTTTTTTTCAATTTTGTGATAATGTTTTAGTACTTACTAGCTGCGTGCCCGTTCTTCGCACGGTAGGAAACGAAAATGTTCCTTACATGTGTAATTCCACTTAATTCCAGTGATGTGAAATCTAAAATAAAAGCAAAATTATTTGACTTATAATGTAAAGTTTGCGTCATGAGTACTAACGTGGCATCATTGCAATATCATGACTCAAAAAAACTACATCAGTGTCATTCGCGATCAGAAAAGTGAAAAGCTTAGCGGTTGGCAGAGAACTCCTGACTTTCAAAATGTGTTATTTCTATATCATACTGTTTTGAGGTTCAAGTTGTAGCATTAAATACCTCAGACACTACATGAAATGAACAACTATTTATTTTAAAATAGCTGCGAATTTCATTTTTAAAAAGTTCAAGTAATCTCCTCTGTCGAAATTACTGCAGTATATATCAACGCAAATTAGAATTACTTATCGTTCAGTTGGTTGTAAAACAACCCTTGAAAAAGGATAAACAGAACACTTTTAATTTCATGAAATATTTATTAACGTTGTATAATGGGATTTATTCATATCATCCTTACAAATCTACCAATACTACCTATTACGCATATTAATATTATCTATCTTCGCTTCTTCCTCTTTAATGCTCAATTTAACGAGACAGCTTACATTATTTGGCACAAATGGGACCTTTATATTCTATGGCGATTCTTTAGCAATTCACGCATTACCATAAACATTATTCCTTTCCCATAATAGTTGCTATTAAGGAAGCTCTCCATACAAATTAATTTATGCATAGTTTTGTAGGATTGGCGTATTTAGCACCTCAAAACATTTAATCTCACCGTGGTGAAAAATATTCAAGCGGTGCCAACTTAAATATCAATGTATCCAATATAAAGATATCTTATAAATCCTCCATAGTTCTGTCTACTGAAAACATCAAACTGTGCCATCTCGAGGAGCTATTTAGAATCGCTATAACTGTGACAGGACGTTAGAGTTGCAGAGTTTACAAATTTCACGCATTTTTAAAAATTTATGACGTCACTGTTTAACTACCGTAAAAGATACCCCGGTTGGCATCATGAATTTCTCAGTTTATTTCTAAAGTAAGTTTTAATCAAAATATCGCCTCCTTGTGTTAAAAAAGAGCAGGGATAAATGAGTTAAATTTGTGGAGTAATTTTTACGTATTTTAAAGCATTTGACGTCATAGATCCTCACTTGCGCATTGAAATTCCGATATCCCATTTAAAAAATCGATTGGTTGGAAAAAGAACATTTTTTTCTAATCCTTTTTGTGGCAACGCAATTAAATTATCACGTGCCATGATCAATTAATGTAATCCCGTAAGCTCTCCTTTATGGAGGAGCGTAATACAACGTTAAAATAAAACTATACTCGCAACCTGCTTGCATACGCTAGGCAACGCCTGCGCCATAATTAAATGCCAAAAATAAAAATAGTAAATAGAAAAATTTTAATATATCGCGCTTTGAAACGAACTTTGTAACTTTTAAAATGAACATTTTCAGCACCGTGAAGACATTTCAATTTTTAAATACGCACCGGATTAAAATACCACTTCTAATAATAATAATCGTGAATTTATTAGTTTATTTCTACAGTAAATTTTAATCAAAATATCGTCTCCCTGTGTTGAAAATAGAGCTGGAATAAATGAGTTAAAATTATGGCGTAATTTTTACGTATCTTAAAGCATTTGACGTCATAGATCCTCACTTGCGAATTGAAATTCTGATATCCCATTTCAAAGCTCGATAGGTTGAAAAAACCCTTTTTTGTAATCCTTTCTGTGGCAACAACCGAACATAAGTTCTCGTGCCGCGATCGCAATGTAATGAATGGCGTAATATCGTGTTGATGCTATTAAATTCTAAACATTAGGCTGCATTAAAATTCGTAAAAAATCATCTAATTTACATAATTTTTTCGTTTTTATTTTAAAAGAGGGAGAAAAGAATGTTTCACGATTTGTCAAAATATCAAAAAGTTATGACGGATAGAATTCAAGATGGCGACAATTTTAAAATTATTTTACGAAAAATTCGCCGAAGTCGATGCTTAGTAAAAAAATTCCTAAAAATCGGTAAATTATGTTACGTATTCAAAACAAACTGTTTTTAAAAGAAAAATTTCTCCTCTATCCGATGATACAAATGCCGTTTTGCTGCGAGCGTAATTTCCGCCGTTATTACGAATTAGGTGAGAAAAAATGCCAAAAATCGAATAAAACATAAAATAAAAAAAATTCTAGGTCGAATTTTGAAAAAATCGCTTCGAGGTGCACGACTTCATGTTTAGATCTTCCCGAGTGCCAAATTTGGTGTTTCTAGGTGTAGCCGTTTGTCCGTAACGCCGCCGACACACAGACCCACAGACCCACACACAGACCCACACACAGACATCTTCTTTTATAATAAGTAGAGATGAACGCCCCCTTAAGTTTTAAGCAAATAACTCTACGGGAAAAAAACCCTTACCAGATGTTTTAAAAAGGTCAAAGTTTCCCCTTCATTAATTAAGAACTATATTTTCTATATAATTAAAGAGTTAAAAATTCATAAGTTTGATATTTGCAAAGAGTAGTCATAATCATTCCACCTAATTATTTGATCAACTTACTTAAAAATAAATAAATAAAAATAAAAACTACATGTCTTCAACTTAAATTTTTCTATGCCTTTCTATTTTTACTGTCCATGCAGTAGTTTTGTTTAAAATGCATGGATTTTGAAGATATTTAAATATGTTCAATTATTTATTATTGTTTACAATTTGTAATTTTGTAATTTAGCAATCAGATAATGTTGTTGGAGCATGTTTTATAATCGATGAATTTCGCAAGATTTACAATTCTTGTCGATGAATCTTCATACGTGTGTATTTATATTTTATTTCTACGTAAAGTTTTTGAATTTCATTTTAGTTTATTCCCACTTTTTATAGTCAGTAATCATAATTATTCTTTCATAAGATTTATTTTACATCATTCCAAGATTTTCTTCACTTTCACATTTCCACTATAAATTAATGATTATTTGCTTATTATTATATTTCTTACAAATTATTTAATTTTAAAAATATAATTATTTAAAATCTCTAGTGTAGTTAAAAATATAAATTGCGTATTTCTTTTTTGTTCAAATATTCAATGTCTGCATTAGATTTACTGATCATTCTAAGTAATATTAAACAAATTATTACTTTGTCTAATCAAATATTACTGTGCTTTACAATAAGAATGATCATTTATTAAATAATGATTTGAAAATTTACTACAATGAAGCGAGCAGCTGTCTTATAATGTTGATTTTTTCACAGATAAAGCATTAGATATTTGAAAAAAATCGCTGTAATCAAGCTTTAATGGAATTCCTGAAAGCAGCAATGTTTGAAACATATTTGTTATTAAGTTAATTTATTTAAGAAAACACAGTTATTAAGTTTGATTTTGACTCAGTTTTAATGAAAATGAAATCCCTTACAAGAATAAGTATCATTATTATGCTATCTTATTTCATTATCATAAATAATGAAGTACAAAAATACATAAAACAAATTGCATGGTATGAAAGATATATCGCTTTTTTGTTCTCATAAATTATACGAACAACTTCAGTAAACAGCATAAAATTATTTAATTACGCACTGAAAGAAAATTTTAGATTAGAACACAGCGTTTTATAAAGAAAAATATAAAAAGCACTGACTTAAGTGCTGTACCAGTTAAATGCTATTTTTAATAGTGTACGTCATATGTTATGGTTTACCATTAATTATGTTTGGAGTTTTTTTTAGATTTAAAAATATGGAATTAAATGGAATTATAATGACCATTTAAAGAATGTCATCTGTTTGATGTAGTGAAAGATTTAGAATACAACATTTTTAGTGCATTGAAGAGCTTTTTTATGGTTAATTAAATTAATTAAGCTTATTTTTATAAAATGAATTACATTTCTGCAGGCCGGAATTAATATTTCTTTAATTAATTTTTTATAAATATTTAATTTAAAGTCTATCCTAAAACGTGATATTTGCTTCACATTTATCATCTAAGATAAACAATTTAAATTTTCTATAGCATACTTTTTAATAGGAACTAATATGTTGTTACAATATATATTTGTATTCGATATTAGAAAAGCAAGTACATAAAAATGAAATTTAAAATCAAATGAAATATTTGTAAAATGCAATTGTCATTTTATCAACCTAAATAAAATTTCTGTCAAAACTTGTAGTCATGGAGCCAGCGACAGATTTTAGTCAATTATTTCTTCCCGGCCGATAATTCGTGAGATGATTGAGATAGTTGTGCGTTGAAGCCTGCAGATTGTCAGCTGCTGCACCAATGGTGGATTGGGAGGCGGCAGCCTCCCACGCACGCAAAAAAAAATTTATTTTTTCAATACTTTCCTCTCGGTTGAAAATTTATGAAATAATAGTTGGATAGCAATTGTTTGAAAAAAAGAAAGCTGGTCAAGCGGCGCGGCGGTGGATTACCGCCAATCACATCAGCTGCTCATACGAACATCAGAAGAAAAAAAATCAGTGTCTTCCTCCCGGATCAAAATTTGGCAGGTGATAGTTTACATTCTACTTTAAACAAAAAAAACAAGTCAGCTGACCGTATGTTGGGAAACAGATTGTCATCTGAGACAGTGAAATCTTGGCGCGGAAAGGTAGTTTGACTGCCGCTAGCCTAATTCAGTGCATCAGTTGACGGGTTTTCCCCCGGCATACAGTCAGCTTATTTTTTTTTTTATTTCAAGAACTATGCCAACTATGATTTGACAAATTTTCAACCGGGAGGAATTAACGCACTTTAAGTTATTCGACACAATGCCCTGATATCCTCAATAATAACAAGAATAAAAGTCCCGCTTGCTATTTTTCAGTATATTACAGAATATCATAGATTACTGTGCTTTGACGTCATTACATTACAGTCGCATTTTGTAGAGATGAGCAAGAGGAAACAGGTGCATTCACTCTGTCAGCTCTCCTCTTTCCTCAGCCAGTTCATTTGGATTCCCCCTAACTGGCAGCTTGCAAATATTCTACGTGATCTGTGGTCATACTAATACTTGTACCGTTAGGATTTTAGATATTTTGAAATAGTCAGTAGAAACAGATCTTCCAAACATTTCGGAAGGATCAATCGCAAATAGACTGTCAAACTGCATTAAATACTAAATAAAATGTCTAATGTAAATCCGTTTTGCATTTTTTTTTTTTTTTTTTTTTTTGCAATAAGGCTACTTCAAAATTGAAGTCTTTCAATAAAGAAAATATGTGGAAGTGTAGTGAAATACTAATTATTCGAAAAGAGAATAATTTAGTTGGAAAAGAAACAGTAATGCCTGCAAAGCCAAATGTTTTTCAGCTGTACCACACTGAGTGCTGCAGACACTTTACCCTTTACCGCCAAGAGCCGCCACATCAACAGTAGCATCGTCTTCTTTAATTGCAGCAAATAACAGAGTACGTAAACTGATATAAATTGTTATAGACTGTTATGAACTGAAAAGTTTAATATACAGGGTTTCCAGTGCTAACGCTGCCCAGTGGCTATTTCCTAAACTATGTCGGAGACGCATAGTTCCAATTGAAAAAATGCTGTAAATTTATAATCTATTATATCAGAAACAATCGAAGTCAATAAATCAATTCCTATAAAAATTCCGATATTTAAATTTTAAACCATCCCCCGGTCCTATCAATTATATTTAGAAAAATTTTCCTTATACAATTTCACCCACAATAAAAAAAAATACAAAATTCGTCTTTCTACGACAAAATTCACCGAGTTACACACCTGGTTAAAGTTAGAGCACTTTTTGAGATGCGAAATAGGGGTTGCATACAAAATGAATTAGAGAAAAATTAATGTGCAGTGTTTTAAGCCTCATAATATTTATTAGTAATTTCATCAACTAATATACGTTTGCATATTGCAATAGGGCAAATATATTGCAATAACCTATAATTTAAAATTTCAATACTGATACGGTCCCTTAACGGTGTACCGTACCGGGACATTTTTAAACGTGGAAAAGTAACTTAAGTCAAAATGTTTGCTGCTCAATAACTCAGTGAATTTTGGTCGTAGAAGGACGATTTTTTTTTATTGTGCGTTAAATTGTACAAGGAATTTTGTTTTCTAATTATAACTGATAGGACAGGCGATTTAAGTTTTAAGTATGTAAAGATTTAAGTTTCGTAATTTTTATAGGTTGTGATTTATTGACTTCGATTGTTTCTGATGTAATAGATTATACAATTTAAAATATTTTGCAAGTGGAACTATGTGTCTCTGACTAGCGGTTTAGGAATTAGCCTTTGGGCACCGTTATCACTGTACACACTATATATATATATTGCTGTAATTTATTTACATTAAACAAATATTTTTCAGGCAGTCTTTTGTCAAAGATGATGATAACCGTCGAAGTGACGAGGTTATTGAAAATATCAATGCCCAAATTCTGCGCCCTTGCGAGTTTATTTTTTGATTACTTGATTATTTCATGACTATATTTGCAATTCACGTGAAAGGCGCGTTGTGTCGAATAACTTAAAGTACGGAATTTCTTCCCGGTTAAAAATTTGTCAAATAATAGTTGATATAATTCTTGAAATAATAAAAAAATTCAGCTGTCTGTATGCCGGGAAAAACCCGTCTGCTTGTGCATTGAATTAGGCTAGCGGCGGTCACATTACCTTACCGCGCTACACTTTCACTGTCCCAGCTGACAATCTTTCCTCAGACATACAGCAACCTGACTTTTTTTTATTTATTTAAAGTAGAATGTAAACTATAATATGTCAAATTTTCAACCGGGAGGAAGCCGCTGAATTTATTTTTCCTTCTCGTGTTCGTATGAGAACCTGACGTATAATCTATCGCTGACGTATAATCCACCGCCGCTTAACCATCTGACCTTTTTTTTCCCAAACAAGTGCTATGTCAACTATTATTTCATAAATTTTCTAACTGGAGGGAATGATTGAAAAAAAAATCTTTTTACACGCGTGGGAGTCTGCTGCTGCCCAACCCACCCGTTGTGCGGCAACTGATGATCTCCAGTCTTCAATACACAACTATATGAATCATCTAACAAATTATCGGCTGAGAGGATTTTGGTCGCAAAAATAGGTCGCTGGCTCCCGGACTATTGCTTTAACTGCAGTCATTCCAAGTAAAAAAAGTAAATGTGTACTAGCTGCATTATAATTAACTTTATCCATCATCTATACTGTAGGGATTAATTATTATGAAACTGAAATTAATTTGTTCTAACTTAAATTACTTAATTCTCATTTACAATAGCATAAGCAAAACGTAACTAAAATTTAAACAAAAACCTTTCCCAGTTTCAAAACAATAATCCATTCTCCCGTCGGCGTAAAAAGATTTAACAGCTGTTCGAATTGGAGCAGCAGCATCGTTTGTAAACGGCCACATGAGCTCCGGTTTAAAATCAAAACAAGTTTCATCGGCAAAGTTGAGCAGCGCTTGTGCTGCTGGCCGTAATCTCTTTACGGCGATATTCTTTTCTGTGTTGATTTAGCTCGCGAGTCGTTCTTTCGCCACGTGCGAATCGTATGCAAATGTTTCAAGATTTCGCCATATGCTAATATCTTCGCTCCCGTGTTCGGCGGTCTCTGATTGGACGCCACGTCCGCTAGCAGTATTCTACCATTGTATAAAAGCTCTCAATCTTAGCTGCTTGCCCAGCAGCAGAGAGGGAGCCGGGTGCGTAGGGCAAAGTTCAGCCAGCGGCTGTAAGCCGCGTTTAAAGTAATGTAATGTAATTTAATTTATACTGCGACTTGCCGACATCTTTTGATTATATGGAACTTTAGGTTAAATCCTTTTTGCCGTAGTATCGGCCTGTTACGCTAGTTGCGTGAGCTTTGCAGAAACGTAAATGTTAGTTTTGAATTTAGCTAAATATATTTTAAAATGCTTTAAAATGTTTTCTTGCTCATGAGACCGTAGAAATGTTTTGTATCCTGTGTCCCGTAAAATGTCATAATTATTCTCATGACTTGTAAGTAGAACTTGTTACTTAATAAAAATATTTTAGCCTACTTATGGCTTTGTTTTTTTTTTAATTTAACTCTGGTAAGCAGACGTAGGACCTCACTATGTTTTGTTCCCCAGGAACAACATCTTGGTAGCAGAGCGTGGTTAACTGCTTGCCTGAATTAATGTTAAGTATAAACTAAAATTGCATTTAAGGTTAGGGATTTTTCTTGATAATTTGAAACCTGGTAGTCTGATTATTAACCTTAGTTTAATGAGGCAGCTAGATTTCAAAGATTTAATTGGTCACTCAAATTGACCCTTTTTAATCTTTAAGAGATTGAAATTTTTTTACTTTGTAATTTTGACTTTCAACATTTTGACCCTTCGGTCTTTCGTTTGTGTGTGAAAAAAAAAAAAAAAAAAAAAAACTCACCAAGTTTAGACTATTTCGATAAAATCTTTTGACCGTAATTCCTTTTGGTCATGGCTGATACGCCCGTGCTCGGTTCAGTGTTCTCGTTTGAAAAACTAAATGGTACCAATTGGAGGTAATGGAAATTTCACGTACTAATGCTGCTTTGCCATGAAGGCTTGCTCGGGTTTGTCGACGGTACCAAAATAGCACCAGTTAACGCAGAAGTGAAAACAGACCCTTCGCCCGATATATCGACTTCGTCTAAAGAACTTGTCGACTACAATAAACGTATGCAGAAAGCCGCCTCCACGATTACCCTCAGCATTGAACCTGACCAGCTAAATTTAATTATGGGCATTCGAGATCCCAAAGAAATGTGGGACGTCTCATAGCCGCCTTTGAGCCTAATAGTAGAGCGCGTATTGCTCATTTAAGGAATGAATTTATCAGAATCAAGTTTGAAGCATCAGAAACAATGGCCGTCTTTTTGAGTCGCTTAAAGCAAGCTCGTGACCGTTTAGAAGCTGTTGGAAAAAAAGTTGATGACGACGAGATGGCTTATCACATGCTGAGTCGTCTACCTCCAGAGTACAGTAACGTCGAGCAACAGCTATATATGCTGAGCAACGATAAATTCAACCCCAAGACCGTGACAGAACGGCTCTTAGCCGAATACGATAGATTGAAGTATGAACCCGGTGACGCCGCAGAAGCGACTACAACTGCTCGGAGCGAAAATGTGTTAATTTCCAGAAGACGCAGGACTAGACCAAGATTCCCGAGGCCTAAAGGTGACGAACCTGAAGTCAGAAAAGAAACCAGAAAGTGTTTCCGTTGTGAACAACCTGGACACCTCTCCCCCCAATGTAAGAACCTGCCCAAAAGTAAGAAGAAACCGAAATGTAAGCTCAATAATTGTTCTTTTGCCGTAATTGATCAAGAAATAAGTCTGTTGAGCGATTCGAGTAAAACTGTTGACTGGGTAGTTGACTCGGGATCATCAAACCACTTCATCGCTAATAAGTCCTTTCTGAAAAATTTTCAGTCATGCGATGTTGAAGTGCAAGGTATAGGGGATACAACCATTAAAGCCAAGGGCTATGGTTCCGTTTCACTGAGCTTAGACGTGAATGGCCACAACGAAGTATTGACTCTTCTTAAAGTCTACTGGGGCCCGTCTTTAAAGAAAAACTTAATATTAGGAAGTCAGATGGATAAACATGGTCATCGTTTGGTTATCCAAAATTCAAAATGTTCAATGATTAATTCGAGAGGTGACGTCATGGGAATAGCCCCATTAGTAGGAAGTTTGTATTCATTACATTCAAGGATCATTTCGGACCCTTCTTCTGCAGAAGCTTAGGTCAGCAATAAAAGTAATTGTCGAAATGATATCATGATGGGGCACCGCAGGTTTGGTCACCAGAACGTGAAGGCATTGAAATATTTAACTAAAAAGAATTTAGTTTACGGCCTGAGCAAGTTAAGCGGTAATCCGCAATTTTGTGACCCCTGCGTACAAGCGAAGATGACGCGTGCCCAATTTCAAGGCTATGGTGAACGAACGTCGAAAAGACCTTTGGAATTAATCCATACCGGCATATGGAGTAGCGCATCTGGTCCCTCATTTGGCCAAGCGAAATATCTCCTCACGGCTGTCGATGATTTTTCAAGATACGCCTGGGTCTTTCCTCTCAAGTATAAAAGTGACTGTTTTGAAAATTTAATAACTTTATTTTGAAAGTCGAAAAACAGTTTGATAAGCCGGTAAAGGCTGTTCGGTCAGACAACGCCCTTGAGTTCTGCTCTGACGAATTTGAAAAATTTCTCAACAATAGGGGGATTGTCCATCAAAGGACTAATGCATACTCGCCAGAGATGAATGGCGTTGCAGAGAGGCTCAATAGAACCTTATCTGATGGTATTCGTGCCATGAGAATTGAAGCCGAATTACCGAAAGGTTTGTGGGCTGAGCTAGCCCATACTTTCATTTATCTGCATAATCGTTTTCCTCATAGAAGCATAGAAAATGAAGTTCCCTACACTTTATTGCTTCAAAAGAAATGCAGCGTTCGACACTTAAAAGTTATTGGCAGTTTGGCCTACATACATGTCGAACGACATAAGAGGGATAAGCCTGACCCAAAAACTGAAGAAGGTGTCCTCGTCGGATATGCGTTTGACACCGTCGGGTACCGGATATGGCTTTCGAGAGAAAGAATCATTTTAGAGACGAAACACGTCCGGTTTAATGAGCTTGTGAAGGGATACACTAAAAACGTTTTGTTTGATTCTAATTCCAGATTTATCCCTCAACTAGCAGAAGTTCCAGAGGAAAATACAGAAACTGTTCCTAGAAGTCCAGCTCCAGTCTCCGAAGAAGTCCCAGCCGAGTCGACACATTGCCGAGACGTTCCCTGGCGTCGCGTGGAGAAGGAGAGAGCGAGCGGTAAAACAAGAGGTCGGATCGACGTATACTACTACCCACCAAACTCCAATCTACGTTTAAGAGGAGCCAAAAGGTGAAAGAGTACTGTGACTCTCACGGTATAGTCTACGACGCAACCTATTTCAACTTCAAAAATACGGATCCTGCGCCCTCTCCTCCAGTCGCAGGCGACGACGATTCTGAGCCAGATTCTACTGATGGTGAAATCTCCTTTCTGTGCATCGTGGAGCCCTCAACGTATGAAGAAGCGGTGGTCGTCCCGGAAGCCTCCCAGTGGAAACGTGCCATAAATGATGAACACTCTGAAAGCAAGAGAAGTCTACACCTTAGTACCTCGACCTGCGACAAGAAAGTAATTGGCTCTCGTTGGGTTTTCAAAGTAAAGGAATCCACGCCGCTGTCAAAAAGCACTTTTAAAGCGAGACTCGTGGCCCAAGGTTTTAATCAAGTGTTTGGTATTGACTACGACGAAGTTTTTTCACCTGTTGTAAATTTTGAGGTAATTTATCTTTTTCTAAGTCTTTTGGTCCTCCCCTTAAAATGGTTCCATAGGCATCTTGACGTGAAATGTGCCTACATTTATGGTCGGTTAGATCGTGAACATTTTATGGAGACGCCCAAAGGCTTTAATTTTCCTGATGGTACCACACGAAAATCGCATGTTTTGAAATTACCTAAAGCAATCTACGGCTTGCATCAAGCCGGTAGACAATGGCATTGAGAGCTTACTACTACTTTTTTAAGTCTGGGGTTTTCCCCGTTCTCAAAAACGAATTGTGTGTACCACTTAAAATGTAATGTCATACTTTTGATCTATGTAGACGATTTAATAGTATTCTCAAGATCTCTTTCTGAATTAAATGAAGTCACTGAACTTTTAAAATCTAAATTCGAAATAAAAAATCGTGATAGTAGGCGATCTTTTTCCGGATTTATAATTTTCTTTAAAAATATACCAATTTCTTGGAAAACTAGAAAACAAAAGTGCGTCGCGTTGTCGACGATGGAGGCTGAATATATCTCCATATCCGAATGTTGTAAAGAATTAATTTGGCTGCATAGAATTTACGAAGAGAGTGCAGTTATTTTAAAAATTAAAATTGAGAAGCCTGTTATGTTCAGCGATTCTGAAAGTGCTATTTATTACAGTAAAAACCAACTTGAGAATACTAGAAATAAACACATAGATATTAGATTCCATTTTGTAAAAGAGTTATTGAAAGATGGACTTTTTCAATTATTGAAGGTTCCTGGAAATTGGAACGTAGCAGATTTGTTGACCAAGCCGGCCACGAAAGAAAAACTATTTAAATATAATTATCATATTTACGACGATGGGAGAAAGGGGGAGTTTTGTAGGGATTAATTATTATGAAACTGAAATTAATTTGTTCTAACTTAAATTACTTAATTCTCATTTACAATAGCATAAACAAAACGTAACTAAAATTTAAACAAAAACCTTTCCCAGTTTCAAAACAATAATCCATTCTCCCGTCGTCGTAAAAAGATTTAACAGCTGCTCGAATTGGAGCAGCAGCATCGTTTGTAAACGGCCACATGAGCTCCGGTTTAAAATCAAAACAAGTTTCATCGGCAAAGTTGAGCAGCGCTTGTGCTGCTGGCCGTAATCTCTTTACCGCGATATTCTTTTCTGTGTTGATTTAGCTCGCGAGTCGTTCTTTCGCCACGTGCAAACCGTATGCAAATGTTCCAAGATTTCGCCATATGCTCTTCGCTCCCGTGTGCGGCGGTCTCTGATTGGACGCCACGTCCGCTAGCAGTATTCTACCATTGTATAAAAGCTCTCAATTTTAGCTGCTTGCCCAGCAGCAGAGAGGGAGCCGGGTGCGTAGGGCAAAGTTCAGCCAGCGGCTGTAAGCCGCGTTTAAAGTAATGTAATGTAATATAATTTATACTGCAACTTGCAGACATCTTTTAATTATATGGAACTTTAGGTTAAATCCTTTTTGCCGTAGTATCGGCCTGTTACGCTAGTTGCGTGAGCTTTGCAGAAACGTAAATGTTAGTTTTGAATTTAGCTAAATATATTTTAAAATGCTTTAAAATGTTTTCTTGCTCATGAGACCGTAGAAATGTTTTGTATCCTGTGTCCCGTAAAATGTCATAATTATTCTCATGACTTGTAAGTAGAACTTGTTACTTAATAAAAATATTTTAGCCTACTTATGGCTTTGTTTTTTTTTCAAATTTAACTCTGGTAAGCAGACGTAGGACCTCACGATGTTTTGTTCCCCAGGAACAACATCTACACTATATAAAAGAGAAATCTTATTTGTTTGTTCGCTATAGGCGTCAACACCGCTCGTTGGATCTGGACCATACTTAGATAACTACAATTGGACAAGAGAAAGCCAATGTCGAAAAAATGAAATGAATTGGATTGATAGTTTTTAGTTGTTTTATGTTTTGCTTAGTTTTCGGTAATTTTTCCCACCAGATTGCTCGGTGGTGTAAAACTGTGGTTTTGCATTCTCGAGGTCGTGTCTGCGCGCTTCACACCGAAATCCCAATCCCGCAAGAGGGTAGAGGAATTTTCTTCTGACGTCAGGCAGGGTGAAAGAGAGAGCAGCACAGCACATGCGCACGTCGTTAGTCTCATATATAAAAACACATGGAGGATTTATTTGAAATCACTCCATTAGGAGGCATGAGTTCCGAAGAATTTGATGATAGTGTTTTATACGAATTATCAATTCCTTGAGAAGATGCTACTAAATAATTAGAACCTCATAAAATATTTATAAATAAATTAAATACACTTCGAACATTACGTGTAAACAAACCTGGATTTTTAATTCCTCTATTGTTATTTGAAGTTTTTATCTACTGTATACATGCCTAAGGACTTGCGTCCAGTGGTTCTTACTGCATTTTAAATAATAAGTTAATGAGGTGCGTAGATATTAGTGATGAATGACTATTAGAACACAACTGGTAGAACAAGGGGAGCCTAGCCACGTCCAATTCCCGCTAACCTTTGTACGCTGGGAAGTCCCCTGTTCTTTTCTTTTTTTCGTTGCAGTGGGAATTCCCACGTCCTCTTTTTTATCATTGCAGCCGGAAGATTCATATTCCTGCACTTTACAATCTCATACCGACGACTGGATTCTATTTGTTTTTAGCAGTTGTGCAGGTATTAGCGATAAATGACTGTTAGAACACAGACAGATAGAAGGGAGAAGCCTAGCGAAGTTCAATTCCCGGTAACCGCTTTACGCTGTCAGGTGCCGTATTAATTTTTTTGGTTCTTGTTGCAGCGGGAAGTCTCATATCCTTTTTTATCATTGCAGCGGGGGAATTCACATTCAAGCCTAGACACGTCCAATTCCCGGTAACCTCTGTACCCTATCAGGTGCCGTGTCCCTTTCTTTTCGATGCAGCGGAAAGTACCATGTCCTTTTTTTATTATTGCAGCGGGAGGATTCAGATTAATTCCCTATCTATCTATCTATCTATCTATCTATCTATCTATCCATCCTTCCATTGACCTTATATATATATATATATATATATATAAGGTCAATGGACATATATATAGGGTATATATATAAGGGTATATATATAAGGGACATATATAAGGTCAATGGACATTTCTCTTCCATTACGCGGGCAACGCCGGGCCACGCTGCTAGTACAAACTATCAAAATACAGTGGACTCTCTCTATTCTGAATACTAAAGGGACGAGGGAAAAGTGTTCAGATTACGGGGGTGTTCACTATAGAGGGAGATTGAGAAATGTGGGCGCGCAATGAAATTTTAGATTATATAGAATGCTTAGCCTGGTTAGCCACGCTAGTTACCGAGATGGAGGTGCTTAGTTTAGATTTGGCAGCTAGTGGAATGTCAAATAAAATTCAGTACGACCTGTATTCTACCATCTCATTTTTTAAATTTATTATTATTAAAAAATTTTTACAAAATATATAATAATACATAATTATATATAATACATAAATGGTTAATTACTTGAAAAAGTTAGTAATTTTAGTCTGTTTTTGCAATGTATATGCTCGTGCAGCATACATATTGTCTAGTTGTTTAAGAAGTGGAGAGGCTTCCGGAAGATGCTCAACCGCATAGTCCATCAGGTCTTGAATCCCTTGGCCATATTGCTTGAATGTAAGTGTTCTTTTTGTTTCATTAGTCTCTTGAGGTTCTGCTTCTTCTTCTTCACTATCCTCTTCCTCTTCAACGATATTGTTGTCACAAATCGGAAGGCTTACATCGACTTCGAGATAAGAGTCAGGGTCAGTTTCAGTATGAAGCTCCTGAAGAATTGACCCCAAGTCATTCACAGCTTTTGATACTTGGTCCTCTATTCCTAAATGTTCATTATCACACGGGAATCCTGCTTTATAAAAGCATCTTTTGATAGTGTGAGGGGTTACTTCATTCCAAGCCATTGATATCCAGTGGACAGCATCCATAACGTTGACTTTCTTTGTTAGTTCAGCTGCAGAATTTGCCTCCTCCATCACCAGGGACATTTTCCTCAGAAAATGGATTCGGTAGTGAGCTTTAAAGGTCTTGATTACTCCTTGATCCAGTGGTTGGATAATAGGAGTACAGTTCGGTGGTAGAAACTTCAAGCTCACATTGCTCAGTTGCATGATTTTGTGTGATGCTGCATTACCCACAAGAAGAAGAATTTTTCTTCTTTCTCTCCTCATCATCTCGTTGATGTCCTCCAACCACTGCGAGAAAATTGGGAATGACATCCAGGCTTTTCGATTTGATTTATAGTGAACAGGCAATGATGCGATAGTCACATTTTTGTAGGATCTTGGTTTTTCAGTTTTTTCGATTACCAGTGGTTTGAGCTTCTCTCCTGTGGAACTGGCACAGAGCATGACGGTAAGTCTTTCTTTCGACATTTTCCCACCCACACATTTCTCACTTCTTTCTGCTAAAGTTTTATTTGGAAGAGCTCTGAAAAACAGGCCGGTTTCATCGGCATTAAAAATATCAGCTGCATTGAAATCCTTTGTTAAGTCCGGAGTTTAGTTTACCACTCTTCCACAGTGTAGATATTTACGTCTGCAGCTTCACCATTCATAATTTTAAATTCAATATTATGCCGACTTTTGAAGCGAGTCAACCATCCTTCCGATGCTTTGAATTCTTTGACATTTTCCTTTTCTGCAAAGTCCAAAGCAATCTGTTTTAGCAAAGGTCCTGTGACAGGAAGATTCTTTGTTCTCATTTGTGTAAAAAACTTCCAGACGTGATTGTTTATGCTCTTCTTTCCCGTTTTCTTTTCAAAAATTCTACACTTTGAAGACGGTTCATTTGCTTCAAAAGCAGCTATAATTTCTTTCTCTTTCTTGCTGATTCCGTTGACTTGGCCTACAGAAACTCCAAACTCTGATGCAATTTTTCTTTGACTAACTTTCAACTTAATTTTTTAACAACTTCGTATTTTTCCTGAAGTTTCAGTTCTTTCCTTTTTTTCGTTTTAGCACTTATTTCCGACACATCTGTGTAACTACAGTGATTCTTCTCCTGCAAGGACAGTGCAATGATGAAAACTTTATTCTTTTCTGAGCAAAAAAGGAACAAAACCAAATAGATTATGCTACCTCACCTCTCTACAAGCCATACGACATATGACTTCAAATACACGCCTAAATAAACACCTGCCTAAACACTTCCATTTCATTGGTCAAGATTACAGTTGCATCAAAGGTCGGCAATTTCAGATCCATCAGCTGGTTTCTGCGCTGTATCATATGAAAAAGCCGAAAGGGGGAGGGAGTGCGAGCTCTGTGAATGAGGGAATACAAAAGAACTTGACCCAAAACTTGAAACGCTGCAGCCTCCAGTCACTAGGCGATGAGTTTTTCTCTAAATTTCCATGCCAGGGGAATTCCTCGAATTCCAGTTGCCAACACATGTTCAGTTTACGGAGAGGTAAAGGTTGAATGAGGATCAAAAGGAGCGTTCATAATAGCGGGGTGTTCAGATTAGAGGGTGTTCAGAATACAGAGCGTATGTCTAATGGTAAGTCTATGGAGCTTCGCCGGGACTGTCGTAATATGTTCATATTACCGGGGTGTTCACATTAGAGAGAGTCCACTGTATATATATATATATATAGATATATATAATTTAGCCACCAAATGATTCCTTGTACGCCTATTCATGCACTTAAAATTTGGCGATTTCTCAATCCTCATAAAAGGTATCGTGAAGCTAGGTAAAGTTTTGAAAACTTATTTTTCTCTCGAAATTTGCCAAAACTTTCCACATTTTTCGGCAATTGGCGTCATTTTGGGTATATGTGAAACAATGATTATCAATAGACTTTTAATCAATTGATCTATATTTAAAATACTGCCACTATATTTTCGAAATCCATTTCGCTGAAAAATTTAAATAAGTTATTTAAAACTGCCAGCAGATTCTAATGTAATATACTTAAAACAAAAAATTTGTGTAACGTAAATTTTAAATACCTTTTAACAAATTACAACATATAATATCAGACCTAGTTATTTAAAAGTAAATTCATTGTGCACACAAAAGAAATTTTAACATTTCGCTGCCTATAATGTAAGGGTGAAATGTTTTATACTCTAAAAGGTTAATTTAAAAGCGTATCTACTCGACAAACATCCCTTGAGAAAACATTTAACCGTCGTCGTTTTGGTGACACTAAAATCTCTTTATGTCTACTCATTGCATTCGTTGTTTTGCTAACAAGGTTCTACACACAAACATTCCTTTTTTGACACGAGTACTTTTAGAAGAGAACGTGTTGTCTCTTTCGTTGAAAATAATGTTACAAAAGTGGGTCATGGATACTTAAACATACAGAATATATTATGAGACTATATCTTGCAGGTTGGTTGTTATCTGTTACCGTTTCGTTTTATTATACGTAATACTGCACAGAAACCTCTTAAAATGCTGCTAAAATGTTTTGAGGTAGGTGAAGTTGGGATGCAATGAAACAAAATGTTCTAATATTTTTCCTGTCCACAAATATGCATGTACAAAAATAAAATTAATGGTCACTTTTAACCTACTCTTTTTACCATATAAATGAATTTTTGTGTGTTGGTAAATAGTTTGTACATATTTAAAAATTCACAAAAACTTGTTTTTCGCGATTTTCAGGAAAACGGTAAGTTTTATCATAAAATTAATTCAGACAACAATTGTAGATCAGATAATTATCTATAAATAATGTCTAAATACTTTTTTTCCTAAGAGCCACCGTTTCTGAAATACATATAACGATTAAAAAAGTTGGAAGAGTTGTAATCGTCATAATATGCACACGTTTCCACGTCAACTTTGGGGTAGTGTATTGGCGCGTTTTTTTTTTAACGTGGTTTCCCTGGTAGGCCTTTTCCACGGATCTGTTGTGATTCTGTTTACTTTGAAACTATTGAATAATAAAAGATATTGGCAAGGGTTGAAAATGATAAAAGCGGTATAAATTTAAAAAAAATAGGGCAATTTATTCATCGGATTCATAATTCTCTAATATTTCTGCTTCCTCTTCTTCTTGTTCTTGTTATTCTTCTCCTTGTTCTTCTTCTTCATCCTGGGTGCAAGTAAATTGCATCAATAGTGATACATCGCACATCTCGTCGTTGGTATCAAACGAATCCTCAACTGATGGTGATTCAACATTGGAGCACGACTGGCCTTTACAATTTGTACATGCTGGAGAACAAAACAGTCCAACTTTTTTGCAACCACATTTAGCACTACATCTCTTTTTACAGTTGCAAAAATTGTGTTTAGCAGTTTTTCCGGCGCAGGTGGGAGTAAAGTCTGAACTTTTTCTAATGTATTGTCAACCTACTTCTAACCCGTCTTTTGGGTCTAGCTGATAACCAAGCCACACTTGAGCTTGGTAATATACCCGTAAAAGATGTTGATGAGCAGCCGCTGAGGTTGGAGGAAGACAAACTAATTGCATTTGTTTTTTATTTCGAGTATTTTTAACGAAACATGCATATGGAAACTTATCTGAGCATGTAGTTTCTTTAGGAGCTCCATACATAGAGAGAAGAAAGCGAATTCCGTTGGTGATTAACTTCTTGTGGAGTTGAATTAAACTGTTTAAAAACTTCAGCTTTCTTCTCTTCTACCAAGCTCAAGTGTGGCTTGGTTATCAGCTAGACCCAAAAGACTGGGGTTGAAAGTTGGTTGACAATACATTAGAACCAGTTCAGACTTTACTCCCACCTGCGCCGGAAAAACTGCTAAACACAATTTTTTGCAACTGTAAAGAGGGATGCAGTGCTAAATGTGGTTGCAAAAAAGTTGGACTGTTTTGTTCTCCAGCATGTTCAAATTGTGAAGGCCGGTCGTGCTCCAATGTCACCATCTTCAGAGCCTGAAGATAGAGTACGATTTAAAAACAATTCCTTTTTAACTAAATCTATCTAAATCTCTCAATATAAATAATTAAAAGAACATTTTTATTTTAAGTCACTGCATTCACCCGGGTTACAATGAAACGTGCTTCATTGTACCACAAATTGCGGCTACAAACTAAATGAATTTTTAAGAAATTCCTATTGTTTATTTTTTAATTCTGGCTTTGGGTGTATGAAGACCACACAATAGTGACAACATTATTTGAAAAAGAAATAATTATACATATAAAAACAAGGATGTAAAACAAAATTACTTTTATTAACGAAATTTACTTTCAATGGTGAAAATCCAATAATTGCGTATGTATCTTGTAAAAATTCAACTGTCTCCAAATCACATAAGTAACTGGAACATATATTTGTACAGCAGGTGTGTGAGTTTCAACTTTCTGTGGCAAATCCTGTTGATGTTAGATAGCATGTTTCATTGTACCCACCATTGTGCTTTATTAAAAACTGTTTTTCAATAATCTTATTAAAAATTCTATAAATTCACAGCAGCGTTGAAATTTATTTTTATTTTTTATTTATAATGAACTTAAATATACATCTAAACTGCTATGATAAAAATTAGCAATAAAAATGTAATAATTCGATTACCATTTTCAACAAACATTTTGAGCAAAGTTTATGCTATGATCGATCATTGTATGTTCTTTTTTTTATGGTTCAGAGTTTTCTCTGTAAAAAATACGCTCCATTTTATCAGAACATTAAATTAAAAATAGTCGTTTCCGCACTATAACATACATTGCCAATATTCATGGTGACAATTAGCTAGAGGGAAAAAATTATAACTCTAAATTTTGGAAATTTAGTTAAAGTTTGAGGTTGGATGTAGGGCATGTTCTGACTTTTCTTTGAGCATGCGGTATATATTTGTTGTTTTTGTCCATATTTCATATGAAGGTGTCCAACTACAGTGTTTCAAAGCGTATATCAGTCAATGCCGACTATTCGAGCAATAACAGTCCTTTTAAATCAAAAAGGAAATTTGTGTCCTAATACAAGCTGAAGGAAACTGTCCCAAGAGTTACAGCAATGAAACATTTGATTAAAAGATCATTTTGATTTTAAAAATGGAAGAGAGAATCTCAACCCTTCAGCAAGTTCTGCAGAATATTCTATTCGTCTAAAATAGTCATTGATAGCAAGCGTACCAAACATGTCATAAACTAAATATCCAAAGATGTTTTTTTAATTGTATTATATTTTTTAACTGAGTTAAAAAAATAATCTTATCTCATATCGCTAAATAATTGCCACACTGCATGAGCATACAAATTGAAGTATTTGTTAGAAGGAGGTTGATCCATCTTACGGTAGTTTGGAGTTAAATGTTCGGCCAAAAGGATGTTTCTCTAGTTGTTAGTTCCTGTATTACACTAGAGATACCATAGAGACAGGCATATACTAGAGATAGTAATGCCTGTCTTCTAAGTTCGTGTAGAATCCCTATACGTTTTTTGCAGTTTCCGAAAACTTGAATTATTGAATATACCACTTTTTAAACGTTAAATTTGTATAGTGTGCATTTTAAATACCTTTTAACTAATTACAACCTTTAATATCAGACCTTATAATTTAAAAGTAAATTCATTGTCTGCCTAAAGAGAAAACATTAACATTCAGCTTCCTAAAGGGTGAAAATTTTTATGCTCTAAAAGGTTAATTTAAAAGAGTATCCAGACGACAAATATCCCTGGAGAGAAAAAAATTTAACTGTTGTCATTTCGGTGACACTAAAATTTCTTTACGTCTGCCCACTGTATTCGTTGTTTTTGCTAACAAGGTTTTACACTCAAGACATTTATTTTTTGACAAGATTACTTTTACTAGAGTACATCTTGTCTATTTCAACGACAATTACGTTGCAAAAGTGGGTCATGCATGATTAAACAGACGGCATATTGTATGAGACATTACCTTCCAGGTTAGTTGTTGTCTGCCAGTGTTTCCTTTTTCTGTGCTTAATACTGAAGAGAATACCTTTAAAATATTGATAAAACATTTTGTGATACATTTTTGTCATATTGGTGACATAGAAAAGCATAACTAGAATGTAGATAACGTGCCTAACATAGTAAGAATGTGATCAACTGAGTCGTTTCGGTTTTATGAGTGAAAAATAGGACTTTATGTGGGGACGCTACATTATTATTATTTTTCTAATGTTACAAAATATCACTAAAGTCATGGCTTCGCTGAATTCATTTTTATTTATAATGTGCTTAAAATATATCGAAACTGCTATGATAATAATTATAAATAAAAATCTGTTATTTCCATTATCACTTTGAACAAAATTTACGTTATGATCGATCAATATTATGAATATTTTGTTGTTCAGATTTTTCTTTGTAAAATACTCTCATCATTCTACCTGAACGTGATCTTTAAAACAGTCATTTGTGAACTATAAAATGCATTTTCTGTATTCAAGTTGATGATTATATAGCTTCAGGGGTAAAAAAATCTTCATAACTTTAGCTTTTCGACAATTAGTATGGCGGTTGAATGCAGGACATGTTCGGATTTTTTTTTTCATCTGAAAAATGTCAGAATACAGCTTTTCAAAGCGTATATTGGACATGAATGTCGACTATTTAAGCAATACGAGCCTTATTAAGGCGAAAATGCAATTTGCATACAAGCTAAAGACAACTGGTCCAGGCGTTACAACAATAAAAAAATTCGATTAAAAGGTGATTTTGATTAGATAAAATGGAAGGGAGAATCCTCACCCCTTCAGCGAGTTGCGCAGAATTTTGTTATTCATCTAAGATCATAGCCATTGATGACAAGCGTATCGAACATGCGTAAACTATATCCGAACACTTGCAGTTTTATTTAAAAACGTGATTATTTTAACCCAGTGTTTTAAAATACACTGCCCGACTTTGAAAATGCAACATCCATAAGGAGTGGTCAGATAGTGTTGAAACTCGGCAAGCAGAGAGAGGCAGCAGTGAACAATAAGTTACCTTTATTTCAAAATTATATGCACAATACAGAGGGAGAGCAGCGTCGTCTTAGTAGGTTGTCGGACGACCGTGGAGGGCGATGCACGAAGCAACACGTCTAGGTAGTGAGTCAATGAGAGTACTGATGGCGTCCTGAAGAATTTTTTCTCCATTCCCTGTCAAACATTTACTACAGTTCATCTTCTGAACTGGCTAGTGGCAGGGTCACCAAATGGCGCCCAATCACATCCAAAATGTGTTCCATTGGCGACAGATCAGGAGTGTACAGTGGCCAGGGAAGCGTCTGCACACCTTGCAGAACACGTTGGCTGATGCGAGCAGTATGCAGTCAAGCGTTATCCTGCTGATACAGGGCGTTGGGAACCGTTTGAAGGTAGTTGAGTGTCACCGGCGTTCTACAATTGCTGCCGGAATGGGCCAATTGTAGAACGCCGAGTCAATGAGAGTACTGATGGCGTCCTGAAGAATTTTTTCTCCATTCCCTGTCAAACATTTACTACAGTTCATCTTCTGAACTGGCTAGTGGCAGGGTCACCAAATGGCGCCCAATCACATCCAAAATGTGTTCCATTGGCGACAGATCAGGAGTGTACAGTGGCCAGGGAAGCGTCTGCACACCTTGCAGAACACGTTGGCTGATGCGAGCAGTATGCAGTCAAGCGTTATCCTGCTGATACAGGGCGTTGGGAACCGTTTGAAGGTAGTTGAGTGTCACCGGCGTTCTACAATTGCTGCCGGAATGGGCCAGTTTCCACGTCGACGCCACACTCGTACACGGCGACTGTCACTGAAGACACAGATAAGCGTGACTCACTGAGAACACGACCCTGTGCCATTTTGTCGTCCACGTCGCTCTAGCCTGGCACCATTGTAGTCGTTGGCGTTTATGTTATGGAGCCAATGGCAGTCTTCTTAAGGGACGCCATGAGTGCAGGCCACTAGCAACCAATCGACGGGAAATGGTTCTGGTTGATATAGGAACATCCAAGGTGTCTTGAACAAGTCACAGAATGGAGGTTGAAGTAGTTTGCGGGGCCGCCACCGCTGGTCGATGTATGCGTCGATCCACGTGTACTGACGTCACTCTGACTGCACTGGCACCCCTTAAACGGGCCACATTTCCTTGTTCCAACCATTTTCGCCACAGCCGGTGTACAGTGGACACATCCAGGTGAATGTCTGCCGAGATTTGGCGAAAGGATCAACCTGCCCTTCTTAGTCCGATCACCATGCCCTTCATAAAATCGTCGGTCTGCTGGAACTACTTCCGTTGACGGCGGTCTGGCATTCTGTGGTTACACGTGTCCTCTGAGACAAGAATAAAATTTCTATGACAATTTCTCTAGCAGCAATACTTTCTCAAAAATTGTCCGTTCTACCGGTTCCTTTTCGCATTTCTTTTTTCACGTGAACTGGCGAGCTGCCAATTTTACATCATTACCATAACTCGGCAAGGTGCATTTACCCTGAAATTTGCATAATTTTCTGACCACTTCTTCTTGGTGTTGCATTTTCAATGTCAGGCAGTGTATATTTTTTTATTTCATATTGATAAATAATTGTGACTTTGTATGAGCATACAAATTGAAGGCTTTGCTACAAATATGAGGTAGCTCCATTTAAGCAGCTTTTTCGTTTGGTGAGAAAATAATGTAGCTCTAATCGTTAGTTCTTGCGTTACTTTAACAGATATAGAAGCCATCTTGTTAGTTTCTATTGAATCAACAAACATTTTTGCAGTTTTCCATCCACCAATTTGAATTGTTGGATAAACCACTTTTTTGTTGATTCCTTCACTTTATGACATTTATCGCGTCATTAAAAATTGTTTTATATAAATTCTGAACTACTAATATGCCGTTTAAAACATTTTAGCACTCGCTATAATTTTTTTTCTTCTGTTTTAAATATTGAGGTCCAAACGGCATTTTATAAATTAATTATTTTACCTTATTTTTTATTCTTCTCATTTTGAGCGTTTAGATCGTGATTATCGAGCTTTTATTTCTCTTACGCGTGTCTGGAGATTTCTGGTCTTATAACTATTTTTGTTTGCTGATACTTATATGAATGGTATTATGCTACCCCATCTGATATTTTTACTACTTTCCCAATTTTTAGGAATATGCTGATTTAATTAATTTGTTAAATGCATACCTATAAAAACTTCTGGTTAAAATTTAATATAATATGCTTACGATGATATTTTATTCTCTGCAGAGAAATATGAAGCCTATAGACGCCAACATGACAGTTTGTACTATTGTATTAATTTCAACAAAAATATAAACAGTATTTAGTTAAAATTGCGTAATTGTACTCATATCATATAGATATGGAAATAAAGGGTACTAAATTGTACAAAAATATTCTTTCCTTTTTTAATTTAATTCAGTTTTACAGAAATGGATAGTTCCAGAAATGTCAAATTAAGAAGTTATTTACATTATTCAATATTTCTATACATTATAAGTTCTACTATATAAGCTGATTTTACTGCGCCATATTAAAATATGTAATATAATATCGTTAGCTGATAATAAGTTGTTGTTATGTATTTTTTATTAAATAATTTTTAAATTTCGTAATTATATTTTCAGTGTCAATTAAATATTTAATCTTTTGTTTTTTGAGATGGCTAATTTAATTTTTGTCTCATTGGTAATCCCAAAAGTAAATTTCAAAGTTTCATTAGTTTTGCAAAACCTATTTTACAAAACATAAAATTAGTTATTCTATTATATACATGTATTGCACTAATATTATAGACAAAGAAATTTTGTTAATACCTTAAGCTACTTACGTGAGCAGTAATAAAAATTCCAGGCCAGTTTAAATTTATCAGGTTATAAAATTTAATTTTATGCTGTATTTTAGCAATTCATTAAACTTTCCTTTAAAGACATTTTTTTTTTAAATGATAATGTTAAAAAAATGAAAGATACCTTTTTATCAGCTGTAGTACTGATCCTTTGAAAAGATTACAGATTTTGAAAATTCATCATTAAAAAAAAAGCGCAGTTTTTTCGATGTTACTTTTCATACATATTTTAAGTGTTATTATTTTAAATTTTTCGTAACTGCGAACATTTCGAACATACTTTTTAGTATTATGTGATTTTATAAAACTTATGTATCGTATCACAGATGTTACTTTTTATTTAGAAAAAGAATAATCAATCATTCTACAGTTTCTAACTATGAATTACTTTTGTAGTATTCGTGAGACACATATTTAATTACTTCTCTTTAAAATTAGAAATAGCCATTTTTCAACAACGTAGCAAGAATTTCAGAGCTTTTACGGAAGTGTTGTTAAAATTACACAGAAGAGCAATTGAATTAGGGATAGCAGGCGTTCTACAAATTTTGAGCTGTGCGCCTGCCTGAAAGTGGCTTGAAAATGACGTAAGCAGTAGTTAGAAGAGATAAGGAGTACTGCTCACACGGTATCATAATATCTTAAGGCATAATGGGTAAGAGAACGGATCTAAGCACATTTGATAGTGGTCAAATCGTCCAGGCCCGAAGGATGGGTCATTCCGTCTCGGAAGCAATGTAGAGACTCGGATTTTCACACACGACTGTGTCAAGGGTCTATCGTGAGGACTTTTGAGTCTAGCAAACCCACCCTTGACAGGGTCATCAGTCGAGGACAGCATCGAGGGGGTGATCGAAGCCGTCAGTGGCTAGTCCGCAATATGACAGCGGACGGACGGGGCACAGTGTAGCAGGTCTTCCCTCAATTTAACTCTGGTGTGCAGTGATGTGTAAGCTGCCACACAATACAAAATCATGTCCTCTCAAAGGAATTCTCTTCTCCTACAAGAGTCCTTATGTTGACTGCTCAAAACAGACCGCAACGATCAGCATGGGTTCGGGACCATCACCAATGGACCACCGAGAAATGGAAGAATGTTGCCTGGAGTGAATAGTCGAGATTTACTTTGGTGCATGCCGATGACACAGTAGTGTACGGCGTAACCATATAAAGTGATGGATCCTTCCTGCCTGCAGAGGACTTATGAAGGAGGCGGAGATGGAATTCTTGTCTGGGGAGTGTACCGAATTGGGGTCCCTGGTTCGTGTGACATCGTCTATCTCAGGTGAACGCCACCAGGATATCCTTGACAACAGTGGCGGCTCGTGGCCAGTTTCAGTGGTGGGGCCTGGGACAAAAAAAAAAAAAAATAGTGGCAGTTAAAATCGGGGAAAATTTACATTCATATAAAGCAACTTCCCACCACCACATGCGCACAAAATTTTTCAAATGGCAAATAATGATCAAAATTACTATACTACTTTTGCTATATTTACCTGCTTTTCTTAATATTGAAAACTTTATTAGTAATCAAAAGGCCACGTTTCACTTTTATGTAGTACTAGCTGAAGTACCCGTTCTTCGTACGTGAATGAATGGACTTTTTGATATTAATATTTGTTGTGATTACTATTTATTGTAATAAAGAGATATAGCAAAATGGATATCGCGTTATATTGTGTTCAATAATCATGCATACTGAATTTCAAGGCAATCGTTTTTACGGTGCAGAAGGCGATGCGGCGTAGCACAATCTAGTGGCGAGTTTTAGAAAAACGGATACGGCAAAAATATTCTTCGCATTCGGATATCGATGTATACGAATTTTCATGACGATCGGCTGAATAGTCTTGAAGTTCATGTGTTGACGCGACATCTAGTGTCAAGTTATAGGAAAATGGATCGTGCCAAACTCTTCCCCGTGTTCAAATATCATACATAGATATTTCAATAAAGTAATGATTTGCTACAGCGCCGTCAAGTGGCGAGTTATAGCAAAATGGATAACGCCAAAATATTCCCATTGTTCAAATAGCTATTTATACTGATTTTCATAGAGACCGTGTTCAACTATCTATGTATACCAATTTTCATAACGATCATTTGCACAGTCAAGAAGTGATACACTGCAGGGCCATCTAGTGGTTAATTAAAGTAATGATTTGCTACAGCGCCGTCATGTGGCGAGTTATAGCAAAATGGATAACGCCAAAATATTCTCATTGTTCAAATAGCTATGTATACTGATTTTCATAGCCACCGTTTGAATGGTCAAAAATTTGGCCTGCTGCAGCGTCATCTAGTGGCGAGTTAAAATAATAATGCATTGCAGTGCCATCTAGTGGTGAGTAACATCAAAAGTAACGCAGTTAGAATATATTCTTCGTTCTCAAATGTGTAAGTATAAAAAATTTTATGCCGATCGGTCGAACGGTATAGAAGTTGATGCGTTGCAGCGCTATTTAGCGGTAAGTTACAGAAAATGGATAGTGAAAAATATTGTCCGTGTTCTAATATTCGCGTGTTCCAAATTTCATCGAAATTGGTTGGACGATATTCGCATAGCAAACGGCTAAACGGAATAGAATTCGACGTTCTGCTGCGCCACCTAGTGGCAAGTTAGAGGAAAACGGATAGCATACAAACCTTCTCCGTGATAAAAGACTTAGGTGAACCAAATTTCATGGTGATCGGTGAAACGGTGCTGGAGTTTTTCAACCTCCTACACACATACCAACATTCATTTTTATCTATAACCAGTCTTATTATACGTATATACCAGTCTCAAGTAAAATCCAGTTTCAAATCTAAGCCTCGCCAAAGTGCCAGCATACGCCATTTTGCAAGAGTTTTTTCAGGGAATCATTCGAAGCATTGACTTAGCAGCAATCAAAATGGGAAATGGTTCGACCGCCAGGCATTTATTTGAAAAGTGGAATCCCTTAATACAGCCGCATTTTTTAAATTATCAACTATAACATGTTTTATTCATCGTTACCTCGATGTACTAAATGCGAAGATTTCAATTTTCTGAAATTTGACGGATTTCCCCCAGGTTAAATCAATGTACTCAATTGGCGAGAATTCTGAAGCTACATCGCTTGAAATGCCCTAATAACTGCATTATTTCTCCACGGATAGTTAAAATTTAATGCTGTATTCTAAGAAAACCTATACACTTGTTTTCAAAAATGCTATTCCCTTAAGCTCTCAGTAAATTGCGCCAAAAAGCCTAAAACTGTGCAAACCGCTAGAACTCACTCTCTAAAAATCGGCCTAACAGCCATTTTTTTTTTCGCCAAACTAAAAAAAATTACATATTAGTCTCGGATATCTTCGATCCTCATTGTTTTGCGTATAAAACATTTCATTCCTGCTCTCATTTCTTATGCGCACACGATATTATAATTAAAAAAAATAACCTAAAAAAATAAACTAAAAAAATCATTATTATTCTTTTATTTTTACTTTAAGAATTTAAAACATTTTATTCGGCAAAATCGCCACACATGGCAACCAAGATGCTTATTTCACACAGTTTTTTCACTACAGGGTATACGTAATTTAGAAGGTATTCGTAACACACTACACTCGTTTTTCACTACAGGGTATACGTAATTAAAAAGCATATTACGTAAAGCTTTCTGCGTGGAGAACATAAAAAATCTCTTAAATTCCGGGAACGGAAATTAAGAGAACCATTCAGGAGGAAAACGTTTTTAAGTGGAGTTTCAAAGTTTTAAAGTGGACTATCATTTATTCTATATTATTTTACATATCTGTGTAAAATTTCAGGCTGACAGGTCCATTTTTGTGGAATTGTATACTATCCAAATCAACAAATTGACAAACAGAATTTCATTTTTATTTATAAGATAACCTACGCTTGTTTTTAAAAATACCCTCTCATTAAATTGCGCCAAGCGCTAGAATCATAGAAAATCTGACACATTTTCAGATTTTTAAATACGCACTAAAGTGCTATATATAAAAAGAGTTATAATCCATGGGTCTTCCCTATTTTCGTTCCTTCTTTCATTAAGTTGGAAAGTGTATCATTATTTATGAGTCTGATTAAACAAAATTAAAATTGATATTTCTAACATCCTTTTTTCTGGATGTAATACATTAGATGCAGAAAAGCTGCTCAGAAAAATGCACAATTCCAACTGAATGAAAATTTCAAAAACTTATACGCAGGTGTATTCATAACCCAAGTAGCAGACGATTAAATTGCGATAAATTGTGCCAAGCGTTAGAATCCTCCTCAAAATCGCGAGAATGCTGAAGACAGATCGCTTGAAATCCCTTAATAACTCCATTATTTTCGCACGGATCATTAAAATTTAACGCTGTATTCTAATAAAACCTTTGCACTTGTTTTCAAAAATCCGTTTCCTTAAGCTCTCAGTAAATTGCGCCAAGCCGGAAACTGTGCAAACCGCTAGAACTCACTTTCTCGGCATTTGAGCCATTTTATTTTTTCGCCAAACTAAAAAATTTTAACATATTAGCCTCGGAAATCTTCCATTCTTATTGTTTTGCGTATAAAACATTTCATTCCTCCTCCGATTTCCCATGCACACGATATTATAATTAAAAAAAATATATAACCTTACGAATATAAACTAACAAAAAAAATCATTATTATTCTTTTATTTTTACTTTGAGAATTTAAACATCTTATTCGGCAAAATCGCCACACATGGCAACCACGATCCTTATTTCACACTTTTTTCACTACAGGGGTTACAATTACGGAAAGCTTTTTGCGTGGAGAACATAAAAAATCTCTTAAATTCCGGGAACGGGTGGACTTTCAAAGTTTTAAAGTGGACTATGATTTATCCTATATTATTTTACATATCTGTGCAAAATTTCAGGCTGATAGGTCCATTTTTGTGGATTTGTATACAACTCAAATCCACAAACAAACAAACAAACAAACAAACAAACAAACAAACAAACAGAATTTCATTTTTATTTATAAGATTTAAGTCACTTACAAGCTGCTTGTTCATAATTTTCAAATGACTTATTTATTTTAAAACCATTATTAACATATAAAATACATTTACACATTACACCTAACATTTTGCAAATCAAGAAAAATAAACAGAAACATATCTGACTGCACTTCAAAAAATACGATCACGCGCATAAAAAATCATTACCTCCTGAGGGGAAAATTTTGCCAATAGTTACGAATTAGCGAAATTTTTCGTTCAGTCGTTTGCATTACCATGCGAGGGCCGGAAGATTTGGACCCAAAAGACGGCGCCAAATAAGGCATTTGGAAGCCAAGTTAATGGTTCGTCAATGTGGCTGTTGTGCTCACTGTCAAATATGTACACCGGTAAACGGAGAAATGATGCCAATATCAGGGCGAGCAAGCCCATGGCCCGTTTAGATTGAGAAAAATCATTAACTATCGCTTTTTTAAGTACTTTTTTAATGGATAGTATTAAAATAGAGTAAAATGCGTGATTTTTTTAGTAAAGGTAAATATATAAAAGAACTGTGTAACATAATAAGAAGAGGCTTTCATTTAGAGGGTGGTCAGGCCCCTCTGGCCTCTAATGACGTGCCGCCACTGCTTGACGACTGTCTGCTTCCGTTCTTCCGCAATCGGTCCTACGGCAAAGATTTTCTTTCAAAAAGACAATGCACCGATCTGTTACTGATAAATTGTATCAAAATGGTGAATGAATATTCTACAGACTTGTACGTGCTTTCATTGTCATCAAGGACACCTGACCGCAATCCCATCGAGCACATCTGAGTTCATCGAGTGCAGCTGCAATTGAGATAGATGTTCGAGGATTGCCACTGTCTATCTAAACTTAGTGAACTCTGAATGCTGTATCTCACACCAGTCAGAGTTCCTCCATGGAACACATGCTGGTAAGTGTGACCACTAACTGAGATCCCTTCCCAAATCATTATTCTACCATCTCGGTAACTGTGTCTTTCAACAGTTTTGGATTGATGGTATCTGGTGCTTTTCTCCCTCCAGATCATCATACGCCCTGAATCGCTCCACAGCGTGAATCTAAACAGCTACGCCTGGACGCTCTACAGTGTCTACTTGTGTGGACGCTCTACAGTGCTAATCTGTTGCAGAAGCCCATTGATGTCTGTTCCAGGAAACGGGTTCTCTTGCCCATGATAAGCGGGCCCTTCTCTGTCGTTCGTTGAGGGAGACACAGACAACTAGTGGCCTTGCATAGAGGTCTGCGTTGTGAAGGCATTTTCCGACCCATACTAAGAGATATTCTTCTCCATAATGCAACAAAGTGGTCAGCAACGAGTTCCGGCACAAAAATGTTTCTTCTTCTTCTTCGGGCCGAAAGAGGTAGAAAAAGGTTTTATGCAGGTGCTGTAGTTCGTAATCAAGCTAGAACATGTCTTCCCGACACAATATATAAATTGACACTTATCCCAGAATCATTAAGCTACACTGCGAGGCACATCGAGATCAGTCTATGACAACCCCATTTCCATGCATCCGACCTCCCACTACATTAGCAAATCGGGCAAATGGCTTCTCCTAGACATAGCTGGACTCTACTGCTTATTGTACACGAATTTGCCAACAACAGTTGTAAATCAAAAATAGTTACTCACGTAATTACGAAAGCCTGATATTTGCGCATTTTTCTTGTACTAAGTGTCAGCTATCGTTTAGCTTAAGTGTTTTTAAAAGTTCGTTATGATCATTTATATAAACTGTGAATTTTATTGTACGGGCATTTTTTTTTTACCGTGAGCTTCGAAAAACATGTTGTACCTTAACTTTGTAGACCAGTGAAACATTATGTGAATTTTTGGATCTTATTATTCCATAAGAAATAAATCGCTTTTACTTAAAAATGTTTTGTCCAGCGTATTTATTTTTCATCAACAGTTGAAATACTTACAATTAAAGTGATAAAAGGAGTATTTAAATCATCTGATGTAAATGCAGCACAGATTTTATTTACAAGAATAACCATTTCCCATAGTTAGAAAAAAAAATAGAATCCTTCAAATAAAAAAAAGCAGAAAATAAAATTTACTAACGATTTGTGAACATTATCATAAAAGCATAAATACTGGTGCCATGTGAGTGTGCTTAAAATGGAAAAATAAATGTAAAAGCTTAAAATAAAACAAATAATTAGATCACAATTTTGAAACTAATTTTATGTTAAATATATAAAGGTGAGATCAAAGATATAAAATGCATAAATACTGGTGCCATGTGAGTGTGCTTAAAATTGAAAAATAAATGTAAAAGCTTAAAATAAAACAAATAATTAGATCACAATTTTGAAACTAATTTTATGTTAAATATATAAAGGTGAGATCATTCCCTAGGTTGTTTGCACATGATTAATACAGTTTGTTGGTTATGAATAAACAACTGAAACATATCCAACAATTGATGGCACTAGTTAGATCAGTTAGAAAGAAAAATTACCCTCCTAACAATTCGTGTTTAAAAAAATATATTTATGTTTAGGTGTCTTCGACGCTAAACCACGAACTCTTTAATTTTTGGCAGTTATTTTATCAAAAATTTTAATTGAAAATGTATCTATTATTGTAAAGCCAGGAAAGTTTTTCTTTAAAAATTACAAAAAAGAACACAATTTATCCTTGTTATATATTTAATGGAAATATGTTCATTAAGGTATGTAAAACAATGATAACTTTGGAACAATTCCTTTACCCAAATTTTATCGAGCACTTTTCAAATTTGAATAATATTTTATAATTATTATTAGCATTGTATATTAATCATATAAATGCATGAAATATCTTCCTTGTTAGATACAAATTGCACTATCATTTGTTAATAATTTACTGCATCATATATATCACATAAAACCCTTCTCAGTGCCTTAAAATGTTTGCACAATACATTAACATATCTTTAGTGACCATTAAACATGACTATTCTAACATGCATTGCATAATCAAAGTGTTTACACACTCTAATATAAATATTTAATGCATATTCAGAGAACTCGCATTATTTCACTATGTCAAACAAGCATATGAAAGATCGACTGTAGAAACTCAAATGAGTGAATAAAGTGCTTCTCATAAATCTTGCAATAGTAAAATCTTCAAAGCATTCATGATAAACCCATAAAAGCTATATAGTTTATTAAAGGGTTTATGTCTGGAGGAACGTTTAGCGATTGTACACTCATGTCCATAAATTAAGGATAATGAAGTTCAGGCAAAGAAAGAGAAAGAAGCAAAACAAATTTGACTTATTTGTAAAGTCTATTTATTAAACAAAAAGTAAAGGGCAAAAAAAGATGCTATATGTTTGACATAATTAATAAAAATTGCAAGTTTTACTCCCTTGACCAAATTTCAAAAAAGAACCTATTTACAAAAAACAGTATAACATGGTTAGTAGGATGGTTAATACGGAGTATGTCTCCCGGACGATGCAATACAGGCCTGACAACGCCTAGGCATGCTGAGTATCAAATGATGAATCTGATCTTGGGGAATATTACACCACTCATCAAGCAATGCACTCCGAAGTTCCGGTAGACAGGTGGGAGGGGGTTGACGGGCTGCAATTCGTCGGCCAAGCATATCCCACACATGCTCTATTGGATTCAAGTCCGGTGAGTATGCTGGGCAATGAATACGGGTGATATTCTCCGGTTGAAGGCATTCGTCTACAATGTTTGCACGGTGAGGACGGGCGTTGTCATCCATAAACACAAATTCAGCACCCATGGCGCCCCGAAACAAACGTACATGTTGTTCCAGAATGACATCCCGATAGATGTGGCCTGTCATCGTTACACTCTGAACATGCAGGTCAGTTCTGGAACCAAGAATAATTCCTCCCTAAACAAGCCATCCTGCACCACCGTAACGGTGTCTTTCAATGGTGTTCTCTTGGTGGTAACGGGTACCTGGCGCTCTCCAGATGAATGTCCGGCGAGAATCAGACTCCAAACTAAACCTGGACTCGTCGGAAAACATCACACAAGACCACTGTTGCGGTGTCCACAATGCATGCTCTCTACTCCAGGTTAATCGCAGGCGACAGTGGGTTGCGGTAAGTGGAACACATCTGACAGGCCTACGAGCATATAGACCAATGTGCCCTAAGCGTCTGTACACGGTCTGCTTTGAAACTGTCGTACCGGTAGCTGAAGAGAGCTGACGAGACAGGTCTGATGCTGTACTCCGTCTGTTTCTGGATTCAAGTATTTGGCAGTATTTGGAGTATTTGGCAGTAACTGCCAAATAGCGGTCCTCATTCGGCGTTGTAACTCGGGGGCGACCTGTGCTGTAACGTCTACTCACATTACCATCATCTTGGAATCGTTGGAGCTCTTGGAAGCCTGGAGATGACACTCTGGGCGATTCCAAGTTCCTCGGATACTTCCAGCTGGGTACGTCCACATTCCAGTCGTCCGATAATTCTGCCACGTAAAACATCATCCAAATGCCTCCTTTGTGCCATAACTATGCGGTTTTTGCACTGAAAGGCTTTCACAGCGCTTGTGAACAATTTTACTTCTTTGCCACCATTCCTTATATACCCCTCTCTTACACTCTCGTCATTGTGACGTACCATCCACGCCATCTGGTGGTTTCCTGTAATTTGCATATTCTTCTTCAAGATGTGTGTGATCATTCCACAGGTGAAATTTTTATTTTAGAGATCAATTTCTGTGTGATTCTGAATTATCCTTAATTTATGGACATGAGTGTAATTTGAAATAAGTCTTGTTTTGCCATTGTTTGCGACCTAGTTTTTTACGAAGTGTGATTCATTTCATAACAGTTATATGTTATAGCTTAAACGAATCGAAAAATTTGGTAAATGAAGCATACAATCTTTTTAGTTGATACAAATGTACAGTGTCAAGACTGCTCCAATTCTAACGTTGTTTACTGTTGAATGTGTATAAAAAAATAGTCTTCGTTACTTCAAAAATCTCCCAATTTAAATGTTTTTCTACTCCCATTGGCGAATCTTTTACGTGGGGGCCCATTGGGGAATTAATTATAAAATTTTTTAAAATGTGTAGGAAATTGTATTATTTTTCTGCTCGTTAAAATTAAAGTAATACCCATAGAATATTTTAACTACCATAATTTTTTTTTCTCTGTGGTAGTTAGTCTCAAATAACAACTGCATTTTTGAATATACTAGAACAAAGTTTTCCCTTGAGGTTATGAAGTCTTTGAGAGGAATTAGTCGATGAAAAAATTCAATCATGGAATAATGATATGAACAGTGATATAGTTTTGAAAATTATAAAACTGTCCAAATGTGGCATTATCTATACATGACCGATTCAATGGTTTTTTTTTGTTTTAGGAATAATAAACGAAATAAAGGATTTGTGGATTTGAATTTACTTAAATATACTATATTTCAACTTTAAACCGTTAATATTTCACCACTGTACCATCAAAATATTGTTAACCATTGATAATAACAATAACATGAGTGACTGACATGAAAAATAAACATTTTTCACTTATAAATACTTAATGAAAAATATTTAATTAGAGATTTATTCATATCGCGTATTAATACTTCACAATTTTCATTAATGATTTCAAGATTAGAATACGATTTATTTGAGATGGAAGACTAGTGATGGAAGACTAGTTTTGACTAGTTAGATGAAACGTTTAGATTTAAAAGCTGATGGCACTATATTTAATATTCAATAGTTATTTATCTTTAAAAATAAATATTATAGAATTTTTAATAATTTTATCCTTTAAATATATCATTGAATTTAACTTTGCTTCAAGGGACCCAAAACATGCAAAAAGCAGTTACTTCTGTTCGCCAGAAGTTTCATAGAAAAAAAAAATTGTATTAGATATAATAAAATAAAGAAAATCACAAGTAATGCACTGGCTTGGTTTTAGATATAGAAGGAATTTTAAAAGGTTCATAAAATGATGATATTTTTGAAAGTTAGAAAAATAATAGTTTAAGAACAAATATATTTATAAATAGAACACTATAAAGAGTTATCTTTAAGATAGAAAGAAACTTGATCTTGGTTCAGCCTGTTACCAGACATTTGTTTAGAAAAAAATTTCCTATTCAATTCAAGCTCTAACCATTCAATAAGTTACAGAAAAAACCTAGATCCTGGTTCTATACTTCACTGCAGATTAATACGTGTTTTAACACCGCTAAAATGGTCAATCGCTGCACCACATTTTTCAAAGTATTGTTTGCAACTAAGTTTACACTGGACTTTTGATGAAACGTTTAACTAAATTTTTAACAGTGTACTATAATATCTTTGAAGTTCCTTTTGAAGAATTTGGGTCAAAATAAATCTTAAAACTCATACTATCGCGAAAAATTATTGAACAATTTATCCACTCTCAATGCCTGTGTCGCGAATAAGTTTGAAAACATGTTTCTTGAATTAGATTGCATTTAGTTTTTCCTTATGATATTTTGCTCTTAGCAAACACTAATTGACCTCTCATACTAGTCTATCTAATTGAGGATAAATAGTAGAAAACTTTCTTTGCACACAAATGGCTCAACAAATAGCGTGCCTCCTAAAGAAAATGAACAAATGAGCTTTCCTCAGTAAAGCATATTAAAGTGAGGAAATATACGGAAACATAAAATGCATAATGGAAGCATAAACTTTACTATATTTAGTCATTCTAGCATGTTTATAAGCCTTTTCTTGCGTAAAACTGAGTGAGTTTTGGATGTGTTGACCATGAGACCTTAATTGGAAATGCTATATTATGCAAGCATGATTTATAGCTGTGTAAATTAAATAGATAATTCCCTAAGAACATAATGATTTTGAATAAACTTGCTATATCAGTCTATAATTTGTTGTATCCAAGAGATACATTGTTATTAAGTTTATTATAAATGTTTCTTTAAAAATTTCGAATAAAATTAGGCTTTTAAAAATTATTACTGTAAAAACAATATTTCGATATTATACAGGGTATCCCAAAATTTTTAGTGTAAATACTGCACATAAAAAAGATTCAGAATTACACAGCCAATGTGGGATTGTGATCTTTGTTCTCATTTACTTTTTAATAAATCACTCCAGAAAAGATGTTTGAATATGCGAGTAGTTTCCGAGCAGATGCTACCTGTAAAATCAAGTTTTATTAGTTTTATTTTTCCCTAGTAAGTTACATAAACCTAACTCCTTTTTCCGTAACTTGACTTTGTAGGTCTTTTTTTGGAGACATTTTGAGGCATAAGTACGTTCAATATTGAAAATATTTTTCATTCTAAAAATAAAGAAATAATTTAAACAAGAACCGCACTTCGTTATAAAATATATGTATCTATCTATATATATACATAAATATTCTGCAAATTTCTTCTACCTTTTGATGGAAGACTACCAAATTTATCGAGCATAAGACTAGATAGATTTATTTTAATATGATTTATGTGCATTCTTTATAGTATATTTCTTTACTAGCAGCAAAAGGGAAGTTATCAGTCGAGCATTTACCGGCGTGAGAGTTACAGGAGAAAATTCACTTCTCAGCAAATGTCATTACATCAAAACTGCCTCACATGCAAAGTGGTACGATTATTGGAACTCGCCTTGGTGGAGCGTTCTCGCCTAGAACGGCCTACCTTGTGGGTGTTTCAATGACCGGTATGTCGAGGTTTATTAAAGCCTATACAAAGCTGGGAAAGTTCTGCAAGAACAGTGGGCGAAATTTGAAATTGACCGACGAGATTCGACGAGCAATAGACGAGTATGACAGACCAGAATAGACTGCGAGCATTCATGGTGGAGTAGTCATACCAAAGCCGTTTGTGTCGCAGTAGAATGCTATATGAAGCGACAATAGTGGTGCCGAGAGTATCAAAACTAGATACATAAGTAATGGGAACTGGTAATCGGATCTAAAAAATGATCATTTGCATAACTTTTAACCACCGGATGTGTGTTTTCTGGCAAACACTGGCAGAAAAGCATTTCTGTTGATTATCTGTGCTGGTGTAGGGCGCGATATCTTGGCGTTGTTTGCGGCTACTCGTATGCTGAGAGGGAAGGTCAAAGGCAAGCAACATCGTAGTATTCTCGCAGATCATTCATACCCTATTCTTCATACTTTCTTTCAGGAGAACGTGCACTACTCCAAGATGAGAAGGCCTCTGTACACACGAATTGCTGTCTCTACTCAGCACACAAAAGGGTTAAAATTCCTAATTTTCTTTCTTGGTTGCACACCACTTTAATATAATTCAAAGTAATTCTTTCTAGTTTTTGTTTAGTTCTCGAATGAATGGTATCTTTAGTTTTTCTGATTAATTTTTAACTATCAGAATTCGTTTTTAAAATTGTTTCAATTTAATCTTTGTCATTCATGCTATTTCAAATCCCAGGAATATGACTGCGGCTATGTGTTTTAGGGAGTTTGTCGTGTTCGATATCCTCATTTTTTAAGTCATTTAAGTATAAAAAAAATTACGAAGCTTATGCATCAGAAAGTTTTCTGGTTATAGGACACATAAAAAAGCTGTATAACAATTCACAATGCAACATCAATTTGACTGATCGTGATTTGCAATAACTCTTAAAGATTCTCCGTATGTTAAGCTTGTAAACCAAAATTTCGCAAGAAAAAAAATTCTTTTGAATGCATAATAATTTTTTGCTTTCTGTAAAATGCGAAAAAAATGTTATTTTAGAATTTTTTTGAAAAAAGATGGTAATGGATGTATTTTTTTTCTCATGTAAAAAACAGTGTTTTGCCTTTCTAAATTGAATAGTTCGAGATATTGCTGCTATAGAAAGTTATAAAGAAAAGTCAAACGAAATAAGAACGAATATTTCTTTCGAAATTGAAGAAAAGTCAAACAAATTCTGTAAGAATAAGTGCATTTATTAAAAAAAGAAGGAACAAATTAAATTATTTAGAGAGCAATTCCTCTCGTGACAGTTTTTGCAAACTTATGTGCTTTTCCCTCTTTACATAAGATTCCCGCGTTTAATGCATGTTTGAACGTTTGCTTTTTAATATTAGAGATTTATATATAGTCTCTCACTGGTCTAGTCGCTCCATTGGTCAAGTTCCGTTCCCGTAAGTACAGGGAAAGTGAAGCAGAACCGTCTTTGATTGTGATTGGGAGTGTGAACAACTCTCTGGGTTCGACTGCTGTGGGACCGAGTACGCTAATGGTAGTTGGTGCACGTAAAATCTGTTTGTGGCTCTAATGTCCTCCATATTCAATTGATACCGCTGGCGTTGAGGAATTAAGGACCACTCATAGGGGGCAACGCTGGTCTGTGTAATAGGCGCCTCCGTAATGAAATGACCAACATCTGTGGTCCTCGTCATCCACCAGACCTCCAACAGACAGCTAAATCGGCCATTAGAAAGAAAAAAATAGAGATTTATGTTATAATTAATGATGTGATACTGTTTGTTTTATTTTAAGAAATATGTAAAAGAGCTACTCGTGGTAAAAGTATTAGTAGATTGTGCGAGCGTCGTGTTTTGATTGTGGATTGATTTCGATCGAATATTTTTTACTTCAATAAATCAGAAGCTTCCTTACAAATATTTAAATTGCCTTTATCACGTAACATGTATGAAAGAAATATTTCATTAGTTGTAAATGAAAAACAATTCTTGTATAAAAGAGTTATATTTTCAGTAGAAGTTCAGATACTTAATTTGGGGTATTGCCGATTTTAAGCTAAAAAAGATGCCAAAACTTTATTTATCTTATTACCAAAATCATTAGGTTTGTAGTTATAAAAACCATTTACAGATGCTGTTCTACTTTCCCTTCACGATAAATCACACTTCAGACATTATACTTTCTAATGCCACTTACAGCATAGTTCTATTTACACTATATGAAAAGTGGCTGCTTGTACTTAATTTTTTTTGTTATGAAACTAATTATTTATTTGACACATTTTTTTATACAGTATACAAACTAAAATAGTAAGTCCTATTTGTTACTATTCTTAGCAAACTATCTTTTGTAAAAAAAAAAGACATACTAAATCAGTGTGATGTTTGTTTTTAAGAATTCAATTACGTAAAACATTGGTTTTTGTTCTAATCTTTATTTCAACATCATACTTTTATCATATTGATACTTGGAATTTTTTGTTATCATAATTAAAATGCAAAGCCTTCTATATTTTTTATTGTGTCAGCATCTTTTTAACATAAGTATTAATTTAAATTATTATTAAAACAACAGTATTGGTATAGCTCATACGTAAATATTTTCTCAATTGATCAATTATGTCGTAATTTAGTACCTAAATATTTTATACTATTTAAACACCAATCAATTCTGCTTAGCAAAATATGAGGTTTTCAGTGTGATAAGGAAGTTATTCTGGGGCATTTAAAAACTAGTCGTCAGTACAATATATCTTGGGCCAAACTAGGTTCGTAATGAAATATTAAATTAATGAGCACATAGCTTTCATTCAGAAGAAAATAAAACTGCCAAATGGGCCATTCTTGGAATACTAACGAAATATGTGAGTTTAATTATGCCTAAACTATTTGCAGAAGTCGTTAAATTTTCTAAGGAATTAGATTCTTTTGGAATCCTAAATGAAAATAAATTCGTTAACATGGATCTGCATAGATCTGCAAAAAGTGAGGGTTTTTGAATTTGCATTTTCAATAGGCTGTAAAATAATTATGAAATTACACATAAAATATGTGTTAAGGTGATATATTTTTTAAATATCTCGTGAAAAAGTAGTATTCTAAAGCAAAAGATTACAGTAACACTGACAGGAATAGACTTACAAACCCAAGTTCTCTACGGGAACGAGATACTAAATTAACCATCTTGGATCGCTAAATTATTCAGTCACACGTCCATGATACCTATAGGACTATAATTTTTATGTATTGAACTTCAATACAGGAATAGAATCCAGTTTTTTTGGTATATCTTACTATTATCGGAAACTTACCTCTATGCTAACTTTGAAAGTTGAATTTGGTTTATAAGCGGATGAAAAATTAACTAAAATTTATGAAATATGACACACAAAACGAAGGAGCAATGAAGCCAAGTGAAAGTTTAGAATAAAAGTTGAACTACTATTCAAAAATGAAGTTTATTTGACCTGAAATTAAGTTAAATAATGCAAGGCGAATTGCCATTGCCTCAGATACGTATGTAATTCAAAAAGTAAAGTAACAGGCTCTCTCACGGCTGCGCATATCCCCAGATGAATGAATTTATAGGTACAACAAACGGTCGAAGCAATATCATGGAGTTAGATGATTACTAGATGACAGGATGACACATGGTTGGCTACAGCGGTACGATGGAACTTATTGTAACATCCTCTCTACAACACTGATCTTCCACCCAGCGTTTTCCATTCCTTCGGAAAACTGAAGAAGCACATGGTAAGACGTCATTTCCAAACTGCTTCAGCAGTTGAGGACGCCTTCGTTAAGTGGCTCAGTCACCAGGTTCCTGATTCCTTTGACGCCGATTTCGATAGATGTTATAAACATACCATAATGATTTTATCTTACTAATGGCTTATTTTGGAAAAAATAAACTTACCAAATGCGTTGATATGTTTGTTTAAGATTTCGTGATTAAATTTTTTGGTTAAGATGCTTGTTACCTTACTTTATGGGACCACCCTTGCACGTTTAAGTTAAAATACACAACACTCTGAAGAGTGATTATTTCTTTCACAACCTTTTGAGGACAGAAATTTAATTATAATATCCATATATTAGAGGACTGCAGCAAATCCCCGATAAAACTAACTTTTGACAAGTAACTGTGACAGTTTTCGAGAAGGGAAAATATCCCCATTTATTTCCCCTCTTGAATCATTAACGAGCATTTTTTCGACCTTTTCATTCTTACACTAGAGACAGTAAATTACGATTTAAAGGATACTGATTAGGAATTTTATCTCTTACACTTATCTTTATTATCTCAGATTACTTTACTTGTTCAAAATAGCTGTTAGTTGTTAAAGCATGAAATGAGTTCAGAATTCCTTGCAAACTATTCACTAAAATATACTTGTTTTCTTAGGTGAATCTGGTATCGCTAAATCTGAAATCAATAAAAATTATAAGATAAAATAAGTAACTTTGAAACATAACATTTTGATTTTTTTTTCATCAATTATCATTTAAGTGCCTATTAGAGTGGTTGATTTTTTTTTGATTAGTTGTGCCTCAATTTACATTTTTTTATAGATTTTTTATGTATTATATATTCATATTTGTCCTTGAGTTTATTATATATTAATATTTGTTTATGCTAACTGTACTTTTTATGTGTTTTCATCGTACTCTTCTGTTACTGTAATTTGTTTCTTGATTTGGAAATTGTGTAATAACTACAATAAACAACACGATATGTTCAGAAAAATAAATTCGGTATGAAAGATTCTTAAGTAACAATATAATAGTATAAAAGTATGATAATTCAAAGAAATAACAGTTATGAAACCTCCATTCATTTATACTAGGAAAAACAACAAAAACTATATAGAATATTAAAAACATAAATATTTTTAGTAAAAATTGCTGTAACATGGTTGTTTACGGGATTTCATCCCCGAAAACTTTCATTTTTTATAATTTATAAGCTGCCAGATAATTTAACTCTACTTTAAACTGTTTCATGTCTGTATATGCTTTTTCGAAGGTGGTGAAAAGTGTCAGAAATTATGGTTCTGAAGTATGGTTTTCTACCGAAAATTAAAAAACTGTGGTTTTATAGAATCCACAAATGTTCAAGTGTCAGAATAATTAAATTGGCATTAAGAATCTACAGAAACTTATGCTATATATATTTTATCTGGAGTAACTGCAATTATTAAAACTCCAACAATGCTTTATGAACATGATGAACATTTTAGACGATATTGCATTAAACAAGCGAAATGAGCTCACGATAAATTTTGTGCATGTGCTGCAATGTAATTAGCAAGTATATAGCTGGTAAATATTTTAGTCATTTCATTATGCAAGAAAGAAGAATAGTTTAGCTGAAGTCTTGTAATAAAGGGTTAGAGAACAGGGTCTGAATTACGTCATGTGTGTAAAGTGACATTCTTCATATGCATAAATTTGAAATCCTTTATGTGGGAACGTTAAATTAAAGATTAATAAATGTCTGATGTGTCATCGTGTAGTGGCTAAATCAATTAATTATGAAAGAAACTAAGAACACATTTATTTGCATTTTTCACAAAAAGTTCAGAATATTCATCATTTAACTATTACAGTTACTAAATATCGTTTCTTGAATAAATATTATTAATAAAAATTACACGGTATGCAAATGAATCATCAAGAAAAATATATACGCTTAATAGAACAGGACTTGCAAATCATGACTTTCTGTGCAATAATGTTATAAATGCCGTTAGAACACATGAGAAGAATGACATGAACGACACTGACATTCTCTACCTGTGCCTGCCAACAACTCCGAATATAATTAACTGCTATTTTATAAACTGTACATCTTTTAAATATTTTTTCAAAAGAGAAACAAGTTAGCCCATTAAACTCAGAAGCTTTGTATATTCTATACCGACAACGACTGTTTACCAAAAATGTTTAATTATATCACGGAGTTGTTGGCAAGTATGCCTGTACATGATGTTGCCCCTACATACAGAAAATAGTTAGTTTGAGTTTGTTCCTCAAAATTATAAATTATCACTAAATATCATGATATTCAGATTCAGTAGGTAGTTGAAATTTACAATTTTTCACCCATTCCTATTACATTCAATAATTCAATAATTTCCATTCAATAATTTGGGGCGTTCAGTGATATGAAGAATATGAATACTTTTTCTCAAAAAGTATATAGAACTAATGATTCTCGTCTGCTACTTAGTTATTCCGAGGATTTTTAGGAAAGTATATTTAGTACTCGTGGAATTAAGGTAGGAAAATAATAAAACGCTTCGCATCTTTGCGATAGAGAACAAATCTATTACGATTTGAGTGTCCGTTGCAAAAAAACACTCAAAACGAATGTACTGACATTCTCCAGATAAGGGTATCCATTTCACCTCTTCTTTGCCTTATTTAGCCAAAAACATTTATACATGCGGGCCAAAGAGAAGTTTCAGATTTAGCAGGCTTTCATTAGTTTCTCAAACACCATGGCAGATATCAAATAATTTTATGATTTAGTGTGATATTTATTCTAAAAAATATTATCAAACTATGACAGAAGTTGAGCGATACCTGAAAGCTTTCAATAAAGCCTTTACAGTAGCACATTTCACTTGTTTTAAAGGTCAAGATTTGCCACTATAATATTAGAAATTATTGTTTAAAATACGAGTATCTTGTTTTTTCCAATGCGACACGGCGAAACTAGAAGGTTCGACTGGACATCTCTACTATAAATTGTTCTTATGCACTATACTTCCGGTCTTCGTTTTCCTCTTTCTGGTTTCAGCTATGCATCTGCCCACTACCATTCGCTCAGATTTCTTCATCTAATGAAGTTTTTCTCTTTCAATTTTTCTACATAAATTATCAGTTCATGGTTTCTTGGAACTATGTGAGCAACATACTATCCTTTGAGGACCATTATTTCATTCTTCGTTTTTATGAATTTCTCTAGTTTGTGACCTATGAGAGAATTTTCATTTCAGCTGTCACGGAAACCCACGGTTTCCTGCTATCATTCAAAATTTTATTGTAACATAAATGGATGCATACTACTCTCGGTTACATTAAATTGGAGAATAAATAGTAAAATAAGTACCTGTGTATTGTATGCTTAATTCAGAAAGGAATGAAATTTTGCATTCATACATACTCTAAGGCTAAAACATTGAAATTATTAACAGCTGCAATAGTACAAAATTTAACATGAAAACTTTAGTTTTAACTACCATTAAATGAGGCTAAAAGCAAAAGTTTCATAAGAACATGTTTGAAAAGAATTTATTCCGCACGAAAAATGCTTGTGTTAGTTCTTGGAGTTTATATTAACTTACAAAAATTTGCAACACGCTATATATACGTAAAAGCTACAACAATTACGAAGCTTCATAAGCACACTGAACAATTTAGACTTTCTTATACAGACTAAGAGGGAAAAAAAACTTTTTGTGCTTCGATATTAGTTAAAATAAATATGTGACTAAAATATTATTTTTTCACTATGCTAAAAATAATTAACATCTAGTTCAGCAAAATTTTAATTTAAAATATAGTGATTAATTAACTAATTCATGAAAACGAAGTAAAAATGTAAGGGAAAAAAGTTTTGTTGAATACAACAAAATGTTTGAGCTATTTTATCCAAATAATATTTTTGGAATATTTCGTTTAATCAGCTAAAAAAATTTGCAGAATCACACACACACACACAAAGGATTCAACCAAATTGTTTGGTTAAAATAGCGCAAAAAATTTTGTTTAGTTATTTCAATAAAAACCATTGTGCATAAATATTTAAAGTTTCGGGTACATATTCTGTGTGTACCAAATATTTTCCAAAATTTAAAGAACTTTCTATTAAAGCGATGTTCATTTTAGTATTAAGAATATTGATCCTAAATCATTAATCATAACTTGAGAATGAAAAAGTTAAATTTCGATAAAGATATGAATTGCCAAAGCTGAAGTTTAAAAATTAAAGAAAACAGATGATGATGATCTTATAAAAATACTTTTCTCCAAACAATGAATTATGTGCTAAGCTTAATTATGTCAAGGTTCAATAGGAATATTTTTGGACAGTTTACCAATGACCTAGTTGATCGGTAAGAAAGTTTTATGTGACTAACAGAGCTGTAATTTTTGAGTTGCCGACTAATTGAAAAGTTGATTGTAGAGTTTAACACCAAACAGTGTTAAGAAAAAAATAAAATCTTCACTTAATGAAGCAGTCCATATTAAAAAATATTAATTGAATATGAAATATTAGAAAATATTTATAAATGCAACGTAAGTTTTAGTATGCTATTAATTTTAAACTTATACTACTTGCTTTGAACTAACTAATTGATTGACTAACTAGCACTAACTAATTAACCAACCATTTAACCAATAAATGAATTAGCGATAAAATAATTTAAGTAGCCAACTAGTTAAGTTAACTAACGAAACAAATCAGCTTATTAAATAATAATTAACTAAATAGCATATTTATTAGAATTCTTTTGTGTGACCAGCAAAATTTTGATGAACTAAAAGATGTGCTTATTCATTTATTTTTCTTGATAACTTCGGCAACACAGAGTATTTCTTAAGTCTATTAATGCTGATATTAATCAATTAATTTTTTTCTACCAATAGATCCATACACTAACATTTTAAACAGATTAAATCAAACTCAATTAAATTAATTGAGATTAAAATATTATTGTAATCATGATTAATCTGAGTAGTCATTACTTATTTGATTAAATGAAATATTTAAAGATGACGGTTTTGCTTCACAACTACTACCCATATAGCATTAGATTGTTATTAGTTAACTAGTTAGTGAAGTAGTTAGGCGTCTGAATAGTTGGTTAGCAAGTTAGACAGCTATCTAGTTGTTGGTTTAGTCATTAATAGACGTAATAGTAAGTATTAGTTTTAGTTAATAAATTAGATAATGTTAGTTTGTGTTTGTTTGTGTTTAGGTAATTTGTGTTATTCAATGTGCCGTTAGTTTGTGTTCTTTAGTGTTTAGTTAATTTATGTTTGTAAGTTAATGTTTACAAAAACAGCAAAATGAATAGTTAAAAAACTAAACTATGACATTAAAAGTCATCATTTAATTAAACTCTCTTGGCTGATAAAAAATTATCGTCTTTCATACACTCACTTAATTTTATCTTTCTTTCTCATGATAGTATTACAATTAGGTATATATTAAATGTTAACTTCTGAGATTTCTCCTAATTTATTTTTAAATGGTTCCAAATGCAAGATAATAATGAAAGTGAAAGATCATACATAATGGTTAATAATATTCCACCTTCGATGCTAAAAGTAATTTCATCAATCACAGAATTTAGTTGAATGGTTCATTATGTGGGTTTTAAGCGCTAACATTAACTTAATTACCTTTAGAGGCAATGAAATTTTAAAAGTTTCAGTGATGGCATGTTTGTATCCATAAAGATTTATATCTAGCAATTCGTTAATGAAAATACCTAAATACTGCTGATTTATTAAGAGTTATTTCGTTTAACACATTATTGTGCAAGTATGATTTACATGAGTTCTGTCACAATGACAATATTAGTAACAAAGAATATATTTATTTATTTATTTTTAAGTGGGAATAATCTAAGTTAACGTGGTGCTTATTCGGAAGTGAAAAATACTTATAATTTAATTGCTGAAAAAAAAGAAACCGATGGCATAATAGCTATTGGCAGACTATGTTTTGAAAGTCTGCCTATTGTAAGAATCTACAGGACCGGAAAATTCTGAAGAGTGAGCAGATTACTCTTTACCTGGCAAACAGAAATCTAGTTACATTTCACATTTATTTATTTATTTTATTTTTTTACGGTCTCAAGCTTTAGTTTAAAGGTATTGGTTAATAAAGATGAGAAAAGAACTATATACAATTTTATAGAGTTGGAAATCTTTTTTTGGGGGGGGGAGTGGGGGGTTCCTTATTCTTAATTCACCCCTTGTATCAATGATCAGACACATCCCGTATTTTTTTAAGTAGCTGGAACCGTGGTACCCACATGGAATATCTACGGTCTCCGTTTGTTTCATTACTTGTTACCGATTTTATAATCAAGTAGTAACTTGCTGCATACTCGAATAATAAATAATAATAATACTAATAACTTATTAAAAAAATTAATTAATAATAATAATAATAATTTTATTACTAATGTTTTGTTTGCTTGTATTTGTTATAATAATCATTCACAATCTGTATATACAAGAGAGACAATAATGGGTACCATAGTATCTGGATTTTGAGTAATGATATCGGAAAGTATAACGCATAAAAAATCAACAGTAAATATTCAACAAACGGTCTAAAATTATATGTTTAGCTCAGATTCATGTAAATAACGAGGATTAAAAGCGATTTTACTTAGTCTTAATCAGAAATGATTAAATTAACATGATCCCACCTCCAAAATGTACCCGGGTTCCCCTGTCATTGAAGCAAGGGTTAGTTTAAAGTATCATAGAAAACGTATTGCTCCGTTTTATTTACAACGTTAATCATTTGTAAAACGATGTACTTCTCATTAACAGACCCTTTGCTGCATATTTTTCATCTAGTACTATAGGCGAGTTTTTTTATGAAAGTCTACGTAAGAATTTCTTTTCAAGAGTCTCTGAATTTAATTGCTAACTGTTTTAATTGTTAGACCCCTTTTCAATGTAACGTGTTGATAAAATTAATTTTAAAACGTTTTCAATTCCACGTTCAAAATTGAAAATAACCATTCAACCACATCATACAACTAACATTACCAAAACTGGAATAGTTTTGGCAATGTTGGTTTCCAATCAAATGACGAGAGCCGCAGACCGTTTTCCGTAAACTAAGTTACCATTGAAATCTCTAAACATTATTCAATGATCAGCCTGATAGTATCAGCCTCGTCACATCTATTAATCCAATATAAAAATGTGTGCGTTTTCTTCTGTCAAAAGGGCGTGAAAATCGGGTTTTAAACCAAAATTATATAATTACAAAACTAAAAATTTTTGCCCGAGTTACAGGATTTAGTTCTTTATACTTACATTTATTACATTCATATAATTTTTTTTCACGGCATTCTTTCTTATACACTTGACCGAAGCCATGACATGAAAAACGAACAAACGGAAATGGAGTACCGTGTGAGGGATTATTCCTTTTTCTTTTCATTATAAGCCCTAATCAGCCGGATGAGCGGAAATGGTTCACACTGAAGTACTTGACATAAGGGAATAATATTAACACATTTTCGTCTTATGTTACTGTACTACTTCAACATGCATTAGTTTTTCTCAATAAGTATGGAAAATGTTTCAGTGCTGAGGTTTCGTTATTTAACACTTTAACGCGCAGTGTTCCCGCTCTGGGAACACCAAACTCTGACGTTTTGACTGTTGCCAGTCACGAAGAATAGATTTGATTTCTATAAAAATAGTTGCGGGTGACATAGCTCCACGAGAATCCTTTACTTTTTAGCACGTCATTTCCCGTAAAAAAAATTCTCCCGATTATTTTTAACGGCGAGGAAAAATGGAACAATGCGAGAAGAGCTGTATAGATTGCCCAATGCTGAAAAAAGGGCAGCCGTTGCCAGCTGGCTGTGCCAGCTGCGTCAAAAAAGCGTCTCTAGATCTGTGGCACGCGATGAACGTTTCGATCGTCTGCCATCTTGCTGGTAGTTAAGTTGAGCGATGGCAACGGCTGCCCTTTTTTCAGAATTGGGCAATCTTTCCAGCTGTTCTCGCATTTTTCTATTTTTCAGCAGATGTCAGTGCTGTTAAAAATAATTGTGACAATTTTTTACGGGAATTTACGTACTAAAAAGTAAATGATTTTCGTGGAGCTATGTCACCGGCAACTATTTTTATAGAAATCAAATCTATTCTTCGTGACTGGCAACAGTCAAAATACCAGAGTTTGGTGTTCCCAGAGCGGGAACACTGCGCGTTAAAGGGTTAAATCTTAAATCAATATTATTTTTTAATGATTTATAGAAAATGAAATTATTTCCAAATAATAAAAATATTATACGAAAACACACGTGATAACATATTTTTATTTTTTATTTTTGCGTACATTTATTTATTATAAAGCATTTTTTTTTTTTAATTTCATTTAACAGACCTCATGGATATATATGTTATAAGAGGTTTTTGGAATTTTTTAGTAAATAACTTTTAAAGTTTTTTAAATTAGTAAGTAAAATGAATAATTTATTATTTTATATAAAAAATAAAAATTTGTTTATTCGCGGTAATTATTTTGCGGGAAATGTATCTAAAATTGAATGCTTAAAAAAGCATTTCAGTTTAAATGTTAATTTATATAAAGACTGTGAAAAAAGCAAACGAATAAAATTCTTTTCTTAATAAACTACAATTTAAAAATTTAAAATGCAGTATGAAATAAATGTTTGATGAATTTTTTTTATATTTTTATTAACATCAATGAGAAAATGTGTATTCTTTTTTTTCAATGTGTGGGGATGAATAATCTATTCATACAATACATTGTAGTTTCCGTTATTATTATTTTTAACTATTAAAACTATCACAAATTTCTATTTTTCCCCCCTTTAAAATTCTAAACTGCAATCTAATTCATTGTGCCAGGAAGTCCATTTTCCATTTCTCAACGAAATAAATGAACATCAAAAATTCTAGAAATCTTTCCACATTTCTATTCGACTATTAATCTACGTCATGATAAAATTCAGCATGAAAATATTTTTTTCGCAAAATTCTTTCATAGGTAAACTTATAACACGGGTAGCTCAATTCATTTCAAGGTTTGACCCAGTTTCTCCAAATAATAATCTATCATAAAAGCTGTAAAATGTCCTATTGCTCTTTATTCTTTAATATTTGCATGAGTTAAACTAATTTCATACATTTTGCTTCGAGATGAATCTTTGCAAGCAATCTAAGTCATTTTTTTGCAACTAAAACGTGTGATTTTTAAGAATTATTTTATACTAAAATGTATTTTACAGAGCCAAATACTAAGGTGATATAGCAAAATTTTTTAAAGTCTTTTAAAGGTAACCGCTTTCATCACAGTCTTAAGTTTTAGTAGATACTTATTATGAAACAAAATTTTTCGAAATTAGTTAAAAAATATTGACACTAGTTGAATAAATACTGAAGTAAAAGATTAAAGAATTTAAACATTATTAGTTACATTTTAGTATTTTTGAAAATCATCATAAGAAAATAAGAAATTGACTTATGTTTTAATTATTTTTGTGTCCAACAGTGTGGAATACCCCATCACGCTTTAAAAGCTGATGGTCTCAGAATTTCCACTATCTTTATATTGAATTTTTACTGAAATACAAAACTGCTGAAAGGAAACATCCTGATTGCACAAATTCTTGACGTTTATAATGAAGATTGCCGTCAACTTCTTCAAATGGGTTATGTTCCCCAGTCTTCTGCAAAGTTCTGAGAAGAAGAATTGGTGTTTTCACTAGGGTTCTGTTTTAATATGAGAAGGATCCCATTAGGTAGTAACATAATACCTTTATTCGAAACCACCAAAGCATTCTCTTTTTAACCCCAAGTACAGACAGCTAAGGAAAAAAAAAACAAGGCCTGCTTGCTCTCTAAATAGACGCCGTTCATCATACAGAAAAGTTGTATATACCATTCGTTTTCAAATAACGCGTAGTTTAATCTGCTATTTTTAAAATTAGCACAAGGAGCAGTATTCATATTTTTTTCATAAATTTCGTTTTCTTGAATGGCAACACCCTGTTTTGAGTTTATTAAAATAAAGGAATCTTTAGAATTACCCTAAATATAAAATCTCAAGATCTTTTCAGTATATAAAGTTCCGGAGATAAAGTTCCTGAGAAGATTCTTCATTTTCGCGATTTTAAGCGGTTATCTTCAAATTGAGTACAGTATATGAAATTTCCAAACTTTTTGCTTTATAACAGTTTTGTTCTCGGGAATAAAAATACCTATTATTTACAAGGAAATTAATGTTTCTAGCCATGGAAGTTTTTTGTACTGAGATGGTAAAAAAAGTATTTATCTTTGCATCTTTTCAAATCGCCAATTTAAAATTTGAATTTTCATAACGATTAAGACAATGCACTATAGAATATCGTATAGTTAAAAAACTTCTTTTTACTGATAACATTTGAAAAAAAATCTAATTTCAATGTTTAAAACATCGGTTTTTTTAATTTGCATTAGTTGTTAATCACATCAGTACATCACGAACCGAAAATGTAGATTCAAAATTACTGTTTGCATTTAACCTTTGACAGACCGAATTCAGATCCAGGCATATTTTAATTACTTTTTTTATATTTTGTCTTCTAATGCATTAGTTAAAGGATATTACTCATTTAAATGTCAAAAAAAATGTATACAATTTTCTCTGAGTTCCCAATTTGGGACATGGGTCATTTCTGATTATACTTTTACATTGGTTTCCTAATCTAGTGATGAGTAGTTTAAATAATAAGTTTAAGAATTATTGAAATATTTATTTTTTAATTGAAGTTTGAAGGGTGGGGTGTATCAAGATAGCTCTGTAAAAATGTATCAAAATGAATATTTTTTGAATTTTTGCCCAGTTTCCCAATAATGATAGAAATGCAACTTCTGTAAAAATAACCTCATTATTTAACTATATGTGCTAATTTTTTCAATTCATTATTGATAAAATCTAAATTTTCAATAAATTTCAAATTTGATCTTCTTAATTGGGAGCATTGGCCTTTAAAATGTTAACTGAAACAACAGATTACTTTAACTTTACTTTAACTTAACAAGAAATAACAATTTGCTTTTACGTTTTTGATTTTGTATGTTATATATATATACTAGCTGCGTGCCCGTTCTTCGCACAGTAGGAAACGAAAAATTTCCTCACATGTGTAATTCGAATTAATTCCAGTGATGTGGAATCTAGAAAAAGCAGAATTATTTCACTCTTGACTTAAAATTTGCGTTACATATATGTACAGGAAATCCAGTACATATATGTAATAACCTGAGATCTTGCAATATAATGACACACACACACACAAAAAAAAAAAAAAAAAAAAAAACTATGTCAGCGTCATTCGGTATCATAAAAGTGAAAATGGTCTTATTTCCTCAGAAAGTCTTATTTCCTCAGACATGCTGTCTTTTAGGTTCACGTTTTAGCGTTAAATACCTCAGACACTACATGAAATGGACATTTTTTTTTATTTTAAAAATACGTCACTCTCTCTTGCAACCCTTTACAAAAAGAAAAGAGATAAGACTGCGCTATTTACAAAGGCTTTAAAATTGTTTTTCTAGAGTATGCAGCTTAATTTTTCTTCTCAAAAATAAATCCAGTATTTATAACAGGAAATCCAGCCAAGCAAAGAAATCGTCTGCTTGGACATATCATTGTTACTGTATCCATGACAACCAAACCGCAAGATATGAAACTGAAATTTGTAGCAGCTGCTATAAAAATGAAAATCCTTCTTTACTTAAAAATTCTCCTAATTTATATTTTTCCTCCGTTCTTCTTTTAAAAGTGGGCGAATTGTGTGCTCCGTCTTTTGCCCAAATATAAAAAAGTTATGACAGATAGAATTCAAGATGCTGCAGTTTTAAAAATATTTTACGAAAGTCAGCGTCAAAATTAATTTTATTTGAAAAATTCCCAAAAATCTGCAAATTATGTTACACAGTCCGAACAAACAGTTTTTAAAAGAAAATTTTCTCTTCTCTACGATGATGTAACTATCGTTTTCTTGCGAGTGCAATTACCGGCGTTATTATGTATTACGCAAGAAAAATCGCTAAAAATCGGACAAAACATAAAATAAAACATTTTCTAATTCGAATTCCGAAAAAATCGCTTCGAGGTGTGTCGAGACCCGTCTTGGAGAATTTCCGTACAAAATTTGGTAGGTCTACGATCACCCGTTTCGGAGCTACGCGAGACACAGACAGACAGACAGACAGACAGACAAACGGACAGTTTACACTCTGTTTTATTTATATAGATATATATATAAATATATACTATCGAAAACATTCAACAAATAACATTTAAGACATTTTAATTAATATCAAACCACTACTGAACATAACAATGTGAACAGCAATATTATTTATTTTCTGTTTATATTTCCATCTAAATTTTGCTTGTTCGCGGATTTCTTGGATGTTTTTTCGATATTAATGTTATAATTAATAAATTACATTAATATTTCATTAAAAATATATTAATAGTAAATTATGTTTTGGCCGTTGAGTTTTAATAGTACTAGTAAAAATCAGCTTCGTAATATCAAATGATATATGAATTAAATTTTTAAAAAGTATTTTGAAATAGGGGAGGGACATTTTAGAAGTTCATAACCCGTTAATTTTTAATGTACTAAAAATTGATATTTGGGGTTAAAGTAATCTACTTTTTTTGAAATATGAAGTAAAATTTAGGTATTGCTATTTAAAAGAATTAAGTTGGTATGTATTTAAATGTGAAGATAGGAAAATTATACAGCAAATTAAAGTGCACGTTATTCGTATATGGTTGGTATATGCAACTTTGTTGTACACCGAATAACGGCCGAATAAAGACCAAGTGGGTCTTTTTATTGTAGCTGTACAATTGTTTATGGTCTATAAAAATATACTTCCCATTGAATATAATAGATGATTACATCAAGAAGTTTTACAGAGGAGAGGTAATAATCGTAGTATACTACGTTCTTTCACTATTAAAGATTTAAACTGCATTTTAATGGCTGTCCTGAAAGAATAAGTAAAACATATTTAATACTTTCGTAGTTAAATAGAATTTATGAGTTTCTTAGAAAAAAGATTGCATAATGTTTTTAATCGGCATTAAATGAAATTCTCTAGTGTTTCAGCATCTTTCTTTTTCTTGCATTACAAAATAAATATAAAAATAAAATTAGTGGTGAAAATGGTTCGTGAACAATAAGTTTGATGTTGTTATTTTTTCATTTGATCAAGTTTATAAATAATTTTATTCTCATCGACTTTTGCAAAAGTCAAACAAGATAAGGAAAATACTGGGCTTTTTTGCACATTATGATTACAAATAAATATTTAAAAAGCCATCTAAAATAGCTTAAAAATAGATTAAAAAATTTTAAAGACCTATAAAATTCATGCTTTCTGCACAATAGTAGATTTCTTTTAAATTTTAGTTTAGTCGATAGTTTTCTATAATTATTATAAAACCCGATATTTTAGTTTTTGAAAATCCAAAAGACACTTAAAATGTTAATGTTAATGGAGTGAAATTGATTGAAATGTGCAAAATTATGAAGTATAATTTTTACAAGCATCCTCTGAAAAATGGTGAAGTTCAATTTCTTCCCTGACTTATAATTAAAGTTTTCTTTTATCATAGTGAAATTTAATTTATGTTGAGTACGGAGAATAAAATGTTTAAATTAAAGCATAAGTAATGCGGATGTAAACAACACGGACAGGATATAACTTAATTTATACGTTTTCATATTGTCTTTTCATTGATATAATGTAAAAAAAAAGTATTTTTATAAAGTCATTCAGTTTTTCAACTCCTAAAGGAGCTTTGAAATAGCTTAAGAAATAAAAAGGTTACAAAAAGCTAAAAGAAAATTAATGAAGATTTAGTAATCTGAGCCTTTTTTTAATAACAACAAGTTTCATCTACTTACTGCCATCCTTTCATAAAAGTACTAAATCATATACCTTCTGGTTAGAGTTTCTTATTAAGCGTTTGAAATATTAATTTAGGGCTTGTCATTAGTGCCTATTTCTTAGAAATACTTAGACGATTTTACATAATATACGATCGTTAAGCAAATTAAGTCTGATATACTTATTAAATTTAAATAATGACGTGAATAAAAGCGTCGTTTAAGAAGAAGTTAGCACAAAATTTCTCCTAAAGGAATTTTCTTTCTTTTTTTTTTCTTTTTTGCCAGAAAGTTAGATGAAAAATACTTTTTACGCAATAAAGCAATTTTAGGTCCTGAAATTGTTTTATGACTATTATAAATGATTCTAATTAGTTAAAAAGCTTTTATATGAAAATCACTTTATTTTTATATTAAACCCAAGAGTAAAAGGAAACACAAATATAACTTTAAATTAAAATTTTACTTTTTATTACCGAAGACACTGAGATACTTCATTGAAAAGCCCTGGTGGTGTAGTGACAAAAGAATCATTCCATCACGCCTTGGGTCCTGATTTCATTGGCTTAGACTTGGGCGTCAACTTGTCCATCCCTTCACAGAGGTGTGTGTTAGTCTCCAACTGGGTGCCTGCAAAATAAAATTGCCACTACCTTCTGGCCGCTGTGATGGCAAATGCCTAATCGGTAAGTACCCGCCCCGTTTTGTTTATATATATTTCACTGAAAACTTGTTGTGGTGGTTTGTTACAGTATTGGTTAAAATTTGAGGAAAACTACAGCCTAAGATGATCGTACAGTGGTATTATGCCGCGCATAACCTGCCTGGCAAGTACTCCTAGTATTACGCTGAAAAAATTGAAAAATGATTGACATACACCAAAACACTAAAAAAACTAAAGACTCTATGAATTGCAACTAAATACCATTTATTCTTAGTCATTCCACTAATATTAATTAACAGACGATATTGACATAATTTTAAACTTAAACATGTCTGGGGGAGATGTGGTTTTGGAGGATAAGGGGTATCCACAAAAGTTTTGAGACGCAAATAATAAATAGATTACTGTTAATATTCACCATTCTGATGAGGTAGCCGTCTTTACACAAGACACGATCGACGCGTGTCCTCTTGGAACCGCTGTCTTTTTCTTAAGCCCTCATCTGGCCTCTGATTCCATGTTTTTTTTTGAACACAACTTGATCATATTGATTCGAAGCACACACTGATTTTTTAAGTCCGTTCACACCTTTTTCAAACTCTGCTCTGCTTCTTTTTCTAGCACACTCGTTCTGTCATCTCTTTTCTCTTCTTCTCCCACGGGGTTGATTCCTCTTTTCTTACCCCCTCTTACATCATTGGCTGGAGTTTCTGATTTGTTCGTCTCGGGGAATTAATGCATCCTCTCGTCGAATCCCATCCATGTAGGTGGATCATTCGGGACTATACCCCGCCAAATTTGCATATCATTTTCGGCCATAAATATTTTCGGCCATAAATATTTTAACGTTGACAGTTCATTGTGCTATAGTGTCCAGACTGTCCATTGCCTGGCGCCTCTTCTAATTTACGGTCTACTTGTGTGGTCTTCCCATGGGAACCGTCTCAAAATTATATTTTACTGCTGTTTCACTTCACCACATCTCTCCCCCGTGTACATAAAAAAAACAAGAAAAAAAAATATTCAATGTCCACAGTTACTAGTTCATTACACGTAGCTACACATGTGCTACGTTTTAAAATTTGGCACTTGTCCTGTATAGTCCATGCGATATAGTCCATCATACGTAGCAAATTATGTGCTACGTTCTACAGTGTAGTAGTTGGAGTTTAGTCCATATAGTCCGTCACGCGTAGCTACACATGGCAAAAGTCTCAGTTGTGATACATTTGTTCTCCCGTTGTGTCTCAAGCATTTTGTGGTTTCACGTGAACATTTTCGTTCTCCTTTGCGGGTTTGTTTTGTCAGATTTTGTTAAATCTGGCAGTATCGATAATGTTTCCGAACCACTTTGCATTAATAACATTAATGAGTTACCTTTGTATCTTGTTTCTCAATTTCTTCAAAATAATATATTGTACACCAATGGGATTGTACACACATTATTATGTTTGATCACACATTCTGTACCAACATGCACCATATTTATATTATTAGAGTACCATATTTATATTATATATATATTAAGAATAACATACAATATCATGTGTGTCTATTACTTGTTACACATATATATTTATCTGCATATCATAAAAAATACTCGTCTTCCTTCCTTTTTTTTTTTTTTTTTTTTTTTTTTTTTTTTTTTTTTTTATTTATTATTATTATTATTATTATTATTATTATTTTTGCTCAGACAGGGGATTCATTCCTATATTGCACACCCTTTTATTTATACGGTACACCTCACGTACCACTGTTTCAAAATATCTAGCCATAATCATCGATGCGTTCTTATTTACTCATTCAATTCATTAAAAGAGTTTCACCGCTAAACCCGTGCGTTCTGGAACTCTCCTCTTGTATTCCTTTTAAGCAGATCCTTCCGGCTGCGAAACTGTTTGTCGCTTGACAATCGGAACTCATGGTTGAAATTTCCGGTTTTTCACTGCGTATAATACATCCGCGCGTTTGGAAACGGGGGAAACTGCAGCTCGACGACTCAACTCGCGCTGTAAGCAACCGGTTTATCTCCTGCGCCGGGAGTGACTCGGCACCTTTTTCGCCTGTGTTTTTTTTTTTTTTTTTTAGGATGTCAACGTCGTGTAGAGGTAAGTGATTGTTATTTAATTATTTTGTTAATGAAAGCTTATGCCGCCCTATTAACTGTAATTTTGTAAAGAGAAACAAACTTAACGTTACTGTTCTTACGTTTTATTTTGTATAGCGCCGATCTGCATGTCGAGTCCATGCGGTCTGATAGGTTATTATTCTGTGAACTCCCTATGTTTACTTTAAAATAAATAGTCTTCTATTATTCTAGAGCGCGTCTTACTCATCGTGGTTATTGCCTGCAATTGCCCGATAAGTACCAAAATCCAAGGGGAAATCTGCAGCTTTCCGTCCCAGGTACTCTGGTGACGCAACTCAATAATTTTATTCTAACTTGTATTAATTAAAATTTTTTGTAAAATTACTGTACTATGTAATTGTCTCTCCTATAGTTGTATGTCCGGTATTTATTTATATGCATATTTTTGTCTTTTCATGTTGCCCTTCTCTTGCATCCTATGCGTGACATCCGAACGAACGACTCTAATCCGAACGAACGACTCGCCCCCATGCGAATGGCTCCCTGCCGGTTTGTTTACCAACAGAAAACGCCAAACGACAACACCAGCTGATGCCTTGCTAACTTGTGTTTTACTTTTTATTTATTTTTTTTTTATTTATTTATTTATTTATTTATTTATTTTATTTATTTTATTTTTATTTTTTTTTTATTTTTTACCTACGTATGTGTGTGCCTGTTATCTTATTGCTTGCTATTATTATCAACATTATTATATTTTGTCCGTCTCTTTTTTTTTTTTTTTTTTTTTTTTTTTTTTTTTTTTTTTTGGTTGTTAACATTTCCTTCATTTTCAGCTTAGCTTTTCTGCAGTGCACAAGGTTAAACGGGATATCCCTTTTGATTATATATATATCATGTCATTATTATTATAATTCTTATTATTAGTACTGTTATGATTAGCTAAATTCAATTGCCTTCCAGGTCGCGTTTTTCTCTTTTTCCTATCAGTTTTGTAATTCTCGTTTTCGTTATCCTTTCACAGAAATTCCAATCTTTTAATCATCTACTGATGCAACCGAAAAAGAAAAACACTCTGAATGAACACTCTGGATCTCACAACTCGGCTGCTGGTAAGAACCCCTTTTTTTTTTTTTTTTTTTTTTTTTTTGAATTTTTGTTCTTTTCTTATGTTTGTGCTGTTTCTCGCCCCTTCCGGGAGCGGTTGCGTAACCAATAACCATGGGTGGGGGTTTTTGACTCGTCAGGGTCTGTTTCTTGTGTCTGGGGTTTTACCCGAAAAATGAGGTTTTTGTGCAATTTTTTTGCTTCTCCATGAGGTTTATTCACTTCTTTAAGTAACAAATTATTATTTCGCAAAAGTTTCATTACCCTATAAGGGCCGGTAAAAATGGGGTCAAATTTACACTTCTTGTGCATATTTCTCATGTATACCAAATCCCCTATGTGGATTGGAGTATGTTTAGCGGGTTTTTCTAAGTTCTGCGGTTTAGCCGCTTTTTCTTGGAATATCCAGGCCTGTTGTCTGTTATTTAAATTCTGCTTAATTAATTTGTCCACAAATATTTGTATTTCCTCTTGGGACCATCTTGATTCGAAAATATTTTGTCCCTGTCCGTCCGTTGTATTGTCCAGGGGTATTTTAATGTCACGACCCAGAAATAGTAACGCCGGCGGGAAATTCGTCGCCCTGTGTTTAGAGGCGTTGTAATAGAGCTGCGCCCATACACTTGCATCTTCCCATTCAAAAGTGTTCTCTGCTATGCATCGAATACACTGCTGAAGCGTGCCTTGTGCTCGCTCTACCGTCCCATTCGATTGTGGGTGGTAGATCGACGAAAAACGACTCTCTATATTGAGAGATTTTAAAAAACTCCTTAATTCCTTTGATCGGAATTGAGGTCCGTTATCCGATATAATCGTATCTGGAAGCCCAAAACGAGAAAAATAACTTTGTAAACATTGAACTATTTGATCCGCAGTGATTTTTCTACATGGAAATAATTCTATATACCTTGAGAAACTATCAATTATCGAGAGTGAGAGCAGCTACGTTTTCAAATTCGCTGAAAAATTGCTTTGGGTTCTCGAGACTATCGGCCGAATATCGGGGCAATAGAGGGATTAGTCCCGTGTCTGGCGTTTTGTTATGCTGGCTTTGTGCCGAAATTTGGGTATTTCGATTCCTAAGAGACTCTGGCGACTCCTGTCTAACTCTGGGACGACCCATTTTTTTTTTTTTTTTTTTTTTTTTTTTTTTTTTTACTTTAAATATTTACAGATACTATTTTACCTATTTTAACACTATATGTTCCGTTACCTTATACATATACAAAATGCACTTTGACACTTTCAACATACACATAAATTAAAAATATTGTACATGAATACATACATATTAAGCAAGTATTAATTCAATTGTTCAGTTCTACTGATTGTTGCATAATATTCCATCAATAAAATATTTATTTATTTATTTTATTTATTTACTTAATTTTATTTAATTTAATTTTTCTATATGTCAATACGTTGTAATGACTACAAACTATCTTATTCACAACATTCTTTCTATTAGAGAAATTAATTGTTTTAACAAAAATACCTTCTTTGTCACCTTTAAAATCAAAGTTCTTTCGTATATATATATATATATATATATTTTTTTTTTTTTTTTTGCAGCAGTATATTAACACTTACAAATTACAAATAAAATATTCAAAGAATGTCAATGCATGTTTTTTTTTTTTTTTGTTGAAACTGAGAAACAAGATAGTAACTTCGTTATTATGATGCATAATTTCTCTCCCAGACTTTGTTTTATTTTTGAAAAATCTACTATATATATTTATTATTATTATTATCATTAATTTAACTATCATTTGAGTTACTAGGAGTACATAAAATTGCCTTTTTTCTACGGCACCATTATGTGGTGGTTTGTTACAGTATTGGTTAAAATTTGAGGAAAACTAAAGCCTAAGATGATCGTACAGTGGTATTATGCCGCGCATAACCTGCCTGGCAAGTACTCCTAGTATTACGCTGAAAAAATTGAAAAATGATTGACATACACCAAAACACTAAAAAAACTAAAGACTCTATGAATTGCAACTAAATACCATTTATTCTTAGTCATTCCACTAATATTAATTAACAGACGATATTGACATAATTTTAAACTTAAACATGTCTGGGGGAGATGTGGTTTTGGAGGATAAGGGGTATCCACAAAAGTTTTGAGACGCAAATAATAAATAGATTACTGTTAATATTCACCATTCTGATGAGGTAGCCGTCTTTACACAAGACACGATCGACGCGTGTCCTCTTGGAACCGCTGTCTTTTTCTTAAGCCCTCATCTGGCCTCTGATTCCATGTTTCTTTTGAACACAACTTGATCATATTGATTCGAAGCACACACTGATTTTTTAAGTCCGTTCACACCTTTTTCAAACTCTGCTCTGCTTCTTTTTCTAGCACACTCGTTCTGTCATCTCTTTTCTTCTTCTCCCACGGGGTTGATTCCTCTTTTCTTACCCCCTCTTACATCATTGGCTGGAGTTTCTGATTTGTTCGTCTCGGGGAATTAATGCATCCTCTCGTCGAATCCCAGACATGTAGGTGGATCATTCGGGACTATACCCCGCCAAATTTGCATATCATTTTCGGCCATAAATATTTTCGGCCATAAATATTTTAACGTTGACAGTTCATTGTGTTATAGTGTCCAGACTGTCCATTGCCTGGCGCCTCTTCTAATTTACGGTCTACTTGTGTGGTCTTCCCATGGGAACCGTCTCAAAATTATATTTTACTGCTGTTTCACTTCACCACACTTGTGAATTTTTGAAATTTTGTTTTAAAGAAGTTGACTATTTTATTGAAAATTCTCATACGAGGTTAATTAGTACTAGACTCTATTATGAAACAGATACCTTTTTTCATTAGGGTGTGCAACCAAATAACATGACTTTAAAAGACTTAAGAAGTAAATGAGCGTATTTGAAAACAAATCATTCGCATACAGCAACACTCTCTAACAACAGGAAACCATTAACTTAAAGGAATATTTGGTTCATTCATGGATAGAAGTTATTCTGAAAATTTCGAAATTTTGTTTCCTAATATGTATTTTTATTGCAACAGTTTAGGTCATTTTGTTAAAAATTCAAATTGAACATTCTTGGTAAGTTCTAATAATTAAATTTTAGAACTTTCCAGAATTTCAGTAGTTCATGCACAACTTCAATTGCCACTCATTATGATATTTTTTAAATATAATTGTAAATTTTGTAATTTCGAAGAAATTCGTCAGTATATTTTATCACAGAATATTGTAGATTTTGTTTGAAATGCTTAGTATTTCTTTAATTAGTTCTACAAATTTAAAAAAAAATGTTCAATTGTATACGTAAAGAACAATAAATTTTTAAGTCTTGTTTGAATTTCGACTTTACATTTTAATTCGAGTTTTTTGTTTTTTTGCGACAGTTACTTAATGTTAAAAATGAAGAGTTGCTAAAAAATAAGAAAAATCTGTCATACGTTTTGCAAGAAGAATTTGTCTACCTACTTCGAAGATATGGCATGTGACATTTTCAAAAAATAATTTTCGTGTTATGATACATAATAGATTTTAACTGCCTATGTGAAACTAATAAAGAGTTACGGGCTGACATAATACTAAATTTTAGGGAAAAACTATGATATGAAAATATTGTTTTTATCCCTTTAATACGAGCTCTTATAAAATTCCTATGATTATGATAGGAAAGACTCTGTAAAATACTGCAAAATATTCTGCAGTTAATATTACAAACATATGTTTGACACATACTTTCAATAACACTTAAAATATTTAAAAGTTTCCATCATGTTTCTACGCTCCATTTTCTCGTAAGATGGAAGTTTTCATATCACTTAACATTTATCACTGAGAACCACTTGCCCCAATAGCTATAAATATTCTTTATTTTACGGTTTTGAAGCTACACACACTCCATAAAGTGGCAACGATAAAATTTGTTAGCCACCTAACTGAATATCCATTTCGAACTTTTATGCTCGGAAGGTATGCAAGTAGTGTCCTGCATCATATTTACAATTTATATCCGAAAGACATTACTTTATATTTTTATAAATTTTGAAATAATTGATGTGATTCTTTATAAATGTCTTGGAAAAACCAGTAAAAGAAACGGTAAATTATTAATAACTTTCTTTTTTATCAGAAATATAATGTTCTTTCTTACGTTAGAAATTTAAAACAAACAACATGACTATTTTCTATTTTATAATTTTTCTTAAAATGTAATGGGTGATATTTATTAGAAACTTTTTACTTTTTCAGGGAGGAAAAGAAAATGCTAGTAGGGATGTTGTACCAGAAATTCAGTTATATCAGATGGTATTTGTAGCTTCAAATATGGATAAACTTTCAACAGCATATAATTAAAAGCAATACTTAGAGACTTGCTGGTATGACTATTACGGCATAAAAGCCGAATATTTCGAAGAAAAAGTAGAACATGTAGGTACAATAGTTAGCCAATTCGTCATTTTAAGTGATTTCGACCGTTTAAGTGATTCATTGTTTTTCGACAATGTGATGATTTTACTTTTAATTTATTGGCTCAAGGGCAGTATAAGAAGATGTCAGTAAAATACTCTCCGCGTATTCTACAAGGTAAAAATGTGAATTTTTTTTCTCCTCGATGGAAAATAAGTAACTGTAGAGAATGAATTATGGAAATTTTACTTTTTTCTAAGTCAAACTCAGAAACGCTATGAAAATTGCTCAAAATTAGAAAGATATGAGATAGGTTTCAAATGTTAAACACTTTGCACTAATATAAAGCATGTATGTGTCTTCTTCAGGAATGAATTATTAAGAAAAACATACTTCAAAAGTCATTCTTAAAAGCACAACCAATTGCAATAAAAATGGTATGTCTGCTTCAAGAGGCGCCAATCACCTCAATTCATCAGATATATTATATTAATCAACATTAGGGGTATAAACTGATATGCATGTAGGCACGGGTGGTAAAACTGAAGTTTAACAATACATAGAAAGGAAGAAACTACCATTAAAAAGAAGAAAAATAAAAAAAAGCCATACTAGAAAGTAATTTTATAAAATGTTCTACTAAACACGCATTCATAATTATAGCAAAAACTGAGTGCTACGTTCTAAGAGGTACCCTTTGACTTTCTAACGTGTTTTATTTTGTAACAATTGTTTTTTTTTAACTACAATTTGAATTCCAATAGTTTTGTTTTCATATTCGTAACAGTTTTATTTAACACACGCTATTCATTGAAAGATCTCTACCAGTTACGTTACTTTTCTTTTAATGTGAAAGTAGTAAACAACACTTAGACACTTTTTCGATAGCAAAAATACACCAGTTCTCTTCTCTAGTTATTGATTTCTTTTCTATGAAACTGTATTAATACGTATGTATTAATTGATTAACATGTGTCATCACGGTTTATAGGTATTCACGTGTACGAATACTTCCAAGGCACAGAGCCGGACTAAAGCTGGAGTAGCCGGGAAAGCTGTCCCTGGCCCCCAGTCAAAGGGGAGAGTGAAATCAAGATATGTTCATACTGTATTTTGTATAAATGTGTTGTTTCTAAAAAAATTTTTCTTTCTCTGTCGACTTTCTAAAAGCAATCTAAAAAAAAGTTATTAAACTTTAGCGTAAAAAAGGTTTTCTTAAAACAGTTTGATTAAAATAATAAATGTCTGGTCAAAATGAATATCTATCTATTTATCTATGTATCTATCTATTTATCTATCTATCTATCTATCTATATATATATATATATCGATGGCGTACTGTCCATATGAACAAGGTCAGCATTGATTGCCTAACTATAATTCTTATTTTAAAATAAGCATTTACTTTATAGTACAATATTAAAAATGTAAAATATATCTATTAGGAAAAAAATTACTCGCCAAAAGTAAGCAAAATTTTCATATTAAAAACATAACGACTGTAATAAATAATGTTTTAAGACTTCTGTAAAAAGCCCAAGTATACCAAAAAAAAAAGCGATTTCTAAATTGCTTTTGCGAGTTCAGTTAACGTTCTTAAAATAAAAAAATTGCTCGTCAAAACTAAGATAACTCTCTACATGAAATCCATGACAACTATATAAAAAGTGTTTTTTACAAGACTTCGCCGTGCCAAAGAAGGAAGCAAATTTTGATTGCTTTTGAGATTACTATTGATGATAATCACCGAAATTGATTTTTTCCACGGTTAATGTTTCATTTGTAAGCGGTTCAGTTTTGAGTTCAACAAAGGAAATATCGTTTAGAAATGTTAAATAGAGCAAATTTGTAGTTCATAAAATCATTTGTTAGCTTTAAACCACCAAAATATTATGTACGATGTAGGCAATTTCTCCTATGCTTTCAACATTAATTCTGCAGTCTAATGACTATCAAAAACACAAACGAAAGCTGTGTTTTAATTTAAACAAGTAAGCCAACTTGTACCTTTAGTCATCTTAATTTTTCCCGTAAAATTTAAATCATAAAAACTAGAAGACGAAAGATCAACATTGTTTCTAAATAAACATAAATTAGTTGCAATAGTTTAAAACATGAGCGTAGCTATAGTTTTCTCATAGTAGGGGTCCAGCTGAAGGGGGGGGGCATTTTTACTGTAAAAATTTAATTGGCAGTCAATTTTAGTATAAATTTTTGAGTCCTTTAAAGTAAATTGTTTGTTACGCACTGAATTATAAAATTTTAAAAAAAGTTTTTTTTTTCTTAAATAATAATATAAAGTTTTCAAAGTGTATATAACATTTAAATCTTTTTTCTGTATGCTATTCTGAGTAATCATTTTAAAAGGTGAATATTTGGCTATAATTAGCGTTCGTGTGTAGACTAAGCAGCCCCCTCCCTTTTTTATACGTTCGGGGTCTGGTATAGCCATTGTGTTGCTTGCCCATAAACAATTTCCACCGCACGTCACTGCCACTGATATATATAAATATATACATGTTACAGTTAATATCCGAAATCAGTCAAAACCCGAATAAACTAGTGAAAACGCGTTCTAACAGAGAGCGTTAGGCAAAACCCGAATTAACTAGGCAAAACGCGTTCTGAATGACAGCGCTCGGGAAAACGCGTTTTCCCAAGTGAATTCCGGAATGTTAATGCTTCATGGACTAAAAATTAGATCTTGCTCCCCCCTCGAAAATATGATAACGCTGACCGTTTGCGAGATCCAAAAAACATCAGTGGGTCCGATCATCGCTTTAGGGGGCCCCTTGGAAAATATGCCAACGCTGGCCCTTTGCGAGATCCAAAAAAACATCAGTGGGTCGGACCATGGCTTTAGGGGCCCCCTGGAAAATATGCTAACGCTGGCCTTTTGCGAGTCCCCCCCAAAAAACAAAAAAACATCAGCGGGTCCGGCCATCGTTTTAGGGGTCCTCTGGAATATATGCTAACGCTGGCCCTTTGCGAGACCCAAAATAAACATCAGTGGGTTCGGCCTCCGCTGTAGGGGCCCCTCGAAGATGTTCTACCGTTACCCGAATAAAACGGGTTTTCCCTAGTTAAATCGGGTTTTCCCGAGCGCTGTCAGTCAGAACGCGTTTTGCCTAGTTAATTGGGGTTTTGACTGATTTTGGGTTTTCACTGTAACATATATATATATATATATATATATATATATATAATTAATAAGTAAAACACAAATAATATTACTGCAAAAATGACATACCCCGCAGGAAAAAAAGTATATCAGCAGAATAAGAAGGTCAAACAGTATGAAAGTTAAATTACAATACACCAAATGATACATGAATTATAAAAAAGATCAAGTATCCACAAGCGTAGAAAGCCTGCAACTGAAGTAAGCCGTTAGTTTCAGGATTTCAAATTGTTGTAAACTGAATGATTATATATAAAAGGGTCCCGAAGAAAATGTCTGCGTCGGGCCCCATGTTGCCTTAGTTGGATTCTGCCGACATAGCTCGTTTACATTTGTTAAAATTTTTCTTTCCCAGCTAGTTTGACATAAAAATCAACTGTGAGTCTTTGCGATATTTTTTTTAGAGTTAAACAAATTCTACTGATTTTGTTTTTGTATATTTTACTGAATAATTATATTTATAAATTGCACGCATTGCATTGCAGATACAATATTTAAATTTCACATAAACACCAAAATTGTTACTCATATTGGTTCAATTTTTTGTGTACATAGAGTCATAGAAATACCAATTTTCAAAAATATGTATTTGATCAATGTAAAATAAACAATGACAGGTTATTTTCAATCTTCATTAACATTTATCATAAGTTTTATAATATCGATTCAGTTTTTAAATTAATATAAAAATAATGATTAAGATTCATTTTAATGAAATAATAATTTGAAATTTAATTTGAAGAAGTAAATTTTTCATTCAAAAATGCATAGTTTAGCTGCCAAGAAAAATATATCATCCTGCTCTGAGAAGACTAGATTATTTACAGTCGTTAGCAATTTAAGAATTCTAGCAGAATTAAATAACAATGATTTTAGTCCAACTAACTAGTAAAGTAGAAGGATATATTATTAGATTGCACAATATGAAATCTAGTTAACGAAATGGAAATATAAGTATGACACAACCATTTGCCCACAGAAAATGTCACTTTAATGTGCATTATGTAACATAATGAATTTACCTTAACAATTAAGTTGCATTAACATTTCACATTCCAAGCTTTTGAACATATACAAACTATAGTATAATAGATAGTACAAGGTATTTGCTTATGATATGCGATGTTAGAAAATATGTATTCAAGGAAACCCTTCGTAACAATTGTTTGACAAATTGTCTTTTTAAATGAGAGCTTTAGAGACAGTGACAAGAAAAATAATTTCAGATTTTATTAACGCAATAAAACCTTTTGATAAACATCTTTTAAAAAGTTTATCGAGAGGTAATAAGTATGATACAATAAAGATTATTGAGAATGACCATCTTTACAACAAGAAAGGAAAAAAGTTTAGTATTTAAATATTTTTTTCTTAAATAAATAAAGGACCTAAGATAGAATAAACATTATACGGCGCATGTTTCCAGCTCATTAGTCTAAATTTTAAAGAGTGATGACCTTAATTAAAAATCAATATTTTAAAATGTTGTCTTGGTCATTATGTACGATATAGGAACCTAAGATTTACTGCAGATGGCGAATATGTATGAAAGTGGGAGCTTTAGAGACAGTGACAAGAAAAATCCTTTCAGATTTTATTAACGCAATAAAACCTTTTGATAAACATCATTAGAAAAGTTTATCGAAAAGTGATATGTATGATACAATACAGATTATTGAGAATGACCATCTTTACAACAACAAAGTAAATAAGTTTGATATTTAAATATTTTTTTCTTAAATAAATCAAGGACCTAATATAGAATAAACATTATACGGCGCGTGTTTCTAGCTCATTAGTCTAAATTTTAAAGTGTGATGACCTCAATTAAAAATCAATATTTAAAGTGTTGTCTTGGTCATCTCATTATGTAAGATATAGGAACCTAAGATTTACTGCAGATGGCGAATATGTATGATCGTGGGAGCTTTAGAGACAGTGATAAAATAAATCATTTCAGATTTTATTAACGCAATAAAACCTTTTTATAAACAACTTTTAAAAAGTTTTTCGAAAGGTAATATGTATAATACAATAAAGATTATTGAGAATGACCATATTTACAATAATAAAGTAAATAAGGTATTTAAATATTGGTGAATAAGGTATTTGTCTTGGTCATGATGTAAGGCGAATGCAGATGGCGAATATGTATGAAAGCTAGATATTTAGTAATTAAAAATAAAAATAAAAACCGTAACCAGACAATCCTGCAAAAAATTCGCTTACATGTGGTCAGTACAACATGCCGCATATATTACTTTCATGAAAATGGCCGAAGCGTGCAAATTTGAATGTGTATGTTTCAACTTGGTTAAAGTAACAAAGTATAAAGTGGTAAAGTTAAAATGCTAAAATTACGTCACTGACTAACGAATTCTGCTTTGTTTTAAAGAATTTGCTTTACGGGTAACAACATCATACTACAAATTATTGTGTTTTATAACATTCTAAGCTGAAGAATCTTTTACGGTAATGCAAATTAGTAGCTATGACGTAGATTTTATGACATGAGCAAAATAACATGGAGTTTTATTCGATTTTAAACGCAGTGTTTCACGCTAAATGCATTTCTTCGTATGTAAAAAACAGTCACCCACCCAACTGTACAGAAATTCCGTTACACTTTTATTTCATTTACTTCTAATTACTTAAATTTAACTATTTTAATTTGGATCGCACAATTTTATGCTTCTTGCATATATATTATGGTGCTATATATGAAATCATGATTCTAATTTCAAGAATAAGAAATAAAAAATAAGTGATGACGGAATATAATATGAACTGACAGAACTCTAAAAGAAATTTTGGTGATTATTATGCCTGTGAGAAGCTTTGTACTTACTCTTTTCCTTGACAAAATGAAACATTCATACATTCTAGTTAGTCTATGAATTCAAGAAAAAGACAGTACTAAAGTGGGACTTGGGCTTATTTACAGGAGTAAATCTATTGACAATCGTGAAAACATAATGTATCTGTTCGACAGCTGTTTGTTGTTCCAAATTTATTACTATACATTTAAACAACTATTTCTTACTTTACTATTTTATATTATATTTTATTTGATAGCTAAATTGCTTTCGAATTACTCAGCTCCTCTCTTATGTGCTACATACCTTCTACTGATTTTTAAGCAAGTCTTTCGAAGATCTCAGCAAAATTCCAATTGAAAAATGTTCTAGTTTTCTAAAAATCTTTAAAGATGCACCTTTATCACAAATGCTTAACGTTAAACCCGATTAGGTAAATCGACCAATTTTTCATGCGTGAGTTCTAAAATTTAATTTTTGCTAAATAATTTGTCCTTTGTACTCCCATACAAGACGTTACATTGAGAGTGAAATTGTTTTCTTAAATTAATACTTGAAGTCAGGTATAATACTGCAAGCTTTCACTGTTGAAAATACATAAAATTTCTAAAAAATACTTTTCAAAATGTTTACTAGAAAAATAAAACTCTAATGTGGACACCACACGACTTCCTTGTCCGTCTATTAAATCATAAATATTTTCGATGCACTTCATCTAAACTTATTTTGTTTGATAGAGATAAAATAGTGCAATAATATTAAGTTTAGCGATTTCTAGCAGAATATATGAGATATCTACAAGCTGTGTTCAATCTGAAAGATTTGTTTTTGGCACTTATTTAGGCGATATTTCTCCAAAAGCCGACAAGCTTGGCGAGATAGTTGGCTAAATTGGTCATAGCCGAAATATTGATCTATCAAAGACTTCAAATGAACTGAAAGTATAAATAGTCCTAATGTATTTAAAGTCTTTTGGGTGACCCTGTAAATGAATTTCTCAGTCGATTGCAATAAAAAAAAGAAAACAGATGCGCAGTTAGATGTTACAATAGTTTTAAATACAAAATTTCAACATTCTACGGTTAAAAGTTTTAGAGTTATGAGAAATACATAATTATTTTTGGCGTAAAATTTGGCGATATTTCGGCAAAATTCACCACGGTCGATAGTAAATGCCGAAACTTTGGGCATGGTCCAAGCAATAACCGACTACAGACATAATATATTGAAGATGTTCATAAAAATTAATGAATTGAAATTCTTTTGGGGTGGTCCTGTAAATGAACACTCAAGTAGATTGGAACCAAAATCGAGATGCACTACTAGATGTTACAATAATTTTATATATAAAATTTCAACAATATACGACAAATAGTTTTTGAGATATGCGAGTTACATACATACATACGTATACCAAAAGTCGCCAAGCTTGGTGACTTTTGGTGTGATTTTTGAGGGAGGCACATGACCGTCTTTGGACCATTATCTAATTATATGGTAGAATGGTATTGCGCTTGAAATGGATGAATGTCTATAAAACTGCCATTGACCGTAATATGTTGGATTATTTTTGAGCGTCCCTGTAGAAGAATTACAAATGATACAGATAATATTTTCGTTAGAGAGATTCATTTTTTAATTCTTAACAATATATATCCCTTTTGATTGATTTGAAATAACTTAATATCTTTAAAATACACTTTTGAATTTTTGGCCATAGAGCGGGGGTGATGTATGGGTAATATTTTGAGTGGCCCTGTAAATAACCCATCCAGTCGATTGGAACCAAAAAGGGAGGTGAACAACTAGATGTTACAGCAATCCTAAATATTAAATTTCAACATTCTATGACTAATAATTTTTGAGATATGCGAGTTACATAAATACGTAAGTACAGACGTTAGGGTAAAATTGGTCAAAATGGACTTACGGTCAGTCAAAATGGATTGTACATGCATTTATATGGACACAAATACATGTGTACAATGTCTCGCAAAAACTCTTTAAATCAAATTTAGAAGTCATTAAAAGTGATTTTTTCGTGAACATCTGGATAGCGAAATTTTTTGCGATTATATTACCTTCATTTACTTCGTACAGGCAAGAAAAAAAGGGGGGAAAGGATTGAAATTGCACTTACTAAGCAGACTTGTATATCAGAAAAGAAAAAACAATTCTATGCGAATTACTGTGACTACTGATAAATTGTCGAAACAAAAATATTACCGAAGACCTTCATCTCATTTGTTGTCGAAGAATGTTTCTGGAAGATCGTTTAAGAAGCAGCATTCATCTTATACATTTATTCTTCTGCAGCTCTGAATACAAAGAAAACCACACCTTTTAAAATTGGAAGGCCAATAAAATCCATACCAATATTATAAATGTCAATGTTTGTAGTATGTATGTTTATTACTCTTACACGCTGAAACGGTCTGACGGATTTGAATAAAATTTGGGATAAAGACAGTTAAAGTCCTGGATTAATATGTAGGCTACTTTTTATTGCGCGAAAAAAAAACACCTATATTTTACAAAAAAAAAAAAGAAAAAAAAAAGAAAAGAAAAAAACTTACAGAGCAGTTGACAGATGGCGCAAACTTATAGAATACGTAGTTTTTAATGAACAAAATCATTTTATCGTCTGCTACCCCTGGATAATGAATGCACCTGAATAAGTTTTTCCTTCTGACGTGGATTTATAAGCGGACTTCGGAACAAGCACGCGATTCGAAATACATGTTACACAGACAAACAAACAGAAAATAAGTTTTTGAAACTTTCATTCAGTTCAAATTGTGCATTTTTCTGCGCATCTTTTCCCCCATTTTATTTCTATTATATTACATCCAGAAAAATGATTTTAGAAATATCAATTTTAATTTTGTTTAATCCCATTCATGAATAATGATACACTTTCCAACTTAACGCAATAAGTAAAGAAAATAGGGAAGACGCATGGATTATGATACACTTTTAATATACAGCATTTTAGTGCGTATTTAAAATGTGAAAGTGTTTCAGATTTTCTTAATTTTTTTCCTTTCGGTTTTTTAATAACGGCCAATATATCTAGAAGCTCTTCAGAATGAATAAAGGGCGAAATTGATTTGTACCTTTTTGTAGATTTTAATCATTAAACCATTTTATTTTTGTAACCAGGGGCGGGCCGACACGGTAAGCAAGGTAAGCATTGCATCAGGGTGCCGGCTTCGAAGGGGCGTAATTTCGAACTCAAAAACTAAGTGGAGCATAAAAGGGAGCATCTTTTTTACGTTAGCAGGGGGCGCCACTTACCCTAAGACCGACTCTACTTGTAACCATCTTAATTTTAAATTTCATTCAGAATCTGAGAGATTTCAGTGCCACGGAAGCCGGCGAGAAACAGGATTCTCTCCGAACACGATTAATTAAGATGGCGAACCAACTAGTCGCCGGAGGCGGGTAGTGTTTAATAGATTAGCTATGATTTATCAAACATTTTATTGGTCTGACAATTTCAAAATTTTTGGAATTCATTATATTCAGAGTTGCAGAAAATAAATAAAATAAATAAACAAATTCTTTTTTTTAATTAGTTAAAAGTTAATAAAAAGTAGTTTTACTAATTATTTTTTGTAACGTTATTACATAAAAAACATATTGTTTTTTATGAGAATTTCATAAAAAAGATATTGACGATATAATTTAACAAATGCTCTGCAAAACTTAAAATTTGACTACCTTCTGAAACAAAGAACGGTTAAAAATGTGTTTATGAAAATCATTAAAAAATTATAAAGTGAAATATTAAACACGTATTTTTAGTGAAAAAAAACTGAATGCTTATTATCAAGAATGGACATTAAATTATGTTTGCATTAACTTTTTTTCTATGAAACGTTCTCTAATATTTTGCCATTAATGAAAAATGTTTAAAGAAGAAAATAAATTATTAATTAGTGCAAGCAGCTTCGCGAAATATAACGCTGACATACGCAAGAACACAGCTCAGCAGATTTCTAAGATAATTATTTTGGATAAAGTCATATTTAGTGAACAAAACTTCTGAAATTAGAAAAAAATATTTTAATTAAAATATTTAATGAGTAAGCTATTTAAAAAACTCATTAATTTAGTACAGTTATACAGTCTTTTGAATTGCACTCCAGATTACTTTTATTCCCATGCAGTATGTTTTATAAACTGTGAAATCATCTGTAATATTATGCAAAAAGTAAATAAAGAAATATTTTTATTGCTAATTAAGAATATATTTCACCGTCAGCTTGGTCTTTTTTGTATATATAAAAGAAATTATATTTTATAAATACTTAATCGCATGTCGTAAACGAAACAAAGGAAATGTTTATATATTTTATAATGTAAAATATTAATGTAAGATTAATTGGAATAGTTAGTGTACTTGTAACTATATAAAACAAAGTAATTCTATATAAATTTTAACTAGAATATTTAATATATATACATAAGTTTATAATTAAAGTAACAATATATTAAGTCAGCTATTTTCATAGAACAATAATCTGGTTTAGTTTGGGATTTAAGTATAGGTTGCAGTTTTGACAATGCTCTTATTTTGCTTACCTTAAAAAATATACAAAAACCGTCATTTTCGATAGTTTTTCCATATCTTACTTAGAAGGGAAAATACATTAATTGTTTCTTGTCTGACACTTTTGTGATTAAATTTCATTATTCTTTTATAGATAAATCTGCTATAATAATATTACATTGATGATTTGTTTCTATATGCAATTATCTGAGTGGGTGAAGTGTCTAGTCGAATGCTATTGATTTCCCTAAGATGTGTTCACACTTCTAAATTAATTTTTTTTTTTTAACCCTGTGTGATTTTGTGTAATTGAGTTTTTTTAAGATTCTTATAAAATGCGATGAATGACTGGCCTGCGGATTAAGTATCAATGTTGAAATATGCAAATGAAAGTTGTAAATGCTGATTCAAAACCTCAATATAAATTTTGAGTTAGAGGGATAAGTATAAGTACAGTTTACCTAATGCATGGCATCTATGCTTGTTTAGGACATACGCACTTCCCACTAGGGTGGAGTGAATATGACCTCCTTTTTTTCTAATTTTGATTTCCAATAATGTGATTTTGTTGCTTCTTCACATGAATATATATACATATATATATACTGCTGTTCGAGCCTCGTCAGGGCCAGACCCCCCTGAACCCCCCTAATTTTTTAGTTTCATTATTACATATTAAAACGATATTAATTGACTATGTCATTTTATCTCTCATCTTTCGTTTATTTCTCCTAGTATACTCTATGTTGAAATTTTTATGATTGTAACCTATTTATAGAAAAATACATGGGATGCATATTCTGCAGCTTACGAAATATTGTAAGCAGTAGATTAAAGCTGTTGTGAACTAATAGTATGTAAATATATGTAAAAAATACATGTGGTGCATATTTTACAGCTTACGAAATATTGTAACAATAGATTAAAGCTGTTGAGAACTAATAGTATTTAAATATATGTAAAATTATGTCGCATTTTTGTCACATTTTTCGGACAATTTGAATAAAGGGGGTGAGAGATAAAATGACATATTCATTAATATACATACTGACGAGCCAAAACATCATGACCACCTGCACATTTTTCAATGAACTCGTCTTTCAGGGAAGTCCTTTGGATGTCCCCGAAATCCATTTCGTTGCATGATTGGGTAAATTATTTTTTCTTTTCTTAAAGAAGTTGCCTTGAAACCTTTATCATACTAAATGAACGTTTGGGCTTATCTCTGAATATTGTATTTTTCTTTATGAAGAACTAGACTAGTGCATATGCTTTCAAAATAAACAGTACCAAAATTTTCAACTTCGACTGTAGATTTTTAGTCGAAACATAAAAGCGCAAAGAAGATCAAGCGATTTGCCGTTGCGAGCGATCTTAAGTGTGACAAGAAATGACCAGAAGTTCTTTTACCTGACTAAGGTTATGTTTCTGCACTGATAGCAGTCACAATTAGCACGTAACTATATTTGGTCAGTGGTAAGATTCAAATTAGGTACCATGGGAGGTATTTTGAATTCTATAACGTTTCAAATGTCCACTATGTTCTTACAAGTTTCCAGATGATCCCGATAATCCCAGAGTAACTATTGATTCCTGGGTCGGAGTCATTTAATTATTGCGGTAGGTGTCATATAGGCAATTCGTTTGTGTGGAGAAGACAAATCATTTGATGGAAGGAAGTTTCAAAGTGCTTCTCCAAAAGAGTAATATGTCTTCCTCTCTATTCAGAGTTTGAGTTTGTACCATCGCATTCTAAAACGCAGAGCTGGTCGGTTAGTATGTGAGTTTTTTAAAAATTCAAACGAGTAATAGCATCCAAATAACTGATCGCTTTACCACCGCTCATTGATTTGTGCTCCAAGTAAACTGATTTACGCTACTCAACATGGGTCACGTGTTCTCCATCAGTAGTTCCTTTGGTGGCAGTTTTTCTTGTTAGGAATTTTTTATTGGGCTTTTGTCTTTCTTGGAATCGAAGAAAGAACTCAGGTTCTCCCATTTACTGAACTCTCTTTTACTTTTGTTGATCTTTGGCAAGTTCATTGTGGCTTGCTTCAAACTATAGCTAGTGTTTTGCCAATTCAGAAATATTTGATGACAGCTGTAGAATTAATGAAATAGCTTGATCAAATACATCAATGCGGTCACAGGCAAGAGTCATACTTGAAAATTTTCAGGACATATTTTTCTTCTGCTTAAATTCTTTGGAAACATGCTTTTATTCTTCAGAATCGGATACACCCCAGCCTCCCTCGCCGGTTATTGAGAGTGAGATTCCTGTGATTTACGGAAGAGAAAGAATATTATGCCTTTGGATTCACAGAATATTAAAATCAAACCAACATTGTATATTGACCTTAACTGAGAACTTAATCAAATAAAATTATCGCACTATAACTAGATAGAGAAAAAATTATATTCAAAATTTCAATCTAGATACTTTTAGAAGAAACTTCATTTTCAATGATGCTATGGAGACTGAGGAGCTTAAAATTTTGTGAAAAAGTTTTGTACGCGTCACATCGACCCCAAGAGGGAACAAAATTTCCCTACTGGAAGTTACAATAAGGAAGTTGGGAAATTCACCTCGCCCTGTTCCCCACAGTTGCCAGTCAAGTCCAGCGTATCTTTTGGTATTCCGAAAACTGGTTGGTCAACAATTATCTTCCGTTATGTGTGGGAGGAAGAGTACAGCTCTCAAAGGTCACAATGAAGATTAATAGGACCCGTTTTCCGTTAACATTTACGAACGCTGCTTGACTCTGTGATTGTAAACTGATCATAAAAACTGTACAAGTTACTAACTGTAGTAATAAAATTTATTTTTAGATTAAGGAGGCTTCGGACAGGCCGAAAAATAAACAGTTAAGAGCTATTGCATGCTGGAAAAAGCGAAATACAAATTTTGAAAGGCGAAGTAAGAAGAACACAAATAAATTCTAAAATTCTTGAATTTAGATAGAATAAACTTCAGAAGCAGAAAATCTAACTTTGTGATATGTGAGAAATTTGTGATATACATCACAATTGCAGTTCCTGACACTGAAAAGTTTGTGACGGAAAGTCATAAAGATTGTATACTATTATTCAATAAAGTTTTACTCACACTCATATTCAGGGTTAAGAAGCTATGGTTCACAAGGAAAAGAAACAATTTTCACCATGTAGCTTAGAAAAGAGCACAACATTAGCAAATGAAACGACGAAAGGAATACGCGAATGAAGTTTCTGAAAACAGAAAGTTGACTTTGTGACTTCGAATATCTTTTAACATTTGCCCTTCGACCCTACTTTTATATTTTCTGACTAGATCTTTCGAATAATATTGTGGCAATATTGGATTCATCAATATAATAGGAGTCTATGGGTAGCCAAACATTTCATGATTTACTGAATGTATTACCAACTAACTTTATATTCTTTTTTGAGATTCCAAACCTAGGGCTCTGTTTTAATATGCTGAGTAAGGCGCACGGAAAGATTTTAATCATGATTTGGGCATGAAATAAGAAATTATTTGGGGTGCACGTCTTTAGTATCATACAAAAAAGACGATATTATTTGATTCTGCATTTTGTTTCTTTGTATAAATTTTAATAGCTTTTCAGCTCACTACACAGACATTGAGAATGACTAGTTAAAATTCCATATTAACTTGAAAATTTTGGTTTGGTTTGCAAAATTTCTTGTGTCTGAAAGATTTACCTTTTGATTATTCGAAGCAGTAAAATTACAAACCATTTGGAAGTTAATTTTGAAAACTCCGTTTGGAAATATCCTAATTTGAAATTCAAATGGAAACCGCATTTTTTTTCTATGTTTGTTCCATTGTTGTTCAAGTTACTTCAGTTCGCACTGATTGAAGATAGAAATATTCTTTTCTGTGCTATCATGTCTGGAAATAAGGAAAAGAAAAAAGTAAATTTATCAGACTGAGAGAAGTAATCGTTTCATGTCTGAGCATTTGGAGAAGTACATTTTTTAAATTATTCTGTGTTCGTCTCATTTCATCTGATGTTCACGGTTTCATACCTAATTGGTTGTAGTTCTCATAAATTTAATCAGAGACCTGCGGAGTTTTTAACTAACTAACTTTTAAAAAATAAAATATTAGAGTTATTTTATGTTCTTTTAATAAGCTAAAATATCACTTTCACTTGTAATATTAATGTGTCCGCTAGTTGCCGAATTTGTTAAACTCGGTTCCCATTGAAACACCTAAAGTGGATCAGCGCCGATTTTTCGCCAGATTCACTTTGCCGCAGATCTGCGCCATTTTTGTAAGCCGAAGGGAGTTGGTTCATGTGAAATCTGTCCTAGCTCTGATGTCCCGCAGGTCCCAAAGGTATGCTTGTGGGTTGTCAATCCAGGTGCAAAGTCCCTCACCTGGATTTGGTTCAAATATAGGAGACCAATAATAGCGTACAACGTGGTCCTGCCCACTAGGCACCTCCATAATAAAAGGACCAACATCTTTGGACCTCCTAATGTTTAAGCTTATAGTTGGCAGCTGACCTGGCCATTGGAGGGAGGAAAAAACAAAAATATACTATAAATATTTTTGTTTTACAGTCTTACAAACTGTGCCTGTGTGAAACAATGATTTAATACTAGTAATATGGCGCATATTTAAAATGTTTCAAGAGGTTAGATAAGGTGACCTAATTTCGTCCTCTTTTAATTAATTCTCAGCTCATCCACGAGTAGTGTCATCTGTCAACCCAAGGGACAGGAAACGGAATGTTTAATTTGTCAGCTGTGAAAGCTCCGTTCACCATGACACATGTACATTTGTTAACATTTGTTATTTATGTTAGATTCCTTGTTTTTAGAAGAGGTAGTTCTTTCTACGACTTTTATAGGACGGTAATTAGTATATTATAAGTCATACTTCCTTATTTAGCGCATGTGTTTTATGTTGATAAGATGCTAATAGTAGTAATAGTTGGTCTCAGGACATGCAGTTAATACTTGCTATATTGCTAATTAGCGCCATTTGAAATATTCATTGCCACAACTTGATCCCTGTCCATCTGGCGAAATTTCCATTGTAACGAACATCAAGTGGCCAAGTTCAGCAAACTGCTACCGCCATCAGTTTTAATGACACCAGGGAAGTGCCAGTTACCACACTATCAACTTCTAAAAGAAGAGGTTCAGCAACATTCATTACTGGGCCTCTATATAGGAAAAATGGAAGATTCCCAACGAAGACGAGGAAAGAGGCTCAGCTAAAAAACATCTTTTTGCACCCGCCACTTCCAAGAGAAAGGGGTAGAATACGCTCTCTAAAAAATACAAACGTGACCTACTTAGTGACTCAGACGAAAGTGATTCTTCCGTTAACATTCCTAATTCTGATACAAACGATAATGATGACGACAACGATGCAATATGACCTACATGGTACATGCTTAAACCACTTCTCAAACATTGAGAAGAATGGATTCAATGAATTTAGTGTTGGTTGCTCTTGGTTACACGTAACATGCTCAGGAGCCAGACAGAATGTAAATGTCCCTCATATACAATGGATAAAAATATAATGGCTTGACAATGTAATGGCTGATTTTCCGTTCAGTTTTTTTTTGTTGACTACAGTTCTTTTTACCTGTATTCGTTTTGAAATAAATTTCCATTTATAATTAACGCCTCCTTTTATTAGACTGTTTTCAGGGAAGTGGCGGAATTGGGACTGCATTTTACTCTTTGAAAATACAGGTAACTTTCGGAAAACAGTTTTTCGACTTAGTAAAAATATTTTTCTAGTCAATTTAGCTATGTTTAGATGTTTGTCGATAGTTAGCGAATGCAACATTCAAATCTGGTAGATTTTAAGTAAAAAATATAGCTTTCAAGTTTCTAAAAGTGACGGGGGGGGGGGTCGAAATTAGACCATTTTACTTTATACATCTAAGTACATTATACAATGGAATAAATATTAAAATTCATTAAAAAGCATATAATAATTTATGAAGGTTGAAAAATAAACATGTCATACCTCCTCTCATGTAAAAATATATATTTTAGCTTTATATTAATTAAAAGTATACTGACATAACAATAAGTCAAAGATACTGACACATTTAACCAACGTCAGACAAGAAACACGTATAGAGACTCATGAGCTATAATCATTACTTTTCCAGAGTTTTTAATAAAGTTCAATTAAAATACCTTATAATTTTGCTTCTATACACATTTTGTTTTATGGAACCTTCAATTAAAAAGTCTCTCCACCTCTAGCATTAAAAAAAGGTGCTGTTTATTCAAAGATTATAGAGACATGTGTGACGAAGTTCACATATTTTTCGCGTCTTAAAATAATGTTCCTATGTTTCGTCTTTCTAAATCAAAATTTCGTATTCCGTATTAATCTCTCTGCACTCTGTTTCTCGGCTCGAAAACATATTCTTTCTTTCGCGACGCTATGTCTGGGATTTTTCGGGGTTTCCCTTCTAAATTAATTTCGCTTTAGCATATGCTGTGTAAATTCTTGGTGCCTCCCAGCCGCCCCCTTTGCTTTTCTCACGGGGTTGTAGCCTTATGTATTGGCATTCGCCAAATTCTGGCACTGTCTGTCTTGGCGTTAATCATTTAATCCGTTTGTTTGAAATTTTTATATTGTTTACGCCTACCAGACGGTGGTTGTCACGTGGGGCAGTGGCCTATGAGTGCTCATATTTTACTCGCCAACCTGTAAAGAGCTGGCAATTTTGTAGGAAGATTTTAGTACACTTCTCGATTGCTCTCCGTCAGAGGAGGTTGTGTTCGTTTTTTTATGGAACTCCGGCATGCCGTGTGGCCGGAACAATTAGATATATTCCTGGTGTTATTTTATGAAACAATGTACTGTACGTAATTGAAGTTGCTTACGTTAAGACTGTTTTCTGCTCTTACCTTCAATAAATGAAGCTTTTCTGAATTCGAGTCGTCTTCCTGTTTTCAAAGTCCTCAGCGTACTTCATGGATATTTTAATTACACTATACGTCACGTAAACGGCCGAGAGGATGTTCTCTTAATCCACCTCCGACAACTCCCTCATATAAATTTGGTGCGTCATGACCAGCTCGTTTTCACGAGTAATTGTTCCCGGCACATCATCGGCTGTCGGAGTTTCCTTTTGCCACGGTAAGAATGTGAAAAAAAAAAAACTGTTCTTAAGAAAAACAAGTTTTCTGCGGACTCTCCCGTCTCCATGTCATCGGAATTTTGATGTCTCCCTGCGGTGATTCAGTAACTGCTCCTTGTGCTGTGAACTTTCTCGGATTTTTCTGAGGGATGAGAGGATTTTTGATTACCTAGCGTTGTGAGACCGAAAAGAATTTGCTGATACCTGTGCCTTCTAGCCAGCGGTGTGTATGACGCTCCCGAAATCGAAAGTCATAGACTTGTATGGTTCTTCGTATCTACATTTTCCGTAGTGACCGTTCCGGTGTTACGATGCTCTTCTGGTTTCGACTCGCGCTTCTGGTTTCGCCGCCCTGTGTTTTTCAGCTACCAGTGTTTGTTGTTCCCGAAGTCCTATGTTTCCTGTATTTCGCCGATACTTCTGAATCAACTCTAGCGGAAACCGAAAGACGTGTGTGGTGTTCAGAATTATGTGTGCTTTTATAATGGATTCGGAACATTTATGTGTGTCACAGGGATAAATATTTTGATTTTCATTCATAAGAGGATAATTTTCGCGTTTTGTGACATTTTTATGTCATTTTTGTAGGTAAGTTATTTATTTTTACTATTGTAGAATGTCTAAAATTTCTGATTTTTCTGTTAATATTCCATCATTTGATGGTAATGCCGTAGAATTAAAACATTTCTTTGGTATATTGGAAGACTTAGCATCTTTGAATAAATGGTCAGAGGAAAAAACTATTTTGTATTTCAAGACTAAACAAATTGGTCCAGCATTACAGTTTTTTTATTGAAAATGAGGTTGTAAATAAAGCGAAAGATTTTGATGTAATTAAATTAGAATTTGTAAAATATTTTTGTAATAATGAAATTCTAGCTCCAGTAACCGAGCTTAATAATTTGAAATTTGAAGATTTTAACTCTGTAACTGCTTTTGTGCATCGATTAAATGTTTTGGTTTCTAAGGTATATAAAATCAAAGATTCTCAAGCTCTTGATGATATTAAATATGTTAAATTGATGTCGGCTTTGCCATCTAACATTAAGAGTTAAAATTTTGGAGGATAACATAACTGACTATTCTAAAGCTGTTGTGCGTGCCCAGCAATTACAAAATATTACACAATCTGAATCACTTGTTTTGGCTAATCAGCAAAAAGCCCCAGTGTTTGCTATTTCTGAAAAAATTGAGGAATTAGCTTCAAAAATTAATGATTTAACTTTTAAAAATTCTACTTCTGGGTCTGCTGACACCAATCGTAATGCTTCTGCTTCTGAGCAATAGAATTTTTTCAGACAACGTAGACCTCATAATACACAGTTTAAAAACAGAAATACAGTTTTTTAAAATTATGACAGAAATAGAGGTCAAAGTAGTATTATCTGCCAATTGTGCTCCGGCAGACATCATTCTGCACACCAGTGTAGAAAATTTGAAGTTTTGCACAATACTCCACAAAATAATAATTTTGGTCGTCGACCCAACTTCCGAAATTCAAGAAGAAATTTTTCTAATGACTGTAATTTAAACTAATTTCGAGGTGTGATTTGACTGGTGGGAACACATCTCCTTCTTTCATATATACACCAGATAATTTCCTAATTTTGTCTAAAATTTACCAAAAGTGTCTAATGAGCGTAGAGTTCGTTCTTGTTCGACTCAGACTATTGTACCTGTTACCACTGCTGAATCTAAATATGTACAGACTGATAATTTTTTTGAAGATGAAAAACGAAATGAATATTTTATTGCAAATGTGAACAATGATTGTAATTTATTACCAATAATTGAAATGATGGTGAATAAACAAAAACTTAAATTCTTGATTGATACTTGTAGCTCTATTTCTTTGCTTACAAGGGATGTTTTTAATGAAATTAAATCTAAAATCAATTACAAACACCTGGCTTCTTCAGTCACTATATCTACAATTAATTAAAAAATAAAATTCTCTGCTTGTATTAAATTAACCTTGTTTTTTCACCACTGCTTCTATATTGTTGACATTCCAGTGAATGAACATTTTGGTGGTATTTTGGGTTTTCCTTTTTTAAGAGAAAACAATATTTCAATTGATATGAAAAATTCTTGTCTTATGGTTAATGATTCCAAGGTATATTTTCTAAATAATAAAGACTCTAGCAATATGCATGTGTGTGCAACTGATAATAATGAAAAAGGTCCTATTTCAATTAAAGTAAATGACAATTCTGTTTATCTATGTCAAAAGGTCATTTTAGAATCGGATGAGCATATTTATGCTCAGGTTTGTTGTGATAATAAGTCTAGCACTGAATATTTTCTTTTTTCACCAAATGATGCTGAAAATTACATTTCTTATGAGGCTTGTTATTTAAATGAACACTTTAATCAAAATAAAAATGGTAACAAGTGCTCACAAAAATTTTCTATATTTATTCATAATGTATCTGAACAGAAAATTCATTTAAATAAGAATACCAAGATTGGTAATATTTATGATATTGATGAAGTTAAAGAGAGAGACCTAACCGATGATTCTGAGAATTTTCAAATGTGTAATTTAATACAGCCTTCATCAGAAGTGCTTAATAAAAGAAAACAGCAATTAACTTCATCTGATTTTGACTTAGCACATTTAGAATGTAATGAACAAAGTGAATTAAGTAATTTATTACTAAGCAATTTTGCTGCTTTTTCAAAAGATATGTCTACTTTAGGACACACTGACAGAGTTATTCCTGTGTTGAACTTTACTAATGATTTTCCAATAAAAACATTGCCCTTTCCAATTCCTCAGGCTCTTTAAAGTGAAGCTAAAGAGCAAATAGACCAATTACTGAATGCAGGTATAATTGAACGTAACTGTTCTGAATGGGCATGTCCTGTAATTTTAGTAAAGAAAAAGCCTGACTCTTCTGGCAAACAAAAGTATAGGTTAGCCCTTGATTTGCGTATGTTAAATTCTGTCATACAAGGTTCATCATATCCTTTACCTAAAATTCAGACAATTATTGCTAATCTATCAACATATAAATTTTTCACCAGTTTAGATTTACAACAAGCTTATCATCAAATAGATTTACCAAAAGATTTACAAGATAAATTTACTTTCACTTCTCAGTTTGGCTCATTTAAATTTAAAAGAATGGTTTTTGGTTTGAAATCCGCTGCCTCAACTTTTCAGGCTCTTATGGATCTTTTACTGGACGAGGTTAACTCAGATGGAATTTTCGCATATCAGGATGATCTTATTATAGGATCACATTCTTTTGAAGACACTGTACATAAACTTGAAAAAGTTTTAAAAGTTTTATGTAAATGTAATTTGACACTTGCTCCTACTAAATGTTCTTTTCTTAAAACATCAACAAACTATTTGGGTTTTCATATTGAAAATCATTTTATCAAGCCTATTCAATGTAACATTGCAAAAGTTGTTTCTTTTCCAACTCCTACAACAAAAAAACAATTAAAACGCTTTATTGGTTTGGCAACTTTTTACAAACACTTAATTCCTGTATTTTCTGAGTTATCTCAACCTTTGATTCAATTAACTACTGCTAAAGCTAAATTTGTTTGGACTTCTACACATGAACAAAATTTTCAAAAGATGCAACAAATATTTTTCTCTGAACCTATGGTAAGACTTCCTGACTGGAATAAGACTTTTTATTTAAATACTGATGCTTCCAACATTTCTGTAAGTGCTTGTCTTTTACAAATGTATGATAATAAACTACTTCCAGTTGCTTATTTTTCCAAATCGTTAAATAAAGCTGAGCAAAAGTATCCTGCTCTTAAGTTGGAACTAATGACTATATATAAATCTGTTAATGCCTTTAAATATTATTTTTATAATAGACATTTTATAATTCTTTCTGATAGTGCTCCTTTCAAAAAATATAAAATGACTACCAACCCAGCTGACATAATCACAAGGTGGTTACTTGAGTTGTCAGAATATTCATTTAGTTTTCAGCACATTGCTGGATCTAAAAATGTACTTGCTGACTATTTATCTAGGGACAACTTTGAAAATAATACTAAAACGATTGACAGTAATCCTCAGTTAATTTATGATAAAGGTGTTATACCAATTGTTGATAATGTTCCTAAAAATAATGAATATGTGAACTTTTTAGTTACAACAAACTCAAATAGTACTGATCCACTGTTGGAAAATTCAAATGAAACTTTTTTCAGAGAGCAAAATGCTGATCCTGAGTTGTCTGTCATTTATAATGAAATTTTAAGTAAGGGTTCCTCTGCAACTCATCCTGCCTTTTTTATTCATCCAGAAACTATGTTATTGATGTGTGAAAAGTATAATGTTCATAATCAAACTTACCATCATGTAATTGTTGTTCCACATTCGTTAAAATGTCTGAAGTCCTATGTTTCCTGTATTTCGCCGATACTTCTGAATCAACTCTAGCGGAAACCGAAAGACGTGTGTGGTGTTCAGAATTATGTATGTTTTTATAATGGATTCGGAACTTTTATGTGTGTCACAGGGATAAATATTTTGATTTTCATTCATAAGAGGATAATTTTCGCGTTTTGTGATGTTTTTATGTCATTTTTGTAGGTAAGTCATTTATTTTTACTATTGTAGAATGTCTAAAATTTCTGATTTTTCTGTTAATATTCCATCATTTGATGGTAATGCCGTAGAATTAAAACATTTCTTTGGTATATTGGAAGACTTAGCATCTTTGAATAAATGGTCAGAGGAAAAAACTATTTTGTATTTCAAGACTAAACTAATTGATCCAGCATTACAGTTTTTTATTGAAAAATGAGGTTGTAAATAACGTCACGTAAACGGCCGAGAGGATGTTCTCTTAATTCACCTCCGACAACTCCCTCATAACATGTACTGCAGAAACTTGTTGTTCTTTACACAGAATGAGTGACTTCCTAAGAAGAGCTACGAAATACTAAGGCATTGGTTCTGCATATCACGCAATATTCAAATAAAAAACAAAAGTCTTTGGAGGGAGGACATTCAACATTCTACATTACAAATCACACATAGGTGTGATAAATAGTGACAGAAGGTTTAATGGAGGTACTTTGTCAGGAAAAAAGATAAATTCCATTAGAGAAAAGTCACAATCGAAAGGAAAAAACGCCATCGAAACTCGACTCGAAGAAGCATTTTGTTGTTAGGTAAAGGCTAACTATGGAGAATAAAACATTCTGAGTAAGCTGTGTGGGTGACTCTCGTTCTTTAACTACATCCTCGTAATGAATTCTAGGAATTTTTGTGTTGACTTTCAGAAAGAAAAAAGATTAGAGCCATACATAATTTCTCATAACATGCACCATATTTTAAGAATTTAATAATAATAAAATGAGCATTTATAACGCACAAAGCACTTAAAAAATTAAACTGCATAATACTGACAGATATTTGAAAATAATAAAAAATAAAGTAATTTGAACGTCTTAAGAAAGTTTCTTTAAAAAGTGAAAAATCCAGCATTTTTTTAAAATTTGTACGCTTTTCAGGCAAATTAAAAAATAATCCCACAAGCTAATTTTTTGGGGAGAAATTTGTGTCAAAGACAGCTTCTCTTCTTAAATTCTACTAAATAACAATAATTGAAAGAGCAATTAAGAATCCTGTTAAAAATTTTAAAAACTAAGTATTTCGCTAAAACTTCTGCAAATATTCGGTGCATCAAGAAATTGTCCAATAAATTAAATTTGTTTATGTAAACTTGGTATTTATTGGTCCCATGTCCCTTTATGCACTTTCCATAACCGAAAACAGATAAAAATGCTACTGAAAAACGTTATTACAATTTAGATGTAATTGCTAGAAATAAAACTAATTTTTAGTTAAAAAAGATAATGGTCTTATTTTAGACTGTAGATTCAATTCACTAAATTAGTGCCAATTAATTTCAATAAAGCAGAATGAAATACTTCACATTTCGAATGTTTAATCCAGATTCTATCTTTATTCCGCATGGCAAACATTTACATTCATAATATTTCCATTATTTGATCTAAATTTCACTGATATCAATTATTCGCTTACGTTCACTCCTCATTTGTTTATCAAGCACGCACAACATTTATATACTTCATTTATGTGTTCATTAGTGCTTTATCTTCAGTTACGGGTATGTATTAAATTCCTAGGGTTGAAAGATATACTTAATTACAAATAGTTTTGCGAACAATCACGCATGCGATATTATTCACAATCTGCGGATACTAACCCTTTCACTGTCACGGATTTTTACCTCTGCGTGTATTTGATTTTACTAATGAAGGTGAAATTCTGGAGTGTTATTTAATGATTAATTTATAGTACACACTGCACGCAAAGACATAAAAGATATAATTACGCTCCGATTTGATAAAAATTGTTAGTTGATTTATATTACAACACATTTTAACTAGTGTTAATCTCGAACATAGATACTCTGTGAAAGTTTTATATTTCCCCAAAGAACAATAAAATCTTAAAATATAACGTAGCGATTATTCTCGCAGTGTGTTGGTTACTGGATCATCGTTAGAGTATATTATATATTTAAAAACTGTATGTCATGTGGTGAAGTGAAACAGCAGTAAAATATAATTTTGAGACGGTTCCCATGGGAAGACCACACAAGTAGACCGTAAATTAGAAGAGGCGCCAGGCAATGGACAGTCTGGACACTATAGCACAATGAACTGTCAACGTTAAAATATTTATGGCCGAAAATATTTATGGCCGAAAATGATATGCAAATTTGGCGGGGTATATTCCCGAATGATCCACCTACATGTCTGGGATTCGACGAGAGGATGCATTAATTCCCCGAGACGAACAAATCAGAAACTCCAGCCAATGATGTAAGAGGGGGTAAGAAAAGAGGAATCAACCCCGTGGGAGAAGAAAAAAAGACGACAGAACGAGTGTGCTAGAGAAAAGAAGCAGAGCAGAATTTGAAAAAGGTGTGAACGGACTTAAAAAAATCAGTGTGTGCTTCGAATCAATATGATCAAGTTGTGTTCAAAAGATACATGGAATCAGAGGCCAGATGATGGCTTAAGAGAAAGACAGCGGTTCCAAGAGGGCACGCGTCGATCGTGTCTTGTGTAAAGACGGCTACCTCATCAGAATGGTGAATATTAACAGTAATCTATTTATTATTTGCGTCTCAAAACTTTTGTGGATACCCCTTATCCTCCAAAACCACATCTCCCCCAGACATGTTTAAGTTTAAAATTATGTCAATATCGTCTGTTAATTAATATTAGTGGAATGACTAAGAATAAATGGTATTTAGTTGCAATTCATAGAGTCTTTAGTTTTTTTAGTGTTTTGGTGTATGTCAATCATTTTTCAATTTTTTCAGCATAATACTAGGAGTACTTGCCAGGCAGGTTATGCGCGGCATGATACCACTGTACGATCATCTTAGGCTTTAGTTTTCCTCAAATTTTAACCACTGCTGCAACAAACCACCACATAATGGTGCCGTAGAAAAAAGGCAATTTTATGTACTCCTAGTAACTCAAATGATAGTTTAATTAATGATAATAATAATAATAAATATATATAGTAGATTTTTCAAAAATAAAACAAAGTCTGGGAGAGAAAGTATGCATCATAATAACGAAGTTACTATCTTGTTTCTCAGTTTCAACAAAAAAAAAAAAAAACCATGCATTGACATTCTTTGAATATTTTATTTGTGTTTTGTAAGTGTTAATATACTGCTGCAAAAAAAAAAAAAAAAAAAAAAAAAAAAAAAAAATATATATATATATATATATATATATACGAAAGAACTTTGATTTTAAAGGTGACAAAGAAGGTATTTTGTTAAAACAATTAATTTCTCTAATAGAAAGAATGTTGTGAATGAGATAGTTTGTAGTCATTACAACGTATTGACATATAGAAAAATTAAATTAAATAAAATTAAGTAAATAAATAAAATAAATAAATAAATATTTTATTGATGGAATATTATGCAACAATCAGTAGAACTGAACAATTGAATTAATACTTGCTTAATATGTATGTATTCATGTACAATATTTTTCATTTATGTGTATGTTGAAAGTGTCAAAGTGCATTTTGTATATGTATAAGGTAACGGAACATATAGTGTTAAAATAGGTAAAATAGTATCTGTAAATATTTAAAGTAAAAAAAAAAAAAAAAAAAAAAAAAAAAAAAAAAAAAAAAATGGGTCGTCCCAGAGTTAGACAGGAGTCGCCAGAGTCTCTTAGGAATCGAAATACCCAAAGTTCGGCACAAAGCCAGCATAACAAAACGCCAGACACGGGACTAATCCCTCTATTGCCCCGATATTCGGCCGATAGTCTCGAGAACCCAAAGCAATTTTTCAGCGAATTTGAAAACGTAGCTGCTCTCACCGATTGGTCAAATGAGCAGAAAGGCATAATTTTAAAGACATGCCTCAAAGGTAAGGCAAAAGCATTTATACTAGGCCTAAAAGAGACGAAAGACGGAAACAATTACGAATACCTGAAAAAAGCGATTCTCCAAAGATTTAGGGAAATAAAATCAGCTTCGGAAGTTCACGCGGAATTTAATGCAATTAGGCAAACCCCGAAAACATCGATTATACAACTAAGGGACATAATCTCTGAAAAGACTGAAGCATTTTTAGGGATCGATAAGCCGTCAGAGGAAACAGATAAAATAAAGAACCACATCATGCTCGCGAAATTCACGGAAGCGGTACGTCCGGAAATTAGAAGAGAAATTTTAAAAGAAAACGTAAAACACTTTGACGAGGCGGTTGAGTTGGCAATCAGACTGGAGAGAATTTTTAATGAAGAAGAAGACATAAACAATATTGACGTACAAAAATCAGACGTTACTGGTCTATTGAAGGACTTAGAAATCGCGCAGTTAAAAGATAAAATAAAACAGTTTGAGGATAAAATTCAGGCACTCGAGATTTCTCAAGTGAATGAAAAATCCAATCCATTGAAATCATGCTCTTTTTGTAAAAAACAAAATCACACAGACACAGACTGCTGGTTCAATCCCCGAAATAGAAGACAACCAGTTAATCAACATAATAGTAGTTATAAACAAGTTGCAATTATCTGCCAAATATGCGGAAAGTCGAACCACTCCGCTCAGACATGCTGGGAAAGAATTCCCGCGGACGGTCGACAGCAACCAAATGTCCGCAGAACGAACAACAATGGAAACAGGAACTATAAGAATTTAAACTCATACAGGGGTCCCAGAGGCAACAGATAAATAATAATCAGAGGTTGGGATCCCATAGAACGAAACTCGAGGCTACCAAAGTAAATATTGACCATAAAAACAAGAATAAAAATCAAATGATAGAGGCACAAAATAGTACGAAAGAAATAAATGATAATAAACGCAAACAACAAGAGAACCATAGGTATATAATGTCGGTGAGTGACAACGAGCAAAATGTAATTAAATTACCACTAGTAACGCTTAACATTGGGGATGAAGAATATGCTGCACTCATTGATTCAGGAGCAGGAATTAGTTTAATAAATAACGAAATATTTGAAGGAATAAAAAGTAAAATAAAAATAAACTTTATTTCCAGACAGGTAACAATAAAATCTGTGACACAACAAACTGTACCTTTTCTAAAAGCCGTGAAGTTTTCATTTAAAATAGGGCATAAAAAATGTAATAACACCTTTTTCGTGGCAAACTTCAAAATGAACCCACAATACCCAATCATACTAGGTTACGACTTCATGATTAATAATAAAGTAATTTTAAATACGAAACAAAATAGCATAACAATAAATAATGAAGAAATTCCAATTAATAAATCAGAGACCAAAAATACGGAGCTAAGGGAAGAAAATGATAAGACGGAGGAGATTAATAATTGCATTCGAATAGCACGGAAAGTACTGATTCCGCCCGCGGACACAAAAATAGTAAATTTAAAAACAGATCGACCTATTGAAAAGCAACAAAATGAAAGCAACATTCAAGTGATACCCAAATTCCAAAAGGAACAGATATGCATCATCCAACAAAAAACAGATAAGTCGTTACAAATGATTTTCGAAAATAACACCAACACCACGACACATTTACAAAAAAACATGAAAGTCGCGAAAATCATAGAACCGCAGAACGTTCGGCAGATACGGGAGTCATCACAAGGTACAGAAGTAGGAATGAATTATTGTGCACAAACAACTAATGATAGGGACAATATCCTAAACTTGAGAAAAAAGGAATTCGAAGAGGCGACTTTTGATTTAGATCATTTACCGGAAGACCAACAGCGTATATTTAAAAAAATGCTACAAGAAAACTATCAGGTATTCTCTACCTCTTATAAAACATTAGGAGTGACAGACGCTGTGAGACCGCAAATCAAATTAGCCCACAATTACCCTATCCAATGTAGACCGTACCCAATACCGCAAAACATGAAAACGCTCGCAGACCGCGAAATAGACGAGCTATTAGAAGCGGGTATACTCGAACCATCCGACGGGGGTTACGCGTTCCCAATAATCTTCGTTAAAAAACAAACGAGTGAGGAAAATAAAACCCCTAAATACCGAATGGCGACAGATTTTCGATTATTAAATAACATCACTGAACCTTATAAAACATATATCCCGCATATTGAAGATATCTTACAAGAAGTTGCCGGATTCAAATGGTACACGACTATGGATCTTAAATCTGCGTTTTTTCAAATAGCATTACCGGAGGCAGAGCGAGAGAAATGTGCAATAATTACCCACCGAGGAAATTTTAGACACACGAGACTACCCTTTGGCTTGCGTAACAGCGCCAGTTACTTCACCCAACTCATGAATACGGTGCTGGGAGGTATGAGAGAAACGAAGATAAATTTCTACCTAGACGATATAATCATACCAGCTAATTCCCTCGAAGAATTACGAAAAAAAATGACTTTAATATTCCAAAAGCTCAAAGAGTTTAATTTAACATTGGACCCGTCAAAAATCAAAATAGCCCGAAAAAATATCACCTGTTTAGGATTCCAAGTGGACGAAGTAGGGATTTCCCCAGACCCAAAAAACATCGTGAAAATCACAAAATTTAAAACACCTAAGTCAGTTAAAGAGATTCAATCATTTTTAGGGATGACAAATTACTTCAGAACGATTATTCCACAATATTCCCAAATTATTGCACCGATTGTGCAGCTCACAAGAAAGACCAAAAAATTTGAATGGTCGGAAGAGTGTCAGACTAGTTTCGCGAACATACAACAGATCATTTTAGAAAAACCAAGAATTACCAAAATTGATTTTGCAAAACCATTCCTGTTAGCAACCGATGCATCCAACACGGCCATTAATGGTATTTTAATGCAGGATCGGCCAGAAGGCAGAACACCAGTCAAATTTTTTAGCAGAATTTTAAAAAATGCGGAAAAACGATACTCATCTCTTAAACTGGAACTAATGGCAATTTATGAAGCGGTGAGACATTTTCGCAATTATTTATGGAACCATGAATTTGTATTAATTAGTGACGCGAAATCATTGAAATACCATTTAGATCTAACGCAGCAATCCGATATCACTGCAAGGTGGCTATTATTTTTAAGTGAATTTGCGTTTACATTTCAACATATAAAGGGTGAGGAAAACCCCGCGGATTATTTGTCCCGATACATCTTACAAGAAGAACAGGTAAATAACATAACGGCACAAATCTTCGAAGGGAAGAAGGATTTAACGACCGAAAAAATTAAACAAGAACAGCAGAACGATGAATTATTGAACAAAATAATACCACACGTCCGCGAAAAGACCCCTAAAAGTTCAAAAATTACTATCTCGATGCACATGGAATTCTTCGTTATAGGGAAAAAGCCACGCGAGAGAGGGCAGGAATAGATGTAATCGTGATCCCTCAGGCTTTAAAACAGTCCGTGATCAAAATTGCACACGCAACACATTTCGGCAGACAAAAAACGATCGATTTTATAAAAAATTTTTATACTTGGGGCAACTTATTTGATGACGTAAAGACGTTTATCGATAACTGTCACAGATGTGCACAATTCAAAAACAGGCACATTCCCGCTACGGCGAGACAAAAAATGGACCGAGCAATACTGCCCGGAAAGTGTCTACATATAGATATTGTTGGGAAGCTGCCTCGCAGTGTCAGAGGCAATTGCTTTTTTTTTTCCGTAATTGACAGTTTCTCAAGGTATATAGAATTATTTCCATGTAGAAAAATCACTGCGGATCAAATAGTTCAATGTTTACAAAGTTATTTTTCTCGTTTTGGGCTTCCAGATACGATTATATCGGATAACGGACCTCAATTCAGATCAAAGGAATTAAGGAGTTTTTTAAAATCTCTCAATATAGAGAGTCGTTTTTCGTCGATCTACCACCCACAATCGAATGGGACGGTAGAGCGAGCACAAGGCACGCTTCAGCAGTGTATTCGATGCATAGCAGAGAACACTTTTGAATGGGAAGATGCAAGTGTATGGGCGCAGCTCTATTACAACGCCTCTAAACACAGGGCGACACATACAGGCACACACATACGTAGGTAAAAAAAAAATAAAAATAAATAAATAAATAAATAAATAAATAAATAAAAAAAATAAATAAATAAAAAGTAAAACACAAGTTAGCAAGGCATCAGCTGGTGTTGTCGTTTGGCTTTTTCTGTTGGTAAACAAACCGGCAGGGAGCCATTCGCATGGGGGCGAGTCGTTCGTTCGGATTTACGGAGAGTCGTTCGTTCGGATGTCACGCATAGGATGCAAGAGAAGGGCAACATGAAAAGACAAAAATATGCATATAAATAAATACCGGACATACAACTATAGGAGAGACAAATACATAGTACAGTAATTTTACTAAAAATTTTAATTAATACAAGTTAGAATAAAATTATTGAGTTGCGTCACCAGAGTACCTGGGACGGAAAGCTGCAGATTTCCCCTTGGATTTTGGTACTTATCGGGCAATTGCAGGCAATAACCACGATGAGTAAGACGCGCTCTAGAATAATAGAAGACTATTTATTTTAAAGTAAACATAGGGAGTTCACAGAATAATAACCTATCAGACCGCATGGACTTGACATGCAGATCGGCGCTATACAAAATAAAACGTAAGAATAGTAACGTTAAGTTTGTTTCTCTTTACAAAATTACAGTTAATAGGGCGGCATAAGCTTTCATTAACAAAATAATTAAATAACAATCACTTACCTCTACACGACGTTGACATCCTAAAAAAAAACACAGGCGAAAAAGGTGCCGAGTCACTCCCGGCGCAGGAGATAAACCGGTTGCCCACAGCACGAGTTGAGTCGTCGAGCTGCAGTTTCCCCCGTTTCCAAACGCGCGGATGTATTATACGCAGTGAAAAACCGGAAATTTCAACCATGAGTTCCGATTGTCAAGCGACAAACAGTTTCGCAGCCGGAAGGATCTGCTTAAAAGGAATACAAGAGGAGAGAGGGTAGTTCCAGAACGCACGGGTTTAGCGGTGAAACTCTTTTACAAGTACAAATGTGGGAATTTAGAAATGAATTGAATGAGTAAATAAGAACGCATCGATGATTATGGCTAGATATTTTGAAACAGTGGTACGTGAGGTGTACCGTATAAATAAAAGGGTGTGCAATATAGGAATGAATCCCCTGTCTGAGCAAAAATAATAATAATAATAATAATAATAATAATAATAAATTAAAAAAAAAAAAAAAAAAAAAAAAAAAAAAAGGGAAGGAAGACGAGTATTTTTTATGATATGCAGATAAATATATATGTGTAACAAGTAATAGACACACATGATATTGTATGTTATTCTTAATATATATATAATATAAATATGGTACTCTAATAATATAAATATGGTGCATGTTGGTACAGAATGTGTGATCAAACATAATAATGTGTGTACAATCCCATTGGTGTACAATATATTATTTTGAAGAAATTGAGAAACAAGATACAAAGGTAACTCATTAATGTTATTAATGCAAAGTGGTTCGGAAACATTATCGATACTGCCAGATTTAACAAAATCTGACAAAACAAACCCGCAAAGGAGAACGAAAATGTTCACGTGAAACCACAAAATGCTTGAGACACAACGGGAGAACAAATGTATCACAACTGAGACTTTTGCCATGTGTAGCTACGCGTGACGGACTATATGGACTAAACTCCAACTACTACACTGTAGAACGTAGCACATAATTTGCTACGTATGATGGACTATATCGCATGGACTATACAGGACAAGTGCCAAATTTTAAAACGTAGCACATGTGTAGCTACGTGTAATGAACTAGTAACTGTGGACATTGAATATTTTTTTTTTCTTGTTTTTTTTATGTACACGGGGGAGAGATGTGGTGAAGTGAAACAGCAGTAAAATATAATTTTGAGACGGTTCCCATGGGAAGACCACACAAGTAGACCGTAAATTAGAAGAGGCGCCAGGCAATGGACAGTCTGGACACTATAGCACAATGAACTGTCAACGTTAAAATATTTATGGCCGAAAATATTTATGGCCGAAAATGATATGCAAATTTGGCGGGGTATATTCCCGAATGATCCACCTACATGTCTGGGATTCGACGAGAGGATGCATTAATTCCCCGAGACGAACAAATCAGAAACTCCAGCCAATGATGTAAGAGGGGGTAAGAAAAGAGGAATCAACCCCGTGGGAGAAGAAAAAAAGACGACAGAACGAGTGTGCTAGAGAAAAGAAGCAGAGCAGAATTTGAAAAAGGTGTGAACGGACTTAAAAAAATCAGTGTGTGCTTCGAATCAATATGATCAAGTTGTGTTCAAAAGATACATGGAATCAGAGGCCAGATGATGGCTTAAGAGAAAGACAGCGGTTCCAAGAGGGCACGCGTCGATCGTGTCTTGTGTAAAGACGGCTACCTCATCAGAATGGTGAATATTAACAGTAATCTATTTATTATTTGCGTCTCAAAACTTTTGTGGATACCCCTTATCCTCCAAAACCACATCTCCCCCAGACATGTTTAAGTTTAAAATTATGTCAATATCGTCTGTTAATTAATATTAGTGGAATGACTAAGAATAAATGGTATTTAGTTGCAATTCATAGAGTCTTTAGTTTTTTTAGTGTTTTGGTGTATGTCAATCATTTTTCAATTTTTTCAGCATAATACTAGGAGTACTTGCCAGGCAGGTTATGCGCGGCATGATACCACTGTACGATCATCTTAGGCTTTAGTTTTCCTCAAATTTTAACCACTGCTGCAACAAACCACCACATATGTCAATCAGCAAAAATGCAATAGGAAAATTATTGTGATTAAAAATTAATATATTAACATGAAGTTTCTAACAAAAATGCACTTAAGGGAATATTCCTTGGCATTTTTGTTATTTCCTTTTACAGTAGTCCAAAACTAGCTAATTCAGACTCAGAAAGTAAAATAAAGATAAAATAATCACCATATTCAAACTAAAATAATCAATTGACTTCAAAATATCACATGTGTATTCTAGAAAATACAAAAATTAATAGTCAAATCATTGAAATAAAATGATTTTTCTGATTCTATATATGAGTCTCTCCATCCTGTGTGGAAATTAGAAATATGTATGCAGCATAGTTAGACAAAAATAATAAAAAGAGATAATACATACTTGGTTATGAACACAGGACATACATTTTTTGAGCCAAAAATACCACCAAAACGTCAAATATGCTGTTGTATAGTCATTGAAATTTTGAATTATTATCTTGAGAAGCTCTTTTGTGGGAAATTGTTTTAATCAGTTAAAAGTTTGATATTAAAAGTTAAATATAAATATATTTTTAACTAATATATTTTTTTAATTACATAATATATTTAAATATAAATATATTATGTAATTAAAAAAAATGTCTTCATAAGTGACCAGAAAAGCTTATTGAGAGACTTTTAAGCCATCGTCTGGAATCATGAATACAAATTCCACCTCTTGCAGGTACCTCGAACCAATGACATGTAGAATCAAAACCTGAATCCAGGTAAAAGTGGCACTCCCAAATACTAAAAATCTCATGTGGGCAACACATGACTTCCTTGCACGTCTCTTGGATTATGTAAATATTAAAGCACTTCATTTAAAATTATTAAATTTCAAATTAGATACGAAGATTGAATAATATTCAAGTTTGTAGATTTCTGTCCAAATAAAAGAAATATCTCCAACTCGGTTCAGTTTTTAAAACAATGTTTGGGGGAGCAAATTTTACGATATTTCGCCCAAATTCTCCAAGATTTGCGACAGTTGTCGAGGTTTCTAGTATGGCCCAAGCAATGACTGTCCATATACTGTAGTTGGCCATAGATCTTAATGTAATCAAAAATTTTTAGGGTGTCCCTGTAAAAAATAATAATAATAAAATAAATGTTGCATTTCATTTAATTAATATGAAACATAAATACAAAACTTCAAGAAAGATTTGGAGATTTCTTGATAAATATAAGAGCTATGGTTTAAGTTAAGCGATCATCTGTCATAACACCATATTAATATCATTCGCTTATTGCTCGAACATAGAAAACATCACGGTTAGAATGACAAAAAGAACGGCAAGCAAACTTTTTTTTCATGTTTACTATTGTACTGGGCTACCAGGTGCTTGAGACAGATGGAAATCGTAAAATATCTAATTTTATTTATAAATATATTGTATATTTTTTATCCAGTATTTTTTTGACAGAGTTTCTTGTCTTAAACTTTTGAATGGACTTTATCTTTTAATACGCACACTAGATAAGGAAATGCAATTTAAATTTAAAATAGCACTTAAGTGTCGATTTTAACCGCTTCTCAAACTTTCACGAAAGAAAACTTCATCTGTAGATAATAGCAATGTGTTACTATTCACAGAGTTATTATAGATAAAGGATAAATAAATAAAAAAAATAACAGATAACTTTCTTCAAATGAAAATGAATAGGTTGGAAAAGAAATAACCTTATCAGAATTAAGTAAAGTAAATAGATATGTATAAGAAAAAGAAAAGTTAATCCATGCATCTCTAAATAAGCTTCTACGAGGGATAAAATGAATTGAGCTGACTCAATATCAAACAGGAGAGAATATAGGAAAGTAACACTTTATTTATGTGTCAATGAGATTAACTCTTAAAAAAATGTAGAAGTTTTATTCAAATTTGTCTCAACGGTTTTCTAATAATAAATTAAAATAACAATAATAAAATGAAATGATTTTTTTACATTAAATATGTATATACTGTATAATATTAGGTAGGATATAAATTGTTTAAGAAAAAGGTTATCTGTTTATTTGAAAAGTTTAAAAAAATTCTTATAATAAAAATATTTGCCTTACTATATTTAAGGGCGAAAACTAAGGGTGAAAATTCCAAAACTCTAAAAATTTCATTGAAAGTAATCCTGTATCATAGAATGGGTAGTTGTTGAGATAGAAAGTATCCTCGGATATGTACTGAAATAAGAAAGCTGCTGCTGCCAGAGCCATCACTTGGAAAATTATTACGAGGCTGTAACCAATAAAGCAAATGCAATGTGCGTTGTTTCCGTTTTGATTGAGTGTTATGGAGTTGTATGAGTATCGATTGAGAAATCTTTATTGCTGATGCGTGATTTAAAATGACCGTCAATTTGAATTTCCCATTGCACTTTTGTTTATATGGAAGTGATATTTCAAATTCATTTTTTTGTTCATAGAGATACTTTCATTCATAGTATTCTTCGTATTTACGTAGAGAGGTGATTTGAAAGCAGATGCTAAATAAATGCAGGGTAAATCAAAAGTATTTTCTTTGGAATTTAAAATTGTACTTAAAAGTAAAACAACATGAAGACACAACAGCTAATGCAAAGGCCGTTGACTGTGATGCAAACTGGCGCATTCTCAGTCATGCAGCCAGGGGGGGGGGCTCAGTCAAGCCCCCCCGGCCAGACAGGCCTCTAAATAATTAATCAAAAGAACAAGAAATCTTCTGAAATTCGTTTTCATTTATTATAGCGTTGTATGTTGTTATTATTGTATGTGAAAAGCTGTATTTTCGATATCCAGAACTACCTAAAAACTGAGGATTTCTAATTTAGTAAGCTTAAACGGTAGTTCCTGAAAGATTAAAAAACTAATTTAAGTACCATTAGAATTATTAATTAATTTTTAAATTAAAATAAAAGAAATTTAAGTAATACAGATGCAGAAGAATTTCGCGCAATATTTAAAAGGGACGATAAATGCAGCATTAAAGTATAGTTTCATCTATTGGTTAAATATATTATACATTTGAAAATTAGCATGCGCATTAAAAGAGAAAAAAAAAGTTTCCTCTTTACTTCAGTTATATTCTCCATAAGCAATAACCATATATGTTCTCTATATCTCGTAATAGTTCCTGCTTCTCTTTGAATTTATGAATTAGTTAAAATACACATTCAAATTTAAATATTTACGCAATATCAGTTCCTCTACCAGTGAAAACTGGATGATTTCCAGCATAAATAAGTATGCTCCAAGTTCGAGATATTCATGAATTTTTGAGTGTTAGAGTTTGCACATAATTTGTCTGGAATATTTTTAAATACCTTTTCTTTTTTAATCACGTTTTTCTTGAAGAAGTATTTTTTTCTTGTCATTTCAAAACTAAAATTTAAAAATATTACGATACAAATGAATTCAGAATGAAGATTTCGAACAGTATTAAAATTTATATTAAGCTGCCACATATATGTTTTAGTAGCTAAAAATGCTTAGAGGAACAGAAATAATTAAATAATTACTGCATTTAAAAATATTTGCCCGTGTTTATGGTGTCTGCCACCCAAATGTATAAAACTGATATTTTTGTAATAGCTGTGAAACTAAGTTCAATTAAATGGTTATGTACACTTAAAAGTATTTAACCTTAGTATTCTAAGAAAAAAAAGACGAAAAAATAATTTCTCCAATTGATAATCGCTATATAGTGTTTCATGTCATAGAAATAGTATCATTCACAGTGATTTATTTTCTAACCAATAAAATATCTAGTATTTTAATTTATCTTAGGACTTTATAAAATGCTCCGTTTATTAAAGATGCAAAATAGATTACTTAAACAGCCATGAAGTATTAATAAATGTAAAAGCAACTCTCAGAAGCTGCTATGATATACAGATATTGCGAATACTGTAACCTATTGAAATCATTATTTTTACTCATACTAATTTTGAACATTTGTTGTTCTCAGCAACTAAAGATAAAACCCGTTGGAAAGCCAGTTATAATACACGATAGAAAAAGACATTCGCCAAAGCATGTATACATTCAGTATATTTAATCTTCATCTACTTAAAATAAATAACTTCATATAATTTCTATGATCGAAATCGTAAATACTTACTTTTGTGAAAATATGCAGAAACATTTACAATTCCAAAAATTTTGTTTTCCTGAGAACATTCCTCTTATATCAATGCTTAATACAAAAGAAATAATTTCATTTGTGAGAAAAAGTTTAACGCGAGATAATCTGAAAAAACTATATAAAACGAATGGAAATCGCAATTTCCTCTCTCAAAAGCCTAATAAACGTGACATCAATATGACGTCAATATCACATGCGATATTTAATTTCGTCATTCAAATGGCTAACTTTATTTTACTCTAGTATACAAAAAAGAGCGGAAAATTACGAAAAATACCTTAAAAATTACGAAACGAGCTGATTTTTCAGATTTTTAAAGTAGCGCAGACTGTTTTCCACATTTTTTTACACAATTCTGAAAAATTTCAAGCGGATCATAGAAACTGTGCGAATTTTATTGTGTTTTTGGTGCTTAACTTTTAACTCTTTTTGGAGCAATGACAGAATTTTATTTTATTTTCGAGTGGTTGAACCGTAATTGTCACAGTGAGTCGCTCTCTGTCTCAGTGATCAGTGTAACTATTTATTACGATTGACTTCATGAACACAGCTTTCGTGATTAGGACTGTTCTTTAAAAATGTTTTTAACTAAACGCCCTTTAATAACAATCATAAGATTTTTTACAGAAAATTAGCACTTGAAGCGTCGTTGGGGTCATTTTGACCCTTTCCCCCTTCTCATGCTTTACTTGAATATACAGTTCAACACCGCAGCTCATTTTTCTAGTTTTCCCAAAATTCTTCTAAGAGTGTTGTGACAAATTTTTGCATTTCTATTTTCATTATTAAAATAAATAATTATTGAAATACTCAAAACAGCCAACAGGGGTCATTTTGACCCTCCCCTCCGGCTGTTCTAGTGTTAAAATCAAGATTGATCCACATCTTTAGAATTTAAAATGAGTTACTATTCCTAACTCCCTAAAAATACTAATTTAAATAGGCTCATTGTCTCTTACCCCTTTACCGTGCTTTTTTTAATTGCGAGCTGTTGGAAATGCTTAACTAAGTACGTCATCCAAACATGACACAGCTTTAAACATCGTGCATTAATTAAAAGAATTTTATTATGAGTGCAAGTATTCCATTCCCCCTCTCCCCAAAGAACGATCTTATCTCTCTTGGGCCAGATTCTAAAGTATTTTAAATTCAAAATAAGCACCACTCTTTAATTTAATTATTTCAAGGAAACTGAATGAGGAGGAAAAAGTATTGCTGCAATTGAAATCTCCTAACGAGTAAACGAAAGGGGACTTGGCGAAGAAAAAAAGTTTATAAATTAGTTCTTATGAGTACGAGGAAATGAGGTTGTCACGATAAATATTCATGTCTCATCTGTGACGTTTGATTTCAGAGGCAATTTCTAAAAGCTCCTTTCGTTTGTTTGTTCTCCACGTCTGAGATCGTATAAATTAATCTCATTAGAAAAGAGCAATTGTGGAGAAATCTCAAAATTGAAAAAAATATGTATATAAAAAATCTTCGGGTGGTTTGTTATTTTATAGCACCTTCAAAATAAATATGCCTGGAGGTGTTGAAATATGATATTGCTGGTGTAAGTAAACAATGTAGAATTTTCAAAGCTATTGAAAAATGTCTTCTGAAAAAAGGTACATCAAACTATATTTTAAAATGTATATAACTGTTTATGTAAGCTGTATAAAATTAAATATACAAAGATATATTTAAGTACTTTAAGAGGGTTTATATAATTGTTGTTGTATTTTTAATACTTCATAAAAATGATGAAGAACATAAGTATATACAGGGTGGTCAAAATAAAAGTTTCCCGACATAATGACCTCTAGCGGCCGTACTCCAGATTAGCGGTTTTCTCCAGATGTAACGAGAATACGCCTTACAATCTCTTACAAAGTCCTCCGCACACGGCTTATCTCCTTAAGCAGTTACACTCGAGTAGTTTTGCCTTAATACATAATGCAATACATTCTTCATTAGTGGTTTTCTAATTGACAATTTCCATCCTACACCTTTTTAAGTTCAAATTTCAAATGGCGAGAAATGTCGGATAATTTCCACTTATATTCCTCTGAGACCTTTGCATAACCTAAATGAAAACATTTATTGCCTCTCCTTAGACACATTTTTAAGAATCTGAATACTATCAAGCATCAAGTCAAAATTTTACAAGAAGATACATTTTGACTAATGACTGGTCCATTTTTTTTTAATTTTACAATGAAAGAGGAAGACAGTTATCACTACCCAATAAATATAGACATGAAATTCAAATTTAAACACCATTCTTAAATAATTACAATGATATTTAAATTATGTTCAGGCTGAAGTTTTCAAGTAAATATTTCATTCAGGCATGGAATTGCTTTAAACAATGTGCGCTAATTAAAACATTTTAATCATGAATGCAAATACTTTCCCCTGAATCTACTGTCTCATGGATCAGGTGCTGAAAATCTTTTAAGTTTAAAATAAACACCACTCTTAATTTGATTTTCTCATAAAACTGAAGGAAGCGGAAACCAGCACCAGAATCGAAATTTTCTAATAATGTTTGAAGGGTGGAATTCGGAGGAATACTTACTTTGCAAATTAGTTCTTGTAAGTGCTGGAGAAAATGAAGTTTCATTATGAATAATCATATCTTATTTGTAATGTTTGATCGTTAAAATCAAAGATATACCTCGTGATTTATTGCTTTTCTTGAGTGTGTATAAATTACTTTTAGCAGGAAAAAATTTAATAAAAAAAAGCCCAATAATGTACGCATAATATTTATAAGAGTTCGAAATTCAAAAGTTTATGGTACATTTTTTATAGATTTTTGAAGTAAAACTTCTTTAGGCGCAACTAGGGAGTAACTCAGATTTTTTTTCTGACGGAAGTAACGCTCACGTTGTTTTGGAAAAGCGGAAGCTGCCTGCGATCGAATACAACCAGCAGGCGAAAACTACGGTTTAAGAACACGGTGATAGAAAACATGAAGAAATGGAACCTGCAATCGAGCCGAACTAGTAGACGAAAACTACATTTCGAGAGCACTGAAACAGCTTTATACTTCGAACAAAACCAGCAGAGGAAAACAAATGTTTAAGAACACTGCCATAGAAAAAGGCAATGATAGACCCTATGTGCATTCGATACCAACCAGCGCAAGAAAACACCAGTTTAGGAACACAGTTAAAGAAAAATACCACAACAGTTAAAGAAAAATACCACAACATAGACATTCTCTCGATTCAAATCCTACGGAAAAACGTTTTAACAAAACAGTGAAAGAATAATAGTTCAACACAGACACATCCTGGATGCTAACCTAAGGTGACCATATTTCTAAACAGTATTTTGGGGACTAATCAAGCATTGTCCTGGAATCCAAGGAAAACTTGGGGACACTAGAAAATATCTTTGATTACTTATTCGAGGACACTACATATTACCATGCTAATAGCTCTTTATGTCAATTGTGTATTCTTATTTCTAATAAAATAATGGAAGTATTTATAAATATTTTTAAACAAGAAATATGAAAGGAAAACCATGTTGAAATATTGCAATTTATTCATTATTTAATACTTGGCATAGTATTTGTATTTTTCAGAAGACATTGCTTTTAACATTGGCTCGTTTTGTGATCATTTTTCATGAAACCTTTTACACACTCTCAAAAAAGTATTCGAGTGCAAGAAAAATTTAGTACTTCAATTTCATATTTAAAGCATGGTTGTTCCTGAAAAGTGATTAATCATTAACAAAACTTAAATGGGAAATTTGACTCATAGTCGAATACTTTATTGAATGTCTGTACACGCTACACATACAATGACTACAAACGTTTTCAGAGATCGAATTTCATTGTTTCTCTGAATAGAAGGCGCTTTTAGTTGTTTTATTTTTCTTATTTCTTCAACTTTTTCTGAAAGAAATAAACTAAACGGAAACTTCCAGGGGAAAAAGTACAAATCTTTAAATTTGGGGATTTTTCGCGTCCCCAAGAAGTCAAGGTATTTTTAGGGACAAAGTAAAAATAAAAAATCTTTATTTGGGGATTGTCCTCGAATTTCGAAGACGTATGCTCTCCTTTATGCTACCCCGACTCCAGACGGAACAACGGTTTAAGAACACGGGTATGTAACACCACAAAGGAACAAACACTGGCTGCAAACGATTTAAGAACAGAATAAAAAAATAACAAATGGACACTCCGTGGATTCTAACCCAACCTCAAGACGGAGGCGGTTTAACACGGGGATGGAACACCACAAAGAAACGGACCCTGGCTGCAATCAATCCTAAACAATAAACAGAACCTGCAGTTTAAAAACACGGATGCAGAATAATAATTGTAACCTACCAACAGGCGAAATCAATGCTTAAGAACACTGTGATAGAAAAACACACAAAAAAATGTACACTACCTGCATTCGAACCCAAAAAACAGAGGAAAACATCAGTTAAAGAACACAGTTAAAGTATAATACTAGACTATGGACATTCCCCCCATTCAAACCCAACCTCCAGACGGAACAATGGTAAGAAAACAGTTAAAGAATAATAATACAACATGGGCACTTCCTGGATTCTAACCCAATTTCCAGACGGAACAACGATTTAAGAACACAGGTATGGAACACCACAAAGAAACAAACCCCGGCTACAAACGATTTAAGAATACAATTAAAGGATAATACATGGACACTCCCTGGATTCTAACCCAACCTCCAGACGGAACAACGGTTTAAGAACACGGGGATGAACACCACAAAGAAAATGAATCTGGCTGTTACTGAATCCAACGTCAAAGAAGTTTTACTTCAATCACGCGTTTACTTCGATCGCGTCGTTGAAAGATTACACGCACACACTTTTTTTTCTTCCGGTGTTCATTATACTCTGCAAGAACACTTTGAGCTTTCAAGCTATTTTTAGGGTCAGTAAAGTAATCATGATTTGAATTGAAAAAAGCTTACAATACTTCGTGGAATTAAATAATATAGAATTGATTATTCTGCCTTAAATTAATAACAATTTTTCAGTGTTCTTCATAACGCCAGTATTAACAATTAATTAATTAAAATATCAACTGTAGAAACTCTGGAAAACATTCAAAGTACTTTTAAAATTGGAAATTGTATACTAGACGCACGCAGAATTATATTAGTCTAAGTATAATTTTGAATTTCATAAGTATGCACTCTGTTAATATTTAGAACATTAACCCTTTGAGGCGCAACCCTTTCCCAATGCTGGAAAAAGGGCAGCCGTTGCCATCGCTCGACTTAACTACCAGGAAGATGGCGGACGGTCGAAACGTTCATCGCGTGCCACAGATTTAGAGACCCTTTTTTGCTTCAGCTGGCTGTGCCGGCACAGCCAGCTGCGTCAAAAAAGGGTCTCTAGAGGGGGGAGTCTCTATAAAAGGATCTCTATGTTTGGGAATTTTTCAAATAAAATTAAATTTGACTCTGACTTTCGTAAAATATTTTTAAAACTGCTGTATCTTGAATTCTATCCGTCATAACTTTTTTATACTTTGTCAAATGACGGAGCATACATTTCGCCCTCTTTTAAAAGAGAAACCAGAGGAAAATACAAATTAGGAGATTTTTTTTTACGAATTTTTAATTAAAGAAGGATTTTCATTTCAATAGCAGCTGGTTAAAAATTTCGGTATGATATCTTGCGGTTTGGTTGATTGCAATGATTAAAATGGTAATGATTAAAATTGCCAGTTGAAAAAAATAAATAAAATTACTTTAAAATATTATTTTTCGTTACGGCTTAATTTAATAGCTTTTGGAACACACCTGGTATATTTTCTTATGAGTATGCATATGATTTACAAGTTTGAAAGGATAGTTCACTTCCGGCGACACCCGTTATTTTTGTATTTTTTTAACATTTTCGTTTATATTGTCGCATTACATCAAATGTCCATATTTTGATCTTCATAATAAGTAATATTAAATAAATTAATTATGCGTTTGTGTGTTTGTGATACGGCCGTGTAAGCAAACAAACAAAATTTTCAAAAGATGTTAATTTGTTTAGCAAAAAAGATGTGGTGATTCTACTATTATGGGACAAACGCTGAGGGCAGGTACTTCTTGCGGAAATGTTATTTATTTATATGTTTAGAAATATTTATTATTGAAAGTGAAGTGTCGAAGAACAAAAACAAAAAAGTGACACACGAACAAAAATAATTTGTTTACCACATCCTCGGAAAGTGCTTCTTCACAGCAATTTTTACCAAAATAAAATGCTCAAAACAGTGATTATCAACATTAATACATGTTTGGGAGTGGGGAGAATTAAAACGTTAAATCTCCCATCATAGCCGAAAACACAGCTGCAAATATACCGTTTTCCACAGATGCATCTGATTTAGAATAGCGTGGCTCACTGTCCTCTACCCATAGAACGCATAGCCAATCACAACTGCCTAGTTGTATTACTGCTGGTAGTTCCAATTTTGATCATTTACTGCAAACTTTGCTGATTCGAAGAAAATGTAAGCATTGATGAACCATTCCTCAAAATTTGTCGCATGATTGTAAAATCACCCTACAATTTCCTTGTTTTAGTTATAGTTTTTCACTAAGCTATATGTTCTTTCCGTAATCTCATTCAATTGATACGGCAACTTAATTTAGAGTTTTTTATTCGATGCACATTTTAATGTATAATTTTTCATGTAATCTTTGAAGTACGTGTTATGAGACATAAATAATTCTATTTCAAATATTCTTTTATAAATGTATAAAAATATACTGTACCCCTCCTGCTCCATACTAAAAAGAATAAATAAATTTCGAATCTAGCTATAATTTTAGTTCTAAATGCCAGATAAATTAGCTATTGGTAAACAGATGTTTATGGTTTAGTGTTTTCCATACTTGTAAATAAGTTGGGGTGGTGGGGTCTACAGATTTATTTTGCATGTAACTTTGCAGTTTTTATACAAACTTTTTGTTATAGACTATGATTTATTGAGTCTTATATACTTATGTCAGTACTGTAATATGGAAATCGAGGGAGTTATTAATTAGGACTGTTTCAATATTAAATTCCGAATTTAGGAAGCTTAACATGACAATGCTCAGAATGGTAGAAAATTTAAAATACGGACTCGTAATGTGCAATTTTAATTGCATATTTATCAATATTTTAAAAACTAGTCGTTTACGAATGAAAAAAAAATCATTTTATTTATTTGCTTTCGGGAAATGTGCTGACTATTATAGAAACAAAATTTTTGCATGCTCACGGTTATAATTTTTTAAAGTACTGTTTTATAAATTGTTATCAAAAAGGTGACGGAATTAGAATGAATAAATATTTGTTGTTTTTATCTTTTCCAAATGGCGTTTAATGAAACACTCCCTGTATGTTATGAATTAAAACTTGAAAGTTCTTGAATAGTATTAGGATATTTACTTTACTGGTTTGTGACTCACACATTATTGCACATAAAATAATAAAAAATTGCGTTTTTTTTTTCTCAGCCTAAGTTGAAATCGTTAGTAAAAATATAGGGTCACTGTTGTATTTTCAAAACTTTCCTCTTCCTTGTGTTTGCACGTCAATTAGAAACCATAACCTTTTTTTATTATTTATTTTCTTCGTCGAGGGTATACAGTATATTTTTGCGTTGTATCAAGCCCATTTAAAAAAAGTTTAAGAAAATGTAATTTAACATTTATAAGGATTCGAAATATTGGTTTTATTATTTTACACGCTGATAATGTATTTACTTTTCTTTAATTTACTTCACTGTGTACTTTTTGCAGACTGACAGTTGACAATATTGAAATTCTTTTGCTAAACGTTGATTTTATTTTCAATTTTTATTTTTACTTTTTTTGTGTGTGACTAATCGCAGCTATCTTGAATTTATTTTCTTAAATTTCAGGCTTATGTTCTAATATTTATAAGCAACAGCATTTGGTGTTTTGCATACAATACCGCTTTCTAATTTTTTTTAAAATTCGAACAGCTGTAAAGCTTTTTGGTATATGCATATAGAATAGTTATATTAATGCACTACACAATAACTGAAATGATTTCAGACTATACCTCATGAATAGAACTTAAATGCCTGCGTGGAATACAGTAGCTTACGGGCTTATGACAGGATTTGGTGTTCGACGATGAGTTTACGAAACTCAACATTTGGTTACATTTATAATGCGTTGGTTAGTTGCTAAATACAATAGAATATTTCTTATTCAATTTCCTAAGAACTGCAATGTCGAAGAAACTCTAAACCGAATGTTATGTTGTCTTTTTAGTAGTATTCTAAAACATTACTATTATTTTCAACAAAACTACACACACATAGTAAAATAAAAAATGCTCATGGACAATTGATTTAAAATACATTGACATCTAACTGGTAAAGTATAAAATATATCTTGATTCTCACAAAAAATTTACAGAATGAGATTAATATTATTGATTTTTGAGAGTTACTTTATATGTTGAACTGTGATTTTGGACTTAGAACCGAATATTGAGGTATGCGAGATAACTACGAATACAGTTGTTTAGTTTAATGAATGTAATGTTTAAGTATAAGAATAATCATTGTAAAGAAAAGTCGTTTGATCTTTTCAACGAACTGTCGTGTTCTTTGGATAGTAGAAACTGACTTATTGTAACCTAATGATTCTAGTTTCTTTATATTAATTCACCATTTGATGTGTTTTGAATTCTCAGTCACTTTTACAAGAATGTGTGTATCAGGTCTTCTGTGACATACAATTTTATCTAAACAACGCTTTCTACGTTTTTAAAATACTTAATGTACCATAATGTACCATAAATGTACCATCTTATAATATATGTTTCTTTTCAATTTCAGTTGCTGATTTTGCTTAATGCAGTGCAGGAGAAGTCACAGTAAAGAAAGTACTGTTAGAGGAAAATTAAAAACATACGTTTCTTTCTGAACTGTTATGTAAAATTTAAACTTATTCATTAAGCTTTTGAAAAATTATTCATCAAGCTTTTGACTGTATCTCTAATAATGATTTAGAGCTCACTCGTTACATATTCTTTTCAATATCCCTATAGTATGGAAAAGATAAACGTATAATGTTCGTTCGTTGAAACGGAATAGCTGTTTTGTTTATGTATCCACATGTACTCGTTTTCAGAAAACCGAAACCTTGAACGATTCAGGGAAATAAAAAGTTTTCAAATCAATCTTCATTTTCTGGAAGTAATTGAATTCCAATTAAGGGTCTTAATTCAGCAGCCATATAACGTTATTTGCAAATCTAGGGAAATCTCTGCCTGGATAAAAGAATAGCGTTTTCTGAATTTAGGCAGCAAAAAGTATTTTAAATAAATGGTAATTGAGATGTTATCAAATACTATTTTAATTAATTAGAGAAATTTCAACTTTAGAGAATAAATCCTGTAACCGGTTGGACGGTTCTGTAAATTGAATCTGTATCGAAAACAGCCACGTATAAGAATTATTCATTAATATTAAAATACATTTAAGAAGAGGTATGTTTGACTTTCAATGAATGAGCAGAAAGCTCCCCATGAAGAAGATCATTGGTGATTGAAATGCAAAACGTTAATGAATTCTATTCGTGTTTAGGACGTATAAAATTTCTCCGCATTTTCTCTAAACCATTTATAGAAAATATACTTTTAATATTATTCTCTACTATTTCAATGTCTTGTATACTGTACAAACACCACATAATCATTAACGTTTCTATTTGATTTACAGTCTAATGCATTCGGAAATGTCAATGTTGAATAAGAAAACAAATAACGATCCCCGTTTTGATTAAGAAACGCTTTTGAACCAAAATATGCCGTTTGTTTAATACCAAAACTTGGTTTTTGTACATTTTTTAGATTAAATTGTAACTAATGTTTTGTCTAAAGTTTTACTTTCGTGAAGATGTTCCATATATATATATATATTAAATTTGCATATGATATATTTTGCCGAAAGTGGTCATCTACATATTAAAGCAGAAGAAAAGTACAGAAAGTTCAATAGCAATATTGTATTTTACTTCATTTTTGAACTTAATACGTGAAAACGGTACTTATCAATTAGGATGATCGTTTAGGCCGAAAAAAATCTTCAGCCGTCAGTCTCACAGAATAGTGGGGACTTAAACTAAAGAAAACGCTAATAGCAAGTTGCCAGGTGGAAAAATAAAAGGCGAGAAACCACGGAGATAAAAGGAAGAGATAAAAAAAGGAGGGTAGGTTAAAAAAAAGGAATGTGGATAAGAATAAAATATGGTTAGTTACTTAAATAAATAAATAAAAATAAATAAACAAAAAAAAATAGAAAACAGAGCAAAGAAGAGAACAATAAAAAAATCTCAAAACACAGTTTTTTTTTTAACATAAAGGACAACACATACTAAAATGTGCTGTCATACATGTTCTAAAATATAGCCGAAAAGTCATATGGCCGAACCGATCGTTCAAATCCGTGGCGTAGCCATGGGGGGTGCGGGCGGGGGTTAGAACCACTTATCCTCCCATGCACTCAATAAGTTACAGAGTACCGCAAAGAGTCTTTTAATGCTAGTAAGAAATTTTAATTTTAATTCATAATATTAAAAAAATGGATGTTTTTCGGTAATATTTTCGAGCAAATCATAAATAAAATGCTAACAACGAGAATTAACCCCTACTAGCAATTTTGCTCGGGCTACCACCGGTCACGCAGCCAGCCGATGACGGCCCGAGCAAAATTGCTAGTAGGGAACCCCTTTCTTATTATATATTCTCCTAATATTAATTATGATTTATTACACCATGCTTTAAAAAATCATGAATACGGAGTAGAAATTTTAATTTTAGCCAAGATTTTGAGCATCTCTGAAAAAAATATCTACAATTATGTAAAAACAAAAAACTGCAAAACTATTTAATTTAATGATTACTCATTATTTTAAACTACACTTTATTTGTTTATTAAATTGATGCCTTTTAAGGCAATATGATAAATAAGTAACCACCAGGCAAATATAAAGCAGTTAAGTGTCGTTTAGTTATAATATCAGATGTAATATCCTAGATGTAATATCTCTTTTTACAATTCAATATCGTCTAACACTGTAAAAGAAATTCTTCTTACACATTAATCATTAATTTCACATCTCAAACGTTTCACAAAATTTTACTAAACATGAATTACTTGTTGAAACTCGTAAGTTATAGTAAACTTTTAAGATCGATACTTCAACATTATATTAAACTACATTCATTTAAAATAGAATTATAGTAGTCGTAACATAGTTTTAAGTATATCATATTCGTATAACCATTTCATTGGTACCACATACGTTAGTGTTTTAGATAAGTAGATTGTTACTAATTTCAAAGAAACTAAGGAAAGTATTTACCACAAGAGATTGTTTACGTAGCTATAGCTTAAAAAATTTTAATATTAAACTTGCAAAGTACTCCACTGCACACATTTTTCTGTTGTATTTATTTAAAACCCATCTAGAAAAAAAATCATCTTTTCGCATTTTTTTCAGACCATGCATTTATTTTTATTTTGTCAAAGTATATCCTATTTGACGTCCATTACAAATTTGGGATTTGTTTGAAGTATTATGTTACGGTGCTGAGGAAAAGCCATCAAGACTCATGATTACACCGTTTTGTGAGAACTTTTTTTTTATTCCATCTCAAAAAATACTAATGATATGTTTCTCTGGGAATACGTTACTCATGATTGATACACTCTCGTGCAAAGAAGCACAAGACATCTCGAGAATTTTTCTTAAAAGTAATGGAATGGAAAGCGTAAAAATGAACGGATATTTTATAGAACTAAAAAATGCAGCGTCAGTTGTACCAAATGAACAGGCATAAATGTTGCATATTTTACAAAAGAGGTCTATAAAGATGATTGTGCAATTCTATGGGCGTATATAATCACAAGAAAACCGACTGGAGAGCGAACTGAAAAGTTAAAAAGAGAAATACAATTTTTTGAAGTTTTATATAATTTTTAATTGAGGTATGCTTTGATCAAAAATGCGAGGAAATCCGACCATTAAATAATATAGCAATATTGTTAATTTTATATTAATTAATTTTTTTAAGTGTTAAAAACAATAGCAGAAGAAACCATAATCTTATAAAAAGAGAAATATAATATTTAGAAGTTTTATATAATTTTTAATTGAGTATGCCTTGATCAAAAGTGCGAGGAAATTCGAACATTAAATAATATAGCTATATTGTTAATTTTCTGTGCGTTCATTGATTTTTTTGAGGTGCTAGAAAGAAGTGCAGAAGCAACCTTAATGGTATTTGCAGTGTGTATTTCCTTTCAAATCTTAGATTATGATCACATTTAATAAAAAGTTTATTGCAAATCTATGGGCGTATATAGTAATTACAAGAAAATCCATCTGAAGAGCAAACTCAAAAGATAAAAAGAGAAGTATAATTTTTGGAAGTTTTATATAATTTTTTAGTTTAAGTTTGCTTTGATCAAAATTGCGAGTAAATCCCATCATTAAATAATATAACTATAATGTTATTTTTATATCCATTAATTTTTTTGAAGTATTGAAAACAATCGCAGAAGAAACCTTTATGGTATTTTCAGCGTATGCTCCCTTTCAAATGTTAGATTATGCTCACGTTTAATAAAATTTTTACTATTGTCATTTTCGAGTATATATATAATGAAACTGATTAATGAAAATACTTAGCTCTTCACTTAAATATGACACTAAACTGTCCTTTCTTTATCAAGAAACGACAGTTTAATGATAAGCTTTATTTACTTATAAGAAACCTTTTAATAATTTAATACCTATTGCATTATATAATAATTTAATATTTAATATAAGTTTGGTAATGTACAGCTTTTACTGAAATAAAAAGATTTAAAAATAAAATATATAAATATTAATTAAATCATTCTGCGACTGAAAAAATAAATTATTTTTTCACATTATTCGATTACTTCAGAACACTAAAAATTATGAAAGATTCTAAATAAATGGAACTACTAAATTTACTTTAAAAGTTGCTTATAGTTACTTATATTTTCAATCAAAGTGGCAGAATAGACAATTTTGTAAATTAAGAAGAAAATAGATACGTATTATGGGGAAAATAAGAATTAAGTGATTTATCAAGCAAAATTTTACTTTATAACAGTTATTTTTTGTACTCTGTCAGATGTTTATGGCAGCATATTATAATCTCACCCTGAATACTTAAATATTTATGGCAGCTGTTTATGATGACTGATAAGATAAATAATATATCTCATTTAATTTGGCGTATGTTTCATGGATTATAAAAAATATTCTTTTATATTTTTATGATTTATTTTAGTATAGTAATAATTTTTATATGATTTATCGCATCTACAAAAATCATGGATACTTCATTAATGTAAATACTTGATAATATAATTACATTATCCGAAAATTATTACTAATTTGTTTATTTTCCATATTTCCCTAGCAAATTTTTCAAACACTTCAAATAGAATATTTCTCTTTCAGGGAAGGTTTCCCCTTTACTCATAATTTTAAAATTCAATTTATGTTCTTTTATATAATTTGCCCAATCAAAACAATAATAATGATAATGTTTAACGTAAAACGTCTTAATAAAATTTAACTTTCTCATTTAAACGAAAGAACCATTTCCAATACAAATTTTCTTTTTTCTAATAACATTCGATTTTCATCATTCAATGTAATCGCGTAATATCATAGATAATGAAATTTAGAAAACTTTCACACTAAAACTAATTAATTAAAACTAACTGGAAACTTAAAAGTTCTAATTTTGTATTTCAAATTTCAGAAAAATGAAGGGAATTCTGCAATTTTTATCCTTCAAAGACTGGGTTTAAACTAATAATTTAAGTTTTGGTATCTTGTGTGCAGTTTAGATATTTCCTTTAGATCGAAGAAAAATATTCTTTGAAAGTTGGACAATATCTATATGTAGATATATACAAAAAATGTTTTGTATTAGATGGTGATTTTAACAAAGCATTAATTGATAATGGCTCTCAAAATTCGTTAATTTCAAATTAATGCGCAACAACTCTAAATTTGCCATTATCAGACACTACTCATCAGTTGGTAGGAATTAATGGCATGCCAGCAGAAACTTGCTTATCTACAACATTGGAGTTTTCACCTCATTTTTCGAATCGATTTCAGCCTTTAACGGCACTCGTTGTTAACATAGTTACTACCCCACTTCCTAACTTCCAGTTATGCAAAGCGACTTGGGCTCATATTCGTAATCTCAAATTAGCCGACCTAGACTTTCAGACAGCAAGCGAAATTGATCTGCTCTTAGGAGCAGATGTATTCGGATCCTTAATTATTGGACCAGCAATGCAAGGACAGCCTGGTGAACCTTTCGCCATACCCACTAGCTTGGGATGCATGTTGACGGGGAAAATGAGAAGTCTTTCCCAAGAGCCATCGTCTCATAGTCAGATGTCAGTCAGTTGTCATGCTTTAAAACTGCAAGAAGTCGTTGAAATAAAATCGGTAGTCCATTGTGAACCTACCAGTTCAAGAGACTCTACGGATGAGAATCATTTTCCGTCTGCTTTCAAGTCAGTAGACTATAACATGTATGTCGATGATGGTTCTTCCTCAGTTGATTCCACGAAAGCTCGGAATTTTGAGCTTACACAGTCATTTAAATCGGGGGACTCTCATTTAAGAAAATGTTTGTCGAATTGGTAAGACTCTCTATCTCATCTACCTGACCCATTTAAAGTTCAAACAGCCTCGCATTAAACCCCGATTCTTCCCAGCGAATTTCAGATCTTCACTGGAACCAATTCTGCTTCCAAATGCAGTCATTCAGAACTATGTCCATTACTCGATTTATAAACTCTTCCCAGCCGGTAAACATTCAAGTTCATGACTTCGGTAATACGTCGACTAATGCATTTACAGAGCTAAGTGATCTCAAAATCTTGAGTAATCCAGGTCAAGTCATATTGACTGCTGCTAAAACTACAATTGAGCCCTTCACTCCCATTGCAATGCCAAGGCTGGAACTTTGTTCAGCTCTTCTTTTGGCGGACTTAAACAATGTGGCTAAAGATATCCTACCATTCACGATCTATAAACCTTTTCTGTGACCGATTCGACAATTACTCTTAGCTGGATTCAAAATCCACCAGCTAAAGGCATCCAGTTTGTTCAACATCGAGCAAACCAAATTCGAACCTTGACAATCACAACAGACTGTCGTCACCTTCTCGGTAAATTTAACCCTGCGGACTGCGCAACTCGTGGCCTCCATCCGCAGCAAATAAAGAGCTGCAAAACTTGGGGGTCTGGTCCCCAATGGTCGTTAGAATCATCAGACACACCTTCGTTCACAAATGTGGTCATTGCAAAAGATGCATCCGAGGAACCTGATCGTCCAAATTCATCCGGTGACACCCAATCTTGCAAAAACTGGAACATACTTGCTCGTTTCTCTTGTACGAAAATAAGAGTCGTTGCTTGGATAAAGCGGTTTGGACACAATGCTCATTCCTTTTCGAAAGTTACGGGCCTTTTAAATAACGGCAAACTCTCCGAGGCCTGTAAAGCTGTAAAACGTCAAATGCTCCTAACCAAATCGCATCCAGAAAAGTCAGTCACAGAAGCATATTTATGCACTTTGAAATGGTTTGTGACACGATATGGTTGCCCCCTGATATTTATTTGTAAAATTACTGTTATGTCGTTGGTGCCTCTTCTTATTTTAAAACTTTACATAAATTAGCGCAGGATGCCATAATTCAGAACTATTCGTTAAACCTTCACCTCTTGCGTCACTTCCTCATTAGGGTTCAGTTACACCACTTCCACTCAGATTTTACCGAACTCATTGCTAACCCAAATCTTAGTCTTTCTTGCAGGTTTAACTTTTTTGGAAAACTGCTGTCGGCTGTCTGGCAGAGGTGGAAAAGAAAATATCTGTATTCCCTGTGCATCACCACTCAGCCTGCTCCGGACGACTTCATGAGAATGGTAACCCCCAGGACTGCTCCAGGAAGCTTCCAGCGTCCGTTCCAGGAGTTTACTCGCCTGCCTTCGATGTCTTCCCCCCCCCCCCCGGGAAAATGTTCGGATAGAAATGCCTATTCATTATATAGACGGTTTTTCGTTCAACTGGAAATGTACACTTCCGAGAAGAAAGTTTCGTGAGAAGGGAAGTGGCAACTCTGTTTTTTTGCCCAGAATCCTTCTCGAGAGTTTCAGTTCTGGTTTGGATTCGAAAGGTGGATAGGCACTGATTTTTCGCTGTTGTAATGCATGTACTTGTTATTCAATTCGGCTGTGTTAACTCGAAATTAATCGAAATCTATTGATTTCCAAATAAATGTATGCAGTGCTAATGTTATTCTGGAGTTATTTGTTTTAATTTTGGGGCCAGTTCTTGTTTTAATTTGCAGTCCTCTGTAAGCGTATTGTTTTGGGGTGAGTATCGTTCTAAATTCCTTATTCAATTTTAAGTCAATATATTATTCGCGATTTTCTTCGAAACCAATTATTTCAGTCGCCCTCACGGGCAATATTTGTTAACAATATGTATACAAATATGAATAACAAAATTAATAATAATTTATTATTTTCCCTCGAAAGAGTAATATTAAATATCTGATATATTACTTTTTACGCACTTTAAAAAAATTATTTATTTTTCTTAATTCAGATTACTTTCTGTTTGGCCATGAAAATTAGAATACAACCTACTTTCTGGCTTTCTTCGAAATTTTATTTCCATTTATAATATGTATACTTTTGCCATTAGTATAATTAAATTTAAATATCTTATACTCATTTGGCTATCAAAATTGCATTAAATATTACTCACTTTCTGGCTTCCTTTCAAAATTTTATTTACATCTACTAAAAGTATTTTTTTTTTCCTTTTCTTTCGTCTTTGTATATATCTTATCAAAATTATTCCTACTTTTTTTTTTTTTTGTATTTCTCATTACTGAATATGATTTTGTATATATTATGTATTATTATATGAAATATGTAATTGTATTTCTGATGTATTCCTATAATATGTTTAAAAAAATGTAAAATGAAACTTCAACTGCCGCTGAAGTTTCACTAAAGAATGGCTTGCTTCAGAAGAAAGAAAAAGTCTTAAACCATGTTGCTAGGCTGCTCCTGGAGTTACTTTCCTGTACTTTCCTGTAATAAGAAATAGGAATAGTACGTTATGCTTAAACAAGTCTTAAAGGTTCGAAAAATATAGAAAACTATTTAAATGATGGAAATTTATATTTCTGAAAATTTGCCATTTGATTTATAAACATGTTTCCGTATATTAATGATTGATTTTAGAATTTAGAATATTTTCCGGTACACTACGACCTTTAATATATATTTTCTTTCTTTTTAGAAAAATGTTTGAACTTGTAGGTATAGTATTATTTTTTTCATTTTTAGTCCTTGCAAAATAAAGTAAAGCGTGTTAGTTTTCTTTTCATCGAGTGATATTCCTTAATTGGTCAGTTTAGAAAGGTATTTTAGGATTTCATTGAAGAGGAAAAGAATAAAAGCTGTATTATCAAAATATTGAGTATGAAAAGGCTTCAAATCTTTCAGAAATTCAGACAATATTTCTCGGTAGTTTCAAATTAAAATTTTAGAAATTCTTATTGTTACAGAAAACTCTGCTTTATTTTTGGGTTCGTTGTTCTAAAATCCAGTAGGTGTTGAAAGTTCTAGTAAAGAGTCCACTTGTCAGGGTGGAACACAAACTTTATTGCTTCTAGAACTTCGTCGAACAATCAGTTGTACAAAATTCACAAGCACAATCATCCGGTAACGTGCTTATAACAGACGTCTTAGTACAGAAGCATTCACAAATGCTGCATTTCTATCACAAAAGAAAACACTTCCACAGGCAAACATTCAACAATCGTAAACAGTCCCTCAATACTCAGCAACGAAGAATTTACACACTTGATTCAAAAACATAGCTTAATAAAGCAAGCAAACTATAGGTTTCAGCAGTATAATTCTCAAATCAATGCAGAAACTGGCTCATCGGAAGATCGATGGCAACTAACTGGAAATCCCCGGCCTGTCTGCCTTTTATACCCCTCGACGTACTTCTAGAAAAATCGGGATGTGTAGAAAGACCCCAAACTATCGCGATTTGATTACGTACTTCATAGAACAGTAATATTATTCTGGATGTGATGTTGATACAGTTAAACAACCTTTACAGGCCCCATTGGAAAAATCGCGCCAAATGTCCAAAATGTCGCTAAGCTTCGCGACTTTTTGGTTAAATATCGCCAAATTTGGCACCAAAAATAAGTTTCCAAAAGTGAGTTCAGCGAATCTCCAATATTTCTCGAGCTTTCTAGAAAATTCTATACAAATCAAAGGGGAAACCCAAAACTCCATATCTTACGTTCTAGTTAACCGATTTTGATGCAACAAAATGCAAACTTGAAATATTTAAAGCGTAGAATACTGATTTTAAACTATTTTAACCATTAAACGGCAGAAAGACAAAGAAATTCGTAACAGTTTGATACAAATTTTAACGATCACCTATAAATTGTTTTGGACGAAATAAATGAAAGTTATTAAAACAAGTCGTTAGAATACATAATTTAATCTTACTTGATAACGAAACTAATTTGAAATTCAATTTTATTACGATATAATTAATCAGAGATAATATAGTATGTTTGAGTATTTTTATTTGATAAATTTTCTGTTTGTAAAAAATTTTGAAAATTTCAGTAACAATTGTGATTACTTCTTATATATACTTAAAATAGCCATGTTAAACACTTGAAAATATCTAACTAACTTCGTGCAAATTAAAAAGTATACTAAAAATAAACTACTTGTTTATTTTTAAATTTTAAACTTTAATGTATCCAAAATCACTTTTAAATTTCTCAAGTTTATAAGCGACTGATTTTTAATTTTTTGTAATAATTTTACTTCATTATAGTTTTTCAGTTATAGATCTAACTAAGTGATATTTAAAAATTCTTATAAGTATTAGCATTAGTAAAATATTATTAAAATCAAATAAGGATGAATATTGTGTGCCACTTCAATTATTGGTTGAGAAAATGCACAGATATTTTTAATTAACGGTTATAAAAATTTATAAACATTATTTTTGAATCTAAAAATTTTCCTGACATTACGTTTTTCATGTTTACTACTAAATTCCATGATAGATTTTTACATTAATGCTGCCTTTAACTATTAACAAATTTAAACCCACCGCTACAGGTAGACGAAAGTAAACATTTTTATAGGTCTTTCACATAAACATGAAAAGTGCAGTAATTCCGAAATATATCCTCATTTTCAAAGCATTATTTTGTAGATATTTTATCATTTAAAAGCTCTTATGCCAATTATTATACTAGAACACGAATGTAAATTTGAAAATATGTTGATGAAAATATTCTGCTTACCAGAAAACGAATGTAAATTTCTTGTACACCAATGTAATTAGTTTATACAATGTTTCTGAAAAAATTAATTCATTTTGCATGGTTAGTTTAAAATGAAGAAACCTCAGAGTTTTATTTGTGAGGTAATAACTTTCCTTTCATCCTTTCATTTTCTTTCACCCTTTTCAATTCATCCTTTTGACAAAAAATATATTAAAATGACATTTTTTTGAGGCAAACTAATTATATAAAATGTATATATAATGTTCAGTTTTATAATAACCTATTTAAACCACTGAATCATCCAGAAATTGGTAATTTATATATATTTAAAGCTTGAATGGGATAAACTTTTTTACAGAAACACGCTTCAAAAATAATGAAAAATATTCATCAACAAAAATTTTAGGTGGAACATCTGGAAATTTTGTCTACTTAAAGATTCTATGTTTCATATTTTACTGTAACAGGAATAAAGATGGAATAACCCAGTAACAGAAGTATTCGATGTGGATAAATGACTATTTAGTAAATACCGTTATAGCTTTTCTTGGATTGTTTGCCCTTTATGTGAAATTTAGAACTAAGCAACCCCCCCCCCTATACAGAAAACAACTAGTTTGTATTTTAATGAATCAAGAGGTCAGTTATAAACTCTCGATGTTTTTGACAATTATTAACGATCTACTTACTGCATGTTCTAGAAAAGTCAAGATACTCCAAAAATCTATAATATTAAATCAATAAACCAAATAAGTAATTTTACAATACTGAACAGTAATTTTAAATTACTGAACTGCATATAATAGAACAAAGCGGTTAACGTACAAATTAATAAGAAACACGCCATACAAAACTTTAAATTATTAAATAAGGTAAAATATTAATAATATTGCATAAATCAACAGATTTCTGAAATATTTAGCAACTGTGCACAATTTTATACTAAATATGGTTCTATGTATCGCATGGATAATCAGATATAATAATCATGAAATTATTCTAAATACTGTTTTATCTTATGCTATCAGTTGTATAGAACAGAATAATTCATCCAGACTGATTGCAATCACGTCTTTGCATCACTCGTTTGCTTAATTTTAAATGATCATTAGTTGTTTCGGTGAATCTTCTTAGGTAATTCAAGTACTATCAGCAGACAAGCCTCTAACTTTCAGGACTAATAGTGCACCAATTGAAATGCAAGCACTCATGATTTGAGCATCAGAGATTGTTGCATCGCCTAGAGTTTGAGGTCATTAATTAATGACTTTAACTGGGATTCCGGAGGTTGTAGATGAATATCTAACGGGTTAGACTTATCTTTTAAAGAGTATTTGTCGTAAGAAATTAATTAATTGAATACAGTTTTTTAAGAAGAAAGGGTGATTTAATGTTAGTTTCTATTAATTTTAGTTAATTTCTTAACGTTTCTCAGTATCGGTATTCCAGTTAACTCTATACAAAACTAATTTCGTAGAAGTAAAACATGTACTAACCATTATAATGATTTAAGTTAAGAAGTGTACAAATAAGAACTAGTAAATAGGAGGAAACATACTGTTTGTTTATAATGATTGTTAATATAGAATAATCTGCATGAGAGTTATACTATAACATATCATAGTATAATACAAATTTAGGATTGTTTATATTAATCACTTAATGTCATTAATATTCAATAATTTATCAAACTGATCAAATTAAATAGGGCCTGAAAACAATCCCCAGGGACAAAATCCAATCACTGGATTAATGCATTTACCTTAGCATATATTCAAACCGGATGTTTCAGACCGTTTGGCCAGTGGGGCACTTTTCAAATTGTTGCCCTTAGACGACTTCAATTAGAATATCATGCAGTACTTCTTACACCATAAGTTAATCAGGAATCTTTTTATTTCAAAATATCGAAAAAAAAATTTTAGGATGACCATAAGCACAAAAATTTCTAGCAACATAATTGAAGTCCTGCTTGTATGCAATATTTAAAAGAAAAGAACACACCGGGTAATAGAATACTTACTTATTTATTTCCCTTTTAATGTTTTTTGCAATTATCGGCAGATATTAAGGAAAAAGTTCTTAAACTTCGAAAATACAAAATTAGCACAAAATGAAAATTTAATTTCTAGGATTCAGGACTGTTTACAGAAAAATGAGTAAAATCATCAAAAAAGATTAAGAATGCACTTTTGTGGTTTGTAAAAAATGTTTCAGAAGTTCAACGGAAATTGTTGTGTAAGTTGGGAAATAGTTTTATTCCCAAAAATAAAGTTTTGTTACGTAAGTTTTGCAAGCATTTCTATGATTATAGTAAAACTTAATATAAGTACGTTTATTTTATCACATCTTAGACATCTTATTTTGTTCGCGCTGATTTAAACGATGAGTTCATTGAATATTTAAAATGTTTTTAAATGAATAAATTTACATAGATAAAGCAGCAATTATTTAATTTTAATATTTCTAGAAATAGTTATTAAAAGTATGCACATATTATCATTTGTTTTATTGTTAGTATCAGCTTACACAATAACATCAGTATTTTAAGTGATACGCAGAAAATGAGAGAGCACTTTCGAAAATGAAATACTAAGTACATCATCTTGACCTTTGAAATTCAGAATCTTACCCTAATATAAATATTCTTTAAAAGCAGGAAATTCATGTCATGAAGTTTTCTTTAAGTAATAGAACCCCGCTGATAAAACATTATGACTTCCTGAGAGAGACCTTTCAACGTCCCGCCAAGAAATATTTTAATCTACATTTTCAGGCCCCCGATGTTTATCTTATGCAACAAATATTTGCTTTTCAGAAATTAATTTAAGAGAAGTCTCTCTTATAAAACTGTATATTGTTGTTTTGTAGATACTTATTTACTATTTCTGATGCCTCATAAAATTGTAAAGAAAACAGGTATGTTTATAAAAATATATAACAATATTCCAATAAATGAGGCTTGTAGTGTTACAAAATTAGCTCAATCAATTCTAAAAATTTTTTCTGTAGATACAAAAAATGTTTCCCGGAAGTGCACACTGTTTTAGCCATTTTATTTCAGTATCACTGTTAAGATATGAGGGCTTTTTGAATGTTTAAATTAAGTTTTAAATTTAAAACTCATTATTTTAAAGAGTCATCATTTAAAATAATTAAAATAATCATTTAAAATATTAGGTTTTTCCAAATTTAAAATAGATGTTTGGATTGAGCTGATTTTGTTGCAATTGGGGGGATTTGACGTAGTTTTCTTCCACGATGCTAAGTATTCTCTGAAATCTTGTTGTTTGTGTCTTAATTCCTGTTATTTTCCATATTTATACGGAAAGAAGTGTATAGGTTGGAAAGGGAATGATTTCTTTTTCTAAATTTTAACCGTGAAGCTATTCATTTCTATTGCTACAACGGCACATTGGCAAAATTTCTCCTTTGAAAAGATCATGATCTCTAAGGGCTTCTGAAACATATGCAAGACAAGCAACTCTGATCACACAAGAGTAATATTGTCTGCAACAATATAGGTGTAAACAGGTTAAACATTGACTGCACAGGGAAAATTAAATACTCATTTAGGTCCGTTTACATGGGAAAATGGAAAATCCCGGGTAAAAGCAGAGTATAGGGAAAAACACGCAATACATCATGGGAAAGCGAGGTTATCCCTGCATATACCCTTCACTGGACTAGGAATCTTTCTACCCCGCATTTTCCCCCTACTTAGGGGAAGCGGGGTAGAAAGCAGCGAATTGACCGGCATTTTCGTCCAAGTAAACGGGCCCTTTGAGTATGCAACTGTTAGTGTATATTGCGGCATTTAAACAACTTTACATTTTGACCTGGTTAATGAATCTCATGGAGTAAATCTATGTTAAAGGGGCATGAAATAGTTTTTTTTTTTTTTTTAAACAACAGTCTTAACTATTTTCATTCACCCTTTCATAAATCTATTCTGACACTGAAAAATTCAGTTTCAGTGGTAATAAAATAGAATTAACTTTTAATTTTCATTAAGAAAGCGTAACTAAATACTGCTGAATGCTGCATTTAAAATTTAGTTCAATTTTCACCGTAAATTGTAGCGCAATGCAATATGTGAAATGAACGAAGCTCAAAAAATCTACGAAAAAAAAAAAAAAAAAATGAACGGTTAGTGTAAGAAAGTATAGAATTTAGCTTTTATTAAATACAAGCCTCAAAAATCCGCAGTACATATGCAATCCAACATGTATACAAAGACAGAGCAGGCTATTTTGCACCGAATAAAATTTTGTACTAAACATGAGTAATATATGAAATTACATTGTACATTAAATTTTATATATCTTAAAACTTCACTTTCAGAAAAGCATCTTTAATTCAAAATAGTATTGAATATCATACCAAAAATGTTTCTACCGACAATTTCCGCTTTTTAATATATTTCTGTGGGTTCATTAGAAAATATATTTCCTTGATATGATATATTCCAAAATGCTTTTACTACCGTGCCTCTAAATCTTACGTGTTTGCAGTCGTATTTTAGACATTTCAAATGCATTCTAATACATTTCTGAGTAGTGGTTTTTCAAAATAAATCTATTATCTGTATTCCAGTCACGCTACAGATGAAAATGAAGACAAGATACATATTTTACATACTCCTTTACTGGGTCTTTCCGAAGATAAACATTTTACATACTTTCTGTTTGCTATAAATAATAAAAGGCCTTGTGTATTTTATACACGTGTATTAAAATGTTTTTATGCATGCATAAATTCTTTTAAGTATGTTATATATTCGGAAGATATTTTGCTATAAATCGCATTTCAAAATTTCTGTCTCTTGAGATTTGTGAGATTTAAATAGTAAAGGTATTAAAATAATACATAATGTACAATTTTTTATTGCTAAGAAAATTCTCAAATAGCATTAGCCATTAAATATTTTTCTATTTTCGTACAATTTAAAAAGAAGTTAATTAATGCTAACTTTTTAAAAACTTTATCCAAGGAATACACATCCAATTAAGAACCTACAATTTCGCATAAATTTTCTTTCTTTATCAGAAAAAAATATATACTGTGATTATATAACATGGCTGATCGTTTCATGAGGGCGTACCTTGGGATAAAAATTTCATTTTGTCAAGAATAGTGATTTTTGTGTGTGTAGAGCTGATAGTTTGTTTACGTAGTTGCAAAAAATAATTCTTATTACTGCCTATCGGCTAAAATAATTTATATTGAGGTAGTGTCTAAATGGTGCATTGGATCAAGTCCAAGTTGGGTATGTTTATTATAGGTTACCGTCACACAACCTGCATAGATTTTGATGTATGTCGAGCTTATAGGTTTTATGCAGGTCTACAAAAAAGTTTTCTTACACATTACGTCCTGTGGACTGCAATTTTTGAAACTGCACAGCGTATGTGTGATGGATTCGATTGTGTTCAATTACGCACGCATATTATAGGTCACTGCACTGTCTGAAATCGAGTGTAGATTTTGGTATGTATAGCTTACAAAAGCTACAGAAAAGTACAGGTGTGTGTAGAGCTTACAGGTCTACAAAAAAGTATTCTTATACATTCTGGATATACACTCAAATTATTTGAAGTGGGGGGATGTATCCCAGGCAAGTCATTCTGTAGCCATCGACTTGACGTTTTTGATAGCCGATATATTGGAAGAACGAAGAGGCCAAAGCAATACTGTGCAATTTGATGATCCTGAAAAAGTCTTGAAAACTGCGTGCTACATGTGGTCGCACATTATCATGTTGGAATATGGCTGCTGTCAAACTCTGAAGGTACCTGAGAACAACGGGTTCCAACACCTCAGAGATGGCTGGTGAATGTACCGGCAATGTTTACTAAGGAGGTGCGGTAGTGGTATCCAATACCACTCCAAAACATTATACTGAGTGCAGAACCAATATGGCCGGCCATGCATAAGGCAAGAGTTCACCAGTCTCTAACCACGGTGTCTCCAGACTCTGTTCCGACCATTGTGGTGTATGTTGCAGGCAGAAGCGGGATTCGTCAGTAAAAACAATGTCGCTTCGTTCGGCTGTCCATGTTTGTCGTTTATTTTACCATTGCTGGCGCAAATGCCTGTGGTTTTAACTTAATGGTAAATGCAGCAATGGACGTCTTACGAACATTCCACTCTGCTGCAAACGACGTCGAATGGTAGATGCGGACACCGATTGTTTTGCAAGCGACCAAATTTGTTGTGATATGTTTGGTGATGTACAGAGCTATTCATCATTGTCATGTGTCCAACATACCTGTCATTACGCGTAGTGGTGACGGGCACGATGGATGCAATCGGCAACAAGTGATTTTAGATCACAGTTGCTTCGTTCCGTCAGACATATCAATTCCGAGAGAATTTGTTAAAATGTAATTATCCGAAAAAGGTATGTTTGGCTGTCTTAGATAACTCTTACATTTCACTTGTTTTTTAAGGTAAAACAAAACTAAACAGGGGCTGTCGGCCTAAAGAGGGTATGATTGGTGCGTAGGAGTTTTTAAAGGGTTCTAACGCATGTTCACTCTACATCTGGAGTAAACTACCAAAACTACAGACCATTAGATCGACAGCCGCACGGAAGACCAGAACCTTTAACCGTTACACTTCGGTCATTTACCATGTTCACTATCTTATTCACTGGGCCATTAGGTCGGCCCACTAGATAACTCTTACAAAGAGTGTGAACGTGACATTACATTGATTTTTGATACTTAACAATTTTAGGACTACTATAACTTAGTCTGTTTTATTCGAACTGATGGAGTGGGAAAGAAAAGAGGATTAAATTAAAAGAAATCCTAGTATTAATACTTTAAAATTATAAATTTGCTCGCTGGTATAGAAGTTCTCATTTAAAATAAGCATTTTATCAATAAGAATTATTCAAGGTTTTTTTTCAATAAAAAGTAAAAAGTCACGCTGAGCTGAATATACATACATACATACATATATACATACATACACACACACACACACACACACATATATATATATATATATATATATATATATATTTGACTGTCTGAGATTAAATATGTCATTTTAGTTTGTAGCATGGAATTTCATTTTCAACTGTAAATAACAAAGTTTTGAATATAATCATCTAATTATATCCTATTAATTACATTTGAATATAATAATAGGCGTTTGACTCCTCTTTTTGTAAATAAATAATCAATGTAAAGTAATTTATTCAATTAAATTGAAAAAGACAGAAAAAAAGGAACAGTTTCAAAAACATTCTTATTTTTCTGAAATCGTTCTAACAAAGTATTTTCTTGTTTTTGGAGTGCTGTCGATCCATTTTCACGTGACACACAAATCACAGGATACTTACGTTTTAACCCCTATTCCGCTAAACACAATGTGCTGCGTCAAATTATCCGACAGCGGATGATAGATTATTTTGAAACATTAAATATGGAAGCCCATTACTCAAAGAGTTTATTTTTCTTCTTGAGTTAGCAGGCTTTACTTCTAACAAATTAGTTTTTGTTCTGCTGAAAGAATTTTTATTTACTTCAAGAGCCTAGTTTGACAAAATTTTTTCTTTCTTTCTTTCCTTTTTACTATTGGTGTTCTAAGGAAAGAAGCAATTTATTTTATAGGATGTGTGATATAAATATGAATTATGAAAGGAACTAAAAGCACGTTACCTTATGTCGAAGATGATAGAAGGAGCTCTACTACCGTGTGATTAATACTGAAAGAGGGCCCGATTTAGAAAATTCTTGACTATAGGCACAACCTGGGATGGGGGCCCCACAACATTGATGCGGCAGCGTGGAATTTACAAAGGTAAATTACAGTCTGACTGTGATCAGCTGTCAAAAGTCTGCATCCCCTCCCCCCAAATGGCGGTTGTCTCTTAATTTTGAATATGAATTTAACAAATTCAAGCTGTACATAAAATACCATGAAGAATTTACAACTTTTTTCAATACTTGGTTATAAATGCCATCCAGTCATCAAGCAGATTGACAACTTGTTTAAAATATTGTTTGAAAAAATTTGAAAATGCATATAAAAATCAGCCATTAAAAAAATAAAATTAAGAAAATTTGAATTGGGATTTGTTTGTGGGGGGCCTCAACATTCGGGAGCCCTCGGACCGGGCTTACTGGGCCTAGTGGAAAATCAAGGCCTGGTCTTACATATAATAATACATGATTATTATTTGTTTGAAGTACAGATTTCCACGGTGCATCAAATTCGGGTATAATGTGAGAGTGTGCATGCCCTTCAATAAAAAAATACATTATATTTTTTTGAACATTTCACTTTTGACAATTTTATTAAAAATACACCAGACTCCGGTCCTGAAATGGAAAATTTCCGTTACAAAGCATGTGAATACCGTGTATACCCTCTCAAAAAAGTATTCGAATTCGAGAGAAATTTCCTATATTAATTTTGTGAGTAACAATTTTTTTCGAGATTACATGCAGATCAAAACAAATATTAGAAGTTCTGATTCTGAACTACACATCTACTTTATACAAAGAACAACACTTGGTAATGAAAGATATATAGGAAAACTGACTTCCATACTTTTTTGTGAGGGTGTGCACAATATTTCAAACTGATTATATGTTGAGGAACAAACATTTCTTTGTTCCCATTCGTCGAATTTATTTTTGCTATTTTTTCAAATGGAAAGCATTTTCTGATATGAAATCGCGTTTTTATTAAATAAAAAAAATATTAAACATCCAACAGTACCTCTGCGTAGACATGAGCATCTGTAGTTCTTTCAAAGTGTCAAAATCATTACTCAATTCAGTCAGCATATATTTATATTCATATCTCTGGCACTTTTTAGAATGTAGTTCTCAAATGTGCGGAATCATTAGATGTATTCATAAATTTTGTATTTATAAATTTAGAATTTATTTTGCATGATTTTATTTAAAAAATGCACCCATAAAAATAAGTGTCACATAACTTTTTTTTTGCTTCCATAAATTTCTTTCGAATAAATTTAAATTTGTCAAAGCGACTAAATTGTTTTCGATACGCTATCAACAGCACATATAAGTTACTACGTTATATTACGCGTGCTTCCTATACATAAGTACTTACAAAATGTCTGAGGTAGCAAAAAATTTCCTCGAAATCTAACAAAATCGCAGTTATTTTTCACCCAAAAACGTTAGACGCATACTTATACTAAGTTTTAAGATTACAAAAGTTCTCCTTCATCATAAGGACTTATACTATCAGCAATTTTATATTTGCTCTCTTAATCCTCAAATTTTTATCGGAACTCACATTAAGAGTGTACGTGAACAAACTTTCTAAGACTTTTATCAGACTAGACATTAACTCCAGACTGTAAGAAAGAAATTTCAATATTACGCTCAACGGAGGACAAATTCACACGCAGAAAGGGGGCATATGGGTAAAAAGATGGGTAAAGCTAATAGCGCTAATCTACAATGTATAGTGTAGAACGCATTTCTTTGGTAAAAGATCATCCTTATTAATTTCCTTTTATTGAAAGCAAACTTGTTAGTTTGTGGCTGTTGTTTTCATTTGATTCCGAAAGTGTCCACAGCTTGTACGCATCCCTCTGCTTTGTATCCTCATTCCCTATTTTGATACTTGGGTCGTTCACTTAGCGCATGCGCATTTGCGTTTAAGGGTGCGCTTAAGCTGGAGAACATTTTGTTTCAACTTACTGGTAAAATACTGAAATTTAAATTCTGATATGAAATTTAAAGTATTAAAGAACTGATTTGAAAAGTTTGTAAAACTTAAATGTAGTATAATTTAATGTAAGCCGTTCGTATAATTAATTCTCTTATACTACTACATTTTTATAGTATTTTCACACTTCATTTACTTTCAAAAGAAAGTATTGTGTTTGCTTTAAAAAAATTAGAAAAAAATCTGAAACACTTTTATACTTTAAGTACGCACTAAAGTGTTATATAATAAAAGTGTTTTATAATATATGCTGGGTCCCTTTTTTTTCGCCCTTATTCCATTTAGTTGGAAAGTGTATAATTATTTATGAATGTGCCGCGTTTGTCTTTCTTGTTCCATAAAAACACTTTTCAGAACTGAAATCTGTATTAAAATTGCCTTCTAAAACTGTTTTACAATCTTCGTCAGGCATATTCTAACTATTCTTCACTTATATAAAGGCTGATCAGAGTGTGTTTATCGTAATCCATGAGTATACAGTATTTGTTTTCCTTGTTTCATAAAGCACTTCTTTGGAAATGAAATCTATATCAAAATCGCCTACTGAAACTCTTTTACAGTCTTCGCCAGACATGTTCTATCTATACCTCTTTGTTAAAAGCTGTAGAGTTTGCCAGTTTCTAGCCAAATATGGAAGATATCGCCAAGCTGGGTTCACTTTTGGGATTTACATTTGAAACCAAACTTGGCGATAAATCATGAAAAGTTACAAAACCCTAGCTGCTTTCAACATTTTATACTCTTTTTTCTCCCGCTATCTGGCAACCCTGTTGAAAAATAAACGAAAACGTGGTGACGTCCGCATAAAAATGTCGACAAATTATCTCGACAGAAAATATATGGGTGAAAAAAATTGCACTCCAGTACTAAAAAATTACCATCTCTTTTTCAGAAGATTTATTAGTAATTTTTCCCCTCCAGTTCAGATTTATAAAAAAAAATTGTTTACAAATTTTGCCATTTTAGTAGGTTAGCTATATAAATAAAACGAACTGTAAAATGTCAGTTAGTTTGTCTGTGTCTCGCGTAGCTCCCAGACGGGTGATCGTAGACCTACCAAATTTTGTATAGAAATTCTCCAGGACGGGTCCCGACATACCTCGCAGCGATTTTTTCGAAATTCGAATAATTTTAGGAGATATCGATAAAAGAACTTGTCGCAAAAGGCTAATTTTTGCTCTCCGCCATTTTGCAATTGTTAAGCCCCGCAGTGGAAAAAGTCAGGATTAAGCATATCTAAGTTGCATACCTAAGTAAGCATATCTGAAGTAAAAATAGAAGAATAACAATTATTTTTTGTTTATATTTGTAAGGTTATTTTTTAATTAAAAGATCGTGTGCATGTGAAATCAGAGCAGGAATGAAATGAAGTAAATAAAAAACTTTGTGTAAAAAACACACATAAGATGTTATAGGTAAGAGGATACGTATGTTTCAGCCAAAAATTGTTTTGGCCTTCTTCAGTCCAAGCCCTTCGTCGCAAGCCAAACGGGTAACGCCAAACAGTCAATCGCACCTTGGATAGGAACATTAGTAAATAAAGATTTAACATCAAGAGAAAGCATTTTACAATTAGTAGGAGAAAGAAGTTTAACTTTGTTAACGAAATCATAAGAGTTTTTAACAGTGCGGGTATTACTAGCAGTCAAAGGTGAGAGAGTATGCGAGAGGAAACGTGCAAGGTTATAAGAAGCAGTACCAATGTTACAAACAATGGGGCGAAAGGCAAGAGAAGGTTTGTGAATTTTAGGAAGGGCATAGAAACGAGCACAGTTAGCAATAGAAGGAATAACAAAACGTTTAGTTTGAGCATTTAAGATTACAGAGGACTTCACAGTGTGTTTAATTTCAGAAAGGTGACTGTTAGTAGGATCAGAATTTAATTTAGTGTATGGACCAGTGGTTAGCATGTTATTAATACTATCAACATAAGAAGATTTATCAAGTAAAACAGTCTGGCTGCCTTTATCAGCTTTAATAATGAGTAAATTAGGGTTAGAATTGAGTTCTTTGAGAGCAGTTTTTTGAGAACGAGAAAGGTTAGATTTGGCATACATATTATTTGAAGAGATAGTATTAGCAATAAGATGTCGCAAAGTATCAAGTTGGTTAGAAGAGAGTTTATTATTTTTAAAGGAGTTTTCCATAGGAGCAATAAGTTTGAAAACCGAAACGTTGCTAACACGAGAAAAATTCAAACCTAAACTAAGAGCATCTCTCTGAGAATCAAGAGGAAAAGCCTTTACGCGAGTTTCATTATTCTTCTAATTAAATTAAAGAGTTTATAGCTTTAGTAAGCGTTTGTATTTAACAAACTGTTTTCATTTTTAATGGCTCTTTCTATAAAACAAACCGAGGTCTTGCTATGGGTAATTCTCTCTCTCCTCTCTTATGTGATATTTATATGCATTGTTTTGAAGAGAAGCTCTTCAAGGTCTTTAATTTTCCGTGCTGGGTCAGATATGTTGACGATACTTTCGTTCTAGTGGATTCCAATTGTGATATTTCTAACTTACTTTTGATTGTTAATTCTGTTGATCCGTGTATCCAATTTACTCTAGAAGAGGAGTGCAACAATTCTATAACTTTTTTGGATGTTCTTGTTTCTAGGAATCCTGACTGTTTCTCTACTTCTGTTTTCCGCAAATCCTTTTCTATATCTTTACCTCCTCATGCCCTATCTAATCATTCTTACCAGCAAAAAACTTTCTGCTTTTTACACTTATGTGTTTCGTGCTTGTCACATCTCTCGCGACCGTGGAATTGCGAATGGTAGATCGTCTGTTTCCGAGCGGTTATATTTAATTGAGGCATTCCTTTGGTTCCGATCCACTTGCGATAAAAGAAAACATACTCAATAGATCACTCAAATCTTCTGGATTAAACTAATTTTTAATATTTACAGAGAACTATGTACAAAATGATGCAACTATGCTTTCCCATCATGGAAAATAAAAAAGTAAATTACACATCACATTTTGTTTCCATCGAGAGGAGAGACACATTGTCCTCTCTCCCTCTCTGCATCCGTTCGAAACTAAACTGACCCTTCTTTTTTTCTCTCGCTCCCTTGTCCAAGCGGGAGCTTGCTGAGTCGGGGGTGACGTCAACTAGGGTCAGGGGTCAGCATCGACCCTCCCTGGTGAAAGCACATAGATAGAATAATACTGTGTGAGAACACGGGTTTCCAAGGGCGCGACATTACGCCCCCACCTAAGAGCGAAATTTGCCCTTAAAGGCTGATTTCCTCCAATTATATAATATATACGAAACAGTCTCACAGGTGATCTATGAATGACCTATCCTTACAAAGTAAGATACAGGGATTTTTTTTTTAAACTTTCACTTTGATTAAAAAAACATTATAGTAACTCAAAAAACACATACAAAAATAATAAACTAAAATACACCTAAACAAACAAACAAAAAAAATATTACCTGATAAATTACAAATCAAACAGAAATTAATTTTACTCATCCTGCTTTAGTCTTGAAATGGCATCTGCCGCTTTATGATTTTTACCTGGCCTGTGGGTGATTACATATTTCCATCTTTGAAGCGCCAATGCCCAGCGTGTGAGCTTTGAGCTTCTGGGAGTCACTTCATTTAAATATGTTAGCGGATTATGATCAGTGATGATCTCCACCGTTCCCCCGTGAATCCACTTATCAAATTTATTGAGTGCAAAAAGTACTGCCCAAGCTTCCTTTTCAATACTCGCCCAATTTTGCTGAGTTTCAGTTAACTTTTGGCTGGCAAAAGCTATGGGTTTATACTCTCCATTCTCGTCCTTTTGTGTCAGACAACACCCAACAGCTAAATTGGAACTATCGGCATGCACCTGAAATGGTTCTGAAAAATTAGGTGTCGCCAAAGCAGTAACCCCACACAGTAATTTCTTTAGCTTTTGAAAAGCTTCCTCATGCTCTCCTTTCCATGGAATATTGGTACTCGGTGAATTTCTCTTGGTCAAATTGGTTAAAGGTACCGAAATCTGAGCAAAATTAGGGATATATGCTCGATAAAAACCCATAAGACCTAACACTGACCTAACTTCCTTTTTGGTAGTTGGTTGTTTTAAATTTTTAATAACAGCCACTTTTTCTTCATCTGGGGCGTGTTTTCCCCCTCCAATTCGATGTCCTAAATATTTTATCTCCGTTGCCGCAAAAGTACATTTTTCTAACCGAACGGAAAATCCTAATTTTTCCAGATGACTGAAAACATTTTCAATGTGTTTCATATGGTCAGCGAAAGTTTCTGAAAATATGATAGCATCATCGATGTAGGCCTGCGCGTACTCGCTGTGCTCTTGTAAAGCTAAATTCATTTCCCTTTGAAATGTGCCGGCCGCGCCTGATAAACCGTAAGGCATAGTTTTAAATTGCTACTGTCCTGAATGTGTGGTAAAACTTGTTAATGGTTTGCTCTTTTCTTCCATGGGGATCTGCCAGTACCCTCTTAAAAGATCTATGCTTGTTAACCATTTAGCTGACCCTGCAACATAAATTAACTCTTCCCGATCTTTCATGGGAAAGCTGGGGACCTTAGTTACCGCATTTAACCCTCTGAAATCCACACATAACTGAGTCGTTGCATCTTTCTTTGCGACACAGACAACTGGATAAGCAATTTCTGCGTCTGAAGGTTCAATTAAACCCAAACACAGTAATTCCTTTACCTGTTTATCTACCGCTTTACGATATGCCATTGGTATTGGATAACAGTGAGGCTTCTTCCTACTCACTCCTTCTATTAATTCTATTAAAAAAAAAATTGTGTTCTATTTGTTTTTTGTTATTTTGTTTTGTTCTGTTTTCTCTTTTTTGTGTGTGTGTGTTTGTATTCGTGTGTTCCTTTTTTTATTATTATTAGTATTTTTTTATTTATTTATTTATTCCCTTTTTATTTCTGTATTTTTGTGCTTCTTTCCTTTCCCATATTTTATTTAAAATTTTTTTTCTCCCCTGTCCGGGGTTTTGTTCGACTTTTCTTTGCCCCTTGAAGCAACATCTTGCTTGTTTATCTCTTTTCAGTTCCCTGTGTTTCTTGCGACGAAGGGCTTGGACTGAAGAAGGCCAAAACAATTTTTGGCTGAAACGTACGTATCCTCTTACCTATAACATCTTATGTGTGTTTTGTACAAAGTGTTTTTATTTACTTTATTGTTTAACACCAGTATTTTGAGTGTTTTTTCCGAGGAATGAAATGTTTTATACTCTAAAGAAAGATAAGATTTAGAAATTTTCCGAGACCAAAATGCGCAACTTTTTAATTTAGCGAAAAATAAAACGGTTAATATGTCATTTTGAGAAGATGATTCTAGCGCTTGGCGCAGTATAATAAGAGCGTATTTTTAATTTAATATAAATTTGCAAGAAACCCACTGTATCATGTGACTGATGCTCTATCATCGTTAAATGATGTTAAAATAATTTTTTATCGTCATTTATTAGTCTGCTACTCTGATTATGAATACACCTGATTAGGTGTTTAAAACGTTCATCCAGTTCGAATTGTGCATTTTTCTGCGCAGCTTTTCCCCATCTATTTCTAATGTATTACATACAGAAAAAGGATGTTAGAAATATGAATTTTAATTTTGTTTAATCACACTCATGAATAATGATACACTCTCCAATTTAATAAAATAAGGAAAAAAATAGGGAAGACCCATGGATTATAATACGCTTTTACATATAGCACTTTAGTGCAAATTTAAATTCTGAAAGTGTTTCAGATTTTCTTAATTTTTTTTCTTTCCGTTGTTTGACAAAGGCCAATATATGCAGAAGCTCTTCAGAATTAATATAGGAGAAAATAATTTGTACCTTTTTGTAGGTTTCTATCATTTAAACATCTTATTTTTGTAAGCGGGGGCTGTCCGACAATCTAAGCATCGCATCTGGGCGCCGGATTCGAAGGGGCGTCATTTCGAACTCAAAAACTAAGTGGAGCATAAAGGGGGGCGTTTTTTTTACGTTAGCAGGGGGCGCCACTTACCGTAGGGCCGCTCCTGTTTGTAACCATCTTAATTTTAAATTCCATTTAGAATCTGAGAGATTTCAGTGCCAAGGAAGTCGGTGAGGAACAGGATTCTCTTTGAACAAGATTTATTAAGATGGCAAACCAACTGGGCGCCGGATTCTGCTAAGTGAATAATTAGCACAGATATAGATTTTATCATAAGAGTTCCATCGTATAATAAAGGTTTTCTTTATTTAAAAATTATCAATATCACTTTAATTATCCCGTTAAAAACGAAATACAAAATGATTGTATTTTTTTCGACATTTTATCGCGAACTTTCGAATGTACATAAGCTTCATTTTAAAAGGATCATTTGCTCTGTATTTATTGCGTTAATAGAGGAATGAAATGGATACAAAATTTATGGAGATCTACTTTAAATACAATTGCTTTTAAGAGACTCTAATATCTTAAGACGTGTTATTATACTTTATTGAAGTCACGTTTAGCCACTTTGTGGAAGAGCATACTGACTTCAAAAGAATTTACAATCAGAAATTGTAACAGACGTCTCTTATGCGCATCATAAAAAAATCTCTCTTTGAATTATAATAACTGTAACATTTCTTGGAAAATATTCCTCATACATGTGAATATTCGCTTGTGTTATTTTTGCTACACGAAATATTTCGGGAAAAGAAGTTGTTCACGTATTTTCCCAACAACACGTGTCAGTCTTGTCTATATGAAAAAGCTTGCTGAATAATCATTCTTCACTGGTGTGATACAAGCATAAGCTCGTTTTACGACTTGTCTAGTTTTATAGGTTGCCATAAAATTGTCTGATTCTAAGATACATTTATGCCATAAAAGTCTTTCTTAAATCACAGTATTTTCCTTTTCTATTTTAATTTTAACTGGTATTGGTATGTATTAGATAAATAAACTTCTCGTAATAAGCACGTATAATGAATAAAATTATATAAAATTATTTTTGAGAAACCTAAACTCTTAATTCAATTTTCAGCATTCACTTTCCAGCTTGTGAGCTGTTTGATATTTTTGAATTTGAAGGAGAATGGATTCCTTATACCGACCGAAACGCCAGTATTTAGCTATTTATTTTGACCTTAATACCATAGGTCTTATTTTTAAGTCTTGTTTAGGCTTTTGTTTTTAAAGCCATGATACATTAAAATTTACTAGAAATACACAATTATTGAACACCAAAAAAGTCTTTAGATTTAAAAACTAAAAAAAAAAAAAAGTTATTACTGTAGGAAAAAAAAACACTCTGTCTTCTCAGCACGTAATAATAATTCTTTAATTTAGATAGCAGAGAATTATTCTCTGAACTAAAATATGAATACAGTATATTCGGTATATTATGCTGTTTATAAATGAAAGACAGATATTTTGAGGCAAATTTATTTTTAACAGTATAACTCTATTTAGGTATCTAAAACAATTATTTATTATGCTTGAATTTTATGTGCGTAACAGTCCATAAAAAAGAAAGAAATATATGTAACTTGTGTGGAAAATTTTAATAAATCTCAATTATATTTTCTACAATGTTGCGAAAAGTTATAAGCTACTTTATAAAATGTTTCCTTTTAGTTTTTCAACGTTGATTCTGTGAGAGAATTTTGGAAATCAAAGTATTTTCATGGAAAAAAATACATGCATTATAGATAAACAAAATTTAAAATAAATTATTAAAATATTCTTGTACTTTCTGTAAACAACTTAAGATATTGATCACACTTAAGTATTTTATACATGAAAACCTGCAAAAATGTAAAATAAATAATGGGGATCTATTTGATTTTACAAATAATAATGAGCTTTGTTGAAGGAACAATAACAATTCAAATAACATCGCTTATAATATCTATAATCAACTGCAATTTGAAATATTTTCACTCTATAAAAAGTAAATACCTCCATTGCTTCATGTTCAAGCAATTGAACATGAAGCAATGGAGGGTCTTCAATGTTTAATTAACCCCTTGTAGAGCAGTTTTTGGGGATAGAATACAAAGCAGCATTCAACGTACCATTCAATAACCAACCCGGAAACTAATACAGAAAATAGAAGGGAAATCCCTACCGTTGCATTCTTTTGTTGATTAGAGAAAACGGCTTCAAAAGGATTATATGTTAAAAATGACAGTAAAGACAAGAATGATAAGCTTGCTTCAAATGTTCAGGCATTTTTAACATTACAGAAAAATAAATTTTGAAAAAAGCGACTCTAATTACAGAAAAAGGTACTGTTAGCAAAAGTCATAAACTATCTGGCAATTTTCGGTATCTGGTAAAAGGGTATTTAAATTGATTTAATAACGTGAGTTTCAAAAATATACTCGTGAAAAATAGTCCTACAGGCATAGTTTGCATACAAGAAAATCCGCAAAAAATATTTACCCAAAAAGAAAACAGTAAGGAAAAATTAACTTTCTCTTACAAGAATAACAAAATTACATGTACAATGATCACATTATACAACTATCCAAATGATTACATCTCGGGTGCAATGCAGACTTATATCCTCGTAACGCACCCTGGGCAACGTTTTCAAAAACAAATAGTCTAAAGCGTTCGGCATTTGCTCTCAACTTTGAAATGTCGTTCTCTTCGTTTCAAGTCTCGTTGTCTATGGAAACCGTCAGGCGTCGATCAATGTATTTTACTACGGAATGCAAGGGACTTATCTCAACCAAAGAGAGCTGATTTTATTCCTGCACTCTCAATTAAAAATATTGATAAGTATGTAATGATGAAAGAAAGCGTCACCTCCGATGCTATTAAGTATTATCCGTCTCATAAAGTATTTTAAAGTTGGCTTTGGGATTTTGATAGGTGTTAGAAATAGCTTAATCCTTTGAAGCGCAATCATTCCCCAATGCTGAAAAAAGGCTGTGCGCACACAGCCAGCTGTGTCAAAAAATGGTCTCTAGATCTGAAGCACGCGAAGAACTATTCTATCGACCGCCATCTTGCTATTAGTTAAATCGAGCGATGTCAACGTCTGCCCTTTTTTTAGCATTGGACAGTCTACCCAGTTGTTCTTCTATATGAATGTATTTCCATCGTATTTTTCCAGTTCTCAGCAGATTCCAATATTCTTAAAAATAATCTTGACAATTTAACAAATAATCGAATATTTTTACGTGAAATTATGCGCTAAGGATTATCGTGTCACTATTTCACCTTCATGTATTTATTATATTTTATAATCAAAACAATCAAAGTTATTCTTCTTGACTGACAACAGGAAGTGAGGACACAAAACATCAGAGTTTTGTGTCATCACGACGGTGATACCGAACGTTAAAGGGTTAACAACAGATTTTAAAATTTCTTAAAGAAATTGGAAACTTTGAAGATAAGAGTGAGATTCTTAAAATAAGTGTTTGGAAAAACGGTTTCCATTTATTTGTTTATGTATTTTACATACATCCTGCAAGTAAACCTGACCTCTCTGTACTTCATCTTGGTAAGACGTCCATTGTCATTAGGAGCATGAAAGCCCATTCACTTCGATGGGGTTATTGCGATTTAAATGCAGCTCGACCTGAAATTCATGATCTTTTGAATTCAAGTGCTCTTGAATATAGCAGAGCGGACGAATAAAGCCCACCTCCATCGCTGTTGGTCACTTCGTGAAAAATCCCGAACGACATTGTATTAGCTAACTCTAGAGCTCTTAAAGCAATATCTCTGTCATATTTTGTATTTTTGTATTTATTGTTTTGCCGGTGTTGTAATTTTGTATATTTTCCCATTAAATAATCAAATCATTACAAGGTTGTTACACTTGGAAGATTATACTAAGATGCATGCTTTAAAAATATTTAACTGAAGAATACCAAATTTAGAGGACACAAACCAAACGTTAATATATAATAACTGTTTTACATATATGAATTTGCCGAACAAGGTAGACTATGATACTGCAGAAATAATAATGTGAATAACTCGCAATATCAGCGTGAAAAAACTGAGATCAGCTGGATCAACTATACACTCATAGAGTGAGGAATTTCAACACAATTTTAAATGAAGTTGTAGACGGAATGTCGGCATTATTACTGTGCAATATGTATATACTGCGCTTATCAAACGACTGTTTCATAAATACTGCGGGGCCTAATACCAGCACGTTCATTACACAGCTGTCATTAATAACAGAGTTGTTGAATGGGGGAAAGCTCTTTATATCCCTTTTGTATAAACACAGTAATACAGTCGTGAAGTGAGTTCCAGGTAATCTCTCTCCAGGCAGATACGCTCAGATAATCAAACGGAACGGTGTAGCGGCTAATGAAAACAGATTTACCGCTCTCTGCCAAATTAATGTGTCCACTGTGGTTTACTGCCGTAGTTGCATTCCGTTCAATATGGAGAAAGAACAATAAAACAGTGTATGTGTTATCTATTGCTGAATTCCTTCTGGTATAGTAAATTCTCCTATTGATGTACTTCATTAGATGCAAGTCTTCCGAAATATTTTTGTCTTCTGTAAAACATATATGCACACATAATTTTCCAGCTAGAATATAAATATTATTGAAATTAAAATAACATATAACAATCAAAAAATGAGAAAAGTACTTTTAGTCAAAACGAATTTAAAGGTCTTGCCTACATCTAATTTTTTCCATTCCAATATTGAACATTCTTAACTTTCATAATTCTATGATGTAAATTCGCATTGATTTTACAATTTTTTGGGTTATATTACATAGAAGATACCCAATCTAAATATAAATCATTATAAGTAAATGTATAATATAAAAAACATTCACTAGGCTTTTTGGAAAAGGGATTATCTATCAGCGTAAATCTAAAAACACGACACAAAACTGAAAACATATTTACACAGATGTACAAGAAATAGTTACCTATTGTATTATTATATAGCAAGTACTATTAATTAGAAACTGATCATAATAGTTATATTATGTTTATTCAATTTTCTGTTCGTAGCAATTTGCTTTCTTTTATGCTTTTTCATTTTCATAATTTAACCGAACTTAAATTAAAAATTTCACATTCAATTATTCATTCTCACTCGCTAAATATACATATCTCTATTTTATTGATTCAGAACTTTTCTTTTTTTCTTTCTTTCTCTTTTCCCATAAGAGTAGAAGAATAAAAATTCTGTTTTTTCTTGTTTTGTTTTTGTTTTGTCTTGTATTTGTTGTGCATTAATCTGATTAGACAAAAAAAAATGAAAGATAATTTAAAAATATGGAAATACATTGCTACTATTTTAAAGTTTTGTGCAGAGTTATGCTTACTTAGTTTTTAAAATTATATGATGATCAAACTATAATTCATTTCTTACTATAAATATTTTCCAGATATGCGAGGAAACTTTTTTCCCGAAAAGATGAAATAAAATTTCAAGCAATTAGCTTTCCAGCTATTACAAAAATTATGAGATACTGGCCCGAATATTTCAGTATAAAACAGTTCTGAGTTTAAGATATGAAATTTTTGAATTATTAAATACTCCTAAAAGTAAAAACAATATAAATTATCGAAAGTATGAAAAATATTTAATTTAAACATAAATTGTATTATAAAGGTATAAAAAATGAAAATTTTCAGAATTTATCACAAAATTATGTTTTTTTACTTAATAAAGATTTTTGTTTATTTAAAACAATTTAATTAAAAATATAAAACATTATAGCCATTTCATATAAGTGAAAGTGAAGTAAGATGATGAACTTAAGATTTCTTTGAACTTTTCTTTCTTCTAAAAAAATTGAAAGAATTTATCACCTTTTAGAAGATGGTTAAATATGCCTTCCGGTTTTTTGGGGGTCATTTTCACAAATGGATTATTTCAGTTTGATATATTATGAATAGATAAGAATATAAAAGCTTATTTTCAAAATTGCATAGAAGAATATTTTATCTTAGCTAGTTAATGAAAATGAGCAGATAACACTGAAAAATAATGACATATTAACTATAATGAAACAAAACTTAATACAAAAATTAACAAAATAAGCCACAGTTCATAAAAAAAAATCTTCTGTATTTCGGTTCATTATGATCTCAGTCGGATCACTCAGTACCCAAGTTTATTGATACCAGATTCCTTCTTCGTTATTTTCTTGATGGCCATCGACGACTTCCCCGTTATCTAACCAAAATCGCCATTTTCCATTTAAACATGTTTAAGAGCATTCATATTTATAGTAAAGAAACTATGAAAGACACATTTGTAACGTTACGAGTTGTACTTTGAGATTATTGAGGAGTTACAATAAATAACCTGTTTTATAATCACGGGTAATCCCAGTTGCTATGAGGTCCGAAATTTGAAAACACGGATTAAAGAAACGTATTTGAATTGAAATTACTCACAAAATGATGCCAACTTACATTATTTGTAGCGGGCTTCTTAGTTCTATACTATGAACTTAGGAATTTCCTTGACAGGAGCTGCTACTTCCGATTGCGTCGGATAAATACAGACTTCGTCATTTTACAGGACTTTCTTCTACTTTAAAAAGTCTTAAAAGGTTTAGTATCACGATTTATCACCATTTCTTAACCATGTTTAGTATCACAATTTAGAGAACACGTTTAAAGCATGCATAATCTCTTGTTTCAGAACTATCAAATGCGCAGTTGCTTTCATATGTCAAAAATATCTTGCTGTAGAAATATACATTGCATTATGTCCTTCTGATTTCGTGGTATAAAAGGCTCAGTTTAAGGTTAACTAATGCTTTTCGATGTTAAGAAATAAAAGTTTTATTTCAGAAACCAGAGAACGTTTTGCAAAATACAATTTGCCGCAAGCTGTGCCACAAATTATATTAGCGCAAGTTTTGTATACCATTATTATATAACAGTAGTATGACACAAACTAATAACTCAGACGAGAATATTACGTCATAAACGAAACAGGTTTAAAGTCACATAGATTTCGCATTATTGAAATCAAATCCTCTCATATATTGTAAAAATATATCTATATATTTCATTGCTAAGAGGAAATACATACATAGCATTGAACTTAGATAAAAATCAAATATTATTTTTTTTCTAAATCTTCAACGATTTACAAAAGGAACAATCCATTTTATTTGTAATGATGGAACTAATATTGTTTGGAATTATTAAATTTCGGATATTTTGGGATTTTATTAGTATTTTTTCTCTTTGACAAAAGTACTGGGATTTTATGGAAACGCAGAACATCCCGAATTATCAAATAAGCTACTAATTATTCTAGTTAAACCATACTTTATCTTAGAAAGCAATTCCCTTAAGTATTGAGTAATGTTCATTGTTATTAAATAAATCTTCTCTAATTTATAAAAGTACATATATAATCTATTTAATTCGCCTTTACAAGCATTAAAATAAACTAAATTCTACACAAAAGGAAGAACTGGGTAGATTTATCTTATCCACTATAAATGCTTAATGCGAATTTCTGGAATAAAACTGGTATTATTTCACTACTTTCAATCAATATTAGAAAATAAGTGCATTCAAATGAGCGTATAAAATGCGTATCTGTAATATATATGACCGTTTACTCGCAATTAAAAGGATATCATAAAACAATCCCAAAAGGCCATGGAGCAATGTGAGTATTTTGGAGGACGTTCTATTGAATAATCTGTTGAGCGAAATTTTACAAAACTTCTTGGGCTTATTTAATGAAACACTTTCATTTTAAAACGAAAACAAGCGGATAGCAAATCGTAAGGGGTGAATTGGTTGTCAGACCACTCACCTTAAAGAGGTGTAAATAGGCTCAATCGATGAGATTGATTTAACCTAATTGTATTAACTGTATTTATACCTGAATTTTTAAGAGTTATTGTACCCAGTTGCATTAATTAATTAAAATCAATAGTAGTTTTGGAGTGGTATGAATTCCCTAATTTCCTTCATTAAATACCTAGAAATATTAAGAGTGGTCACTCTTACACTCTTAGTACTGTTTTAAGTGGTCAGAAGAATACTATAGTAATTGCTAGATAAAGCAAGTTTCTTTAAAAAAATTTAAATTTTTTAATCAAATAAATTTCTCGAGTTCAACAATTCCCTAATCTGTGGTCAAAATGACGGTAGTTAGTTTTGATAAGTATGCTTATTTATTTCTAGAATATGAAAAGGGGAAAATAATTTTTTTCTTGTAAGTTATTTCGTGTAATTAGGAAATGTGGATTAACAAACAAGATAGTGAAACATAAACAAAGGATGTACAATAAATTGAAATTTGTGGTTCTAAAGACTGTCTGCCGCCTTTCTAATGATAGAAGAGAGAATACTTACTCTTTTAAAGATTGATTGTTTTGGCTCGGATTTCACAACTTAGAAGGAATAATCTCTTATTTTAGAGTGTGTGTATCATTTCTTTAGAAAACTTGCCGAGTGGAAACTTTTAGTTTTGCATTAGGAATATGTTTGACATGAGACTACGCAAATGATTAATAAATCGGTAAACAAGCGTATTGCCATAATATTGTACCGCATTTAATGCCAGTGTTAAATGTGATCCACAATGAGCACGATTCTGATGTTCAATAGTATGAATATTATTATTTATTGTTGTTCAACGCATCGAAAAAACAAATAATAACTGACAGGTAGATGATTCACATCTTTATTGGAAAGTACTGATTGCTTTTAAAAAGCAAACAAAATTAAAGCTTGTTATTTAATTTTAATGATAATAAGGCGATGGAACCATTGTACAGTATGTTCGCGCTACAACGCAACCTGCCTTACGCTAATGGATATTACTCCTCTCTCGCAACGTGAAATTTTTCGCCAAATGTAAGAAGCGCCAACATTAATTTGTTCATTACTTAATGTGGGAAATGGTGATATATAGTTAGAAAACAGTTTAAAACAGATAAAGATGTGTTTATAAGTGTCTACAATTATTGCAGCGTATGTCGAGGCTTATGTTGTTATATATATATATATATATGTGTGTGTGTGTGTGTGTGTGGTAATTCTAAATTGCTTTTACAAAATTTAAGGGAAGATAGGGCAGATAATAAGGAATCAGAATCACGTAGCAATGTGGAGTCGGAAACGTCGTCTTCATGTAGCTGCTAATAGCTTCACTTTTGAACGGGTGCTGAAAAAACAGTAAACTTATTTGTCAAAAACTAACGTATTTTTATCAGAAAACGTGTGACTGAAATTCATAGTTTAAAGATTCTATTTCATTTCACGAATGAGATTTTTGGAGACAAACCCATTGTATATGAAACCTGCTTAAGAAATTAGACAAACACTTCAAAACCTATGGATTCTGATTCCTTATTATGTGCCCTATCTCCCATAAAATTTTGTAAAAACAATATAGAATCATCCTGTATATATATATATATATATATATATATATATATATATGCGTGTGTGTGTGTGTGTGTGTGTGTGTGCATAAATTAAATAGAATTAATATATAGGGTTAATAATAGGAGAATAATAAATAAATAAATTAAATAGGATTCTTTTCATTATTTGAAATCTCCATTTATTTAGTATGGATAATTTCCTATATGTGGGTACGGTTGGGCAAGTAGCATAGCTTTTCAGCATAATTTAGTTTTAACGTAGTAACATAGCTGTTGTAACAGACATAAAGGCATTTTCTTTTTCATGTAATTTCACAGCAGTTGCCTTTCTGAATATGGAAACATTTCCAACAATCAGAGGTTTTAGATTGTCAGATAAAAATAACTAATGAATTCAATAAAGTTGGTCCACTTAACCTTTCTTGAAATAACTGGAGCACCAGTCAATATTTTTCAACTGGTTAATGGTAGCATTTGAAAGAGGGTAAGTGGGTAAGGCTAGATAACTTTTTTATAATTCGAGGAAAAAACGTCACTCATTTATCTGAAACGGCTTTTAGCATCAAATTTTCATAATACCAATCCAACAGCCCAAGATGTGTTTATTTTTAAACATTTTAATTTCTGTTCTTAAGCAAATTTACATAACAGTTTTGTTTTATTTTATGTCATGAAATGTTTGAACATGAAAAATAATATGTATGAATGCTATTTAAACTTACAGTTGCATGGAAAAACTTACAATCAAGCCTGATAATTTATTTAGACTTTGAACTAAGTACTGAGTATTGTGAGTAGGCTAATAAAACAACTAAACTAACACTTAAATTGACCTATATATATAGGAAGTATTAAATAATTGTCAAAAATATTTAAACTGGTCATCCTTCGACAAACATCTTATATTAAAAAGAAGTTCCAAATGCAACCCTGAAATATCAGTCTGGAACACAAGCTTATGATATCTGTTTGAAATTATTGGTTCGCTTAGTTTTAATACAATATCTTTTAAGAAGTACAGTATAAGGAGGATACATGTATAGGAGTACAGTATAAGAGGAATGTACTTTGTTTTGTATCATGATAAGGAACAAAGCAGGAAGGGCCAAGTAATGGCCAACTTACCCTATAATACTGGTGGTCCAGTTTCCTCAATTGTGGGGCAACTGGACCACCCAATTTTGAAAACAATAATTGCAAATATCACGAAATTTTAAACATTTAAGAAATATCCCCTTTGTAATGTGCTTTTTAAATATGTAAATTGTTCTTTGCTACTACATTTGGTTTTCAGGGTAAAATATTTTATTATGATAAGTTGAATCTTTATAAAGTTTATAGCTTTCACAAAACATAAAAGAAAACAATGTCACAATGTTTTACAGGTATTGTGAAATGGATAAATGAAATGAATGTAGCTGATCATTTATAATAGAAGTATTGGTGAAATTTAAGGAGAGAAAGGAGGTGACCACATTCTCCTTCGGCCCACTTCACGTGGAATCTTTTTAGATAATTTCTTAACCAATAACCCGAGCAAGCAAGTTACAGTCGTTCGGGGCATATATTTTCTTTCAATATTATGCAAGTACATATAAAAAAGAATATATATGGGTATTATATATAAGAATATATATTGGCATATTTTTTATATCCTAAAATATTGTACATTAAGAATCATATTTGCACTTATATTTCAGAAATGTATGGAACCGATATTAAATATTTCAGTAAACTGTTTTTGCGTAACTTTTGACTTTAAGTACATTACTTAATTCAAATTTAATGCAACTCAGAATTAAAAGTTGCTGGTAAAACAGACTTTAATTAATTCTGTTTTAAGGAAAATACCCCAGAAAAAGTTATCATGAGTAAAACTACTTCTGTAAACTCATCTAAGAAATGGAGTGAAGCCATTTTGAGATCTTTCTTATCTCTTTAATGTAAATAGAGTGTGTTTACTAGGAAAAATACAGAAAGCTAATGTGTTGAGGAACGCTGTTTTAGTCTTTTAAAATGGAGTGTTAAATTTAGTAGACTGCAAGGAAAAATATATTTAATTATGCATTTATTTATATGTGTTCAGATTGTGTTTATTGCATATTCATTACTCTCGAAAGATAAAAGGAGTTCAAATATAATTAAAAATATTTTCGTTTATTCAAAAATAAATTAAAAATTATGCTCAAATAACGCTACAGTTGAATATTTAAGAGTTCAGACTTTTTTTAAGGGTTTGGTTGTCACACGTATTTTTTAGCAATATACATGATGCATTTTATCAGAAGTAGACAATATTCATTCAATAGAATCGTAATCTTTATCCTAGCTTCAAAACAGGTCAGCTGCAATTTCAAAGGTCTGCGATACTTTAAAATGTGATTTACTTATGTAAAAATATTCATTTTCATTTTCAGCATTAATATTACACAATCAAATGGAGACTTTTATCGAAAGTACTACTGGACGAAAGTCTTAGAATGGTCTCAAAACATTAACGAAAAATGTAAAAGGGTAGGTCTCTCCAGAATTCAGTATAGTTGCAAATCTTGGTTACTGTGAATATGCTAAATGTGAGCATCCTTGCTCTGCGTCTTCGCATTGCGGTATTGAAAACGATGCTTTATCACTTGTTTTGAGAAGTCTATTTTTGAAAGCTGTTTGCAAATTTATTATTGGTGTATGCTGATGAGCTAACGGCAGAGCCTGCTGAAGAATTTTCACTAACTTTTTTAGACTATGAAAGGATATTATACTATGCGAAATGCAGAATCTATGAGAAAGCATCTGTGATCAGCTGATTGATAAAAAACGTGTAATTTCTGTGAAGTGTGCATTCGAGATTGTTTGCCAAATTTCTAGAACCAATAAAATTTATTTTTAATCCTGTCAACTGGACTATTTACTGGATTTTTTTTTGTATATACTGGACTTGTAAGCTACGAACCCGAAAACTTATCAGTTTTCTGTTACAATACAAAGGTGATATATTTGTATACCGAAAGCTGAAAAAGAGACACACCGTAAAAGCTATAACCTATTCTCTACTTGCAACATGCTTTTTTAATTCAATTTTCATGTTAATACGGCATCTTAGAACCCATCAGGCACACATTTTAAGAATTCATTTGCAGTACTATATCGGGGCCATCATGATTTTACCGGGACTGCTTTTACACTCCGACGGGTCATCCAAAGAGGCTTACAGATGTTCACTTATTGGTTCCAGCACTTAGATACGTCATCAAACGACCGAATCTAACCAATGAGCAAACGTCCGTAGGCAGTGCCTCTTTCGGAGTGCACAAGCAAGCCCTCTAGAATCACAATGCCCGGCTGTATATACCCATTTGATTATCTGCTAACATAAAAAAGGAAAAAGTCAGTCACGTCTTTGTATTAATAATTGATAATCGAAAACATTAATAAATGTTGCCCCCGTAAAATTATAAAACTTTGAAACTTATATTGTCCCGTAGGATCATTAAAATTGTTATATTTTATTTTTAATAAAAGCTATTTTTTCTTCCGAATTAATTAATATTTCCCAACGTACTTCACATAAAGAATAATTATCACCTCTATTTAATTAGCGTATTAAAAAAACTGGTGCACACACCTTAACTTTTAGAGACCACATACGGTTAATGTTTCAGTGAATTAATTTTTGTTATTTTCGAGGACATTCCCAGTGGCATCGTAATAGCTATCGAATTCTCATACTATATCCGAAAGTTATTTGGATTTAGCATAAGCCATTGCATATTTAGTCAAGGGATTTCTTCCTTTTTTTTGTATTACCCGTGGCATTAAATATCCTGCCTAATGCATGTAATATTACGTGAGATAAATGAATTATTTATGCTAATGGGTTTCTGTGAATAGTACAACGCGTAAAAACAAGTATAAGCCAATTAGAAAAAGATTATTATTTTACAGTACGATCTTCCATATATTTCTTCCACTAAACGGCAGATTTTATGCGCATTTTCTTCGATTTTTTTTCTTTTTTTATTCCTTTCTTTCTCTTTTCTTTCTTTCGACCCATTTGTGTCCAGATATTTTTGCGACTTTCTCCGATTTTTGCTAGTACCAGCAATAATAGATCAGTTTCTGATGTCAACTCCTTGAACAAAGATTTCGTTTAAAATCATTATGCATAATAATTGAAATGTCAACATCCTACTTGGTCATGTTAAAATATTTTGTGGAGTTCCGGTTCAATACTCGTGAATAAAGGCTAGGAAAAATGAATAATGTTTTTGACTGATAGCGAAAATGCCGTCCCAAAAAAGGGACACAGAGCATAATTGGTTATTGGTGAGCATGCCTTTTTTTGATAGCTGACGTTTGAAAAGGGATATATGGTAAGCGTCTCATTTATTAAAAGTAATTTATTAAGCATTTATTAAATTTCATTTATTAAAAGTAATGCTTCCTTCACCCAGTGACTTGATAAAATGTGAAGGAGTAAAATACATTTCAAGAAAAGGTGGAAGCAAACATTGGTGCACACGTGGTCCTCATTTTCTTTTGCTACCAATGATGCACCAGCGGGTTTTAAATAAATATATTACAAAAAAAATTACGAGTAAAGGTGAATTAGAAAATGTAATAAGAAAATTGAAATCGTTAATGGATTATTGCCAAAATTGGGTGCCATTTGGAAATTTAAGAAGCAAAAATATAATTTCAAAAATTAATAATTTTTTTTTTCCATAATATAAGGCATACCTTGTTTCTGAACATTATTTTAGTATTATTCATGCATTTTTCCTTTTCTTTATTTATTTTTTACATTTTTCCCCATTATCTGACTAGATGAAATTTATCATGTCTGTTACCGGACATTTTCTTTGAAATTTTTATACTTATGTTTAACGCAAAATAATGCAAAGGCATATATTACATACGTACATAGTCAGTCTTTCCCATTTAAAAGTATTTTTCATTGTTTTTTAAGCTTTTGTTTGTCAAGTCTGTTACTTATTATAATAACAAACATGGCATTTCAAAGAACAAAAATTCACCAGTCTAAATTAATCCACAAGAACACGAAAAGTGACATTAATTTAGACTAAAAAACTGGTGCTCTAAATTAATAAATTGAATTTACAAATAAATAAATATATTTTATACAACTAATTAACCCATTTATGCCTAGTGTCCCTTTTTTTGGGACGGCATTTTCACTATTAGTCGAAAACGTTATTTATTTTTCCTAGCCTTTATTCATGAGTATTGAGCCTCAACTCTACAAAATATTTTAACATGACCAAGTAGGATGTTGATATTTTGATTTTTATGCATAAAGATTTTAAAAGAAATTATCCCTTGTTCAAGAAGTTGACATCAGAAATTTATCTATTATTTCTGTTATCAGTAAAAATCGAAGAAAGTTGCAAAAATATCCAGGCACAAATGGGTTAAGGTAACAGACATGACATGCAATAAAAATACTTTTCACAAATAGGCTTTTGCTTTTTTATTGAAATCTCAAAAACTCAAGATGCCTGACGTTCTAATGGCAGACATGTGTTGCTATTCAGAAATTTCAATTTTCTTGTTTAAAAAGTTGAAAATAATGTATGATCAGGCATGACATCAATGTCAGGACAGCTATTATTTAATTATTGAAAGTCTTGTACTTTTCTTAAAAACTTAATTTTTTTTTCATAATGTAATTTAAACTCTATTTCACAATATTAAAGATGTCAGGTCAGAAATTTAGTTTTCGGGCAGTCATTCTGCATAATACGTTTTATGCTCTACGATTCGGACAGCTATATTCCAGTACATTTCAGAATCTTCCCTACTCATTTCTTTTTTAAAGAAAATAATTAAATAATATGTTTTTAATCTATTTTTTCCGTGCAGGAAACTTTCTGATGAAAACATGATTAAAAGAAAAATCATTTAGATTTTCTTATAAAAAAATATTTACACGCTGACAGCAAACGGCACGAATTTTGAAAATGACTATAATATAAGAATTCAATTTTTCCCCCATACTTAATATTGTGAGAGTCTGTCAAGTATATTAAAAGCCTTAAAAAACAATAGTTTCAGTTGAGATTTGATAATTAAAGAATCGTATTTATTATGGGCTCAAAATATAATGACCCTAAGTAAATATTACCGGGTTCTGGGTCATTTTAGCAGCTGTACTAAAACTCGTAACACATTGAGCCAAAGTCATAAAATCACAGAACATTTTGATGTAGAACTTTCTGTCATATTCACTACGGGAGATTTATAACCCAATTTCTCTCAAGTAAATCTCTATTGTTATCGTAAAAATGTGCTGTTTCTCCGTCTGATAAACTTCAAATCAATTTTCATTCTTTAGAAGGCAATAAATTTGCCCGCTTTTCGGTGATCAGTGTTGTTTTATTCGATGACAAATGGGCTTTAATCTTGACTAAAATTCTTAATACAGCTGTACGATTTCATAGCTGACTTAGCTGTGTTTTTAAGAAAATTGCATTATTTTTATCTGCGAGGAGAAAAGAAGGTAATATTAAAAAGCTTACTGAGATATTTTTGTCTTCCGCCAAGGATAAGGAGACAAATGAATTAAATATACTAAATTAATAATAACTTTGTTTACACACACATAAATATAAATAAGGCTGTAGTAAGTTTCGAATATTAATAAGGTCTACCCTTCTTCAGTAGCAAATTGGCCAATCCACAGAAGCAGGACAGCGGCAATTGAGTTTGCCTCTATATGGTAGGTAATTTTGCGACTGAAGGAGGGTGAAACTTTTGTACTATCTGAAATGCTATTTATTTTTAATATGTCCTTAACACCAGATTTTAAGAGGGTTTTAAATATGGGGATAAATGTCTTACTTTTACGGGAAACTTCTGTGCATTTGCTTACCTATTTGTAGAAATTTCTTGTAAATTACAGTCTTAGAAATTTTAAAAAAGTGTTCTGTTCCATCTCATAATAAGTCAAAACTGACGCTTAAAAAAGTAATATAGTAGTAGAACATTCTTGTGCAACTCAAGTATCTTGTGTCACTGCAATATCAACTCATAAAATTCATTGCGTTCCTCTATTTTTTTATACGATCAACTATCCATTTTAACTCATTGGGAGGATACCTGATCGTACACAAACTGTCCCGCATCTTTGACGATTTTATGAAATCTTAATATCTAGTACCTATTGAAGAGGTGAAATATTAAATTCAATCTTATTAATCGCATTTTTTATAATTTGATCTATCTATGTCTATGTAATAAATAGATGTTATAATAAATTGAACCGAGGTTTTAAAAATCAGAGTGAGCGTATTTCATTGTGAACAAAAATCTCCGTCTTCATACTTATATACAAGGTGATTCTTAATTCATCATCAATATTTAGTAGGAAGGTAGGGAATAGGAAAAGAAGACAGTTTCCCATAGGAAAGCATGGGCGCAAGCGAACGCATCATGATGTAGGGGGCGCTTTATGTTAACAACTCCCATTCACCCGCTGTAGGATAGCTCTGTTAAAATAAACTTCACTAGCAACAGGGGTTCCGTACGTCATGTTTTTCCTCAGCTCCATACAAAATAGTCGATTGGAGATAAGTCCCTTGACTGTGATGGCCAACAAATCGATTCACTGCGATCAATCCATTGTGCTCTAAATTTTCTTGCCAGGTATCCACTCGCATCATTTTTCGGAAATGTTGAAGAAGTCGATTAGACTTCTTTGTATGGGGTTGATGAAAAACATGACGTACGGAACCCCTGTTGCTAGTGAAGTTTATTTAAACCGAGCTATCGTACAGCTCGTGAATGGGAGTTGTTGACATAAAGCGCCCCCTATATCATAATGTGTTCGTTTGCACCCATGCTTTCCTATGTGAAATTGTCTTCTTTTTCCTATTCCCTACCTTCCTACTAAATATTGATTGTGAATTAATTATTACCCTGTATATTAGGAGTACATCGTTGCTTCCGGCGTTTTTCCACGATTCCGAAATTCAAGGTCTTATTTAAAAAAAAAAAAAAAAAAAAAAAAAAAAAAAAACCTGGTAATAAATTTTTTATTCAAAGTTCAAATTGCTGGTTAGGTCACTCCCAATGATTGCGCCAATTATTCTTGACCTAGGCACGAGTCTTACCTCCAATACTGTGTCTGTTTCAAAACCTTTTCTCTTCGACCGCTAATACTCATATTACACCTTCTCGTTTCGTTGGATCTTCAACTCTAACAACTGGTCTGGCGCGTCGAAAGGAATTAATTCACTACGACATCTTAAAATGAGTAAATGCGTGATGGCACAGCAGCCTGTCCATTTACTTCCCTGTAGTTGGTCAGCCGCAAGAAAGTTGAATGTATTGAACGAAATATCCAACTTTCCAAGCTCTGGCTGGAAAAAGTTGCGGATATAGAACATACGTATTACACAAAGCTTTTCACCTAATTGTTGTGGAAAACAGTCGAACGAAAGGGTTGTCTGAGTTGAAGATCAAGCGTAACGAGAAGGTGTGATAAGGGCATAAGCCGTTCTTTGAAGTGAAAAATCACCTTTCTTGAAGCGTTGAAACCACTCACGACACATTTTTTCATTAATAGTGGCCTCAATATGACTACTTGAGAGCATTCAACGAGTCTCTGTCGCAAATTTCTTTAACCTTCCTTTCCCCTTAAATGACGAGCATTTGACACGTTAACTGACATTTTCCATCGATAATAACTTTGCAATGCAGACACAAATAGACTAATGTTTTTTAATGGGTTTTGTTGACAGGTTTCCCAGTTTATCTCTTAACGTCTATGATCGACTCGTTTCGACCCTTACTTACAGCTATAGCCATCTACAAAAAACGGTAGAAGGAAGGTTGCGCACCTAATTTTTTAATCATAAAATCAAATGATACAGAAACTACCCAGCATCAATTAATTTTATATAAAGAAAGAGATTCATTTCATCCAAGCTATTACATAATGTACATCTGTGTAACATTTCTTAGAAGTCCTTTTTAAGTTAATCGAACAAGTCTGGGAATCTATACCTCAAGATAAATGAATAAACAATTACCCATAATGAATATCGGAAAATGTTTCGGAGGTATTGGATATTTATTTGATAGCATAAGCGTTCTAACTTATTGATGTTGCAATAATATTGGGTATTTCATAAAGAAAAGAACAGAGGTAAACGATAAACACACACACAGATAAAATAAATTTTTAGTAACGGCAGTATAGATGAAAATATACCTTCTTTAAGTCTTTGATGATAAGTAATTTCAAAAACACTTTTTAGATTTTGACCCGATAAGATACGAAATAACATTTCGATATAGTAATAAATTTCATGTGTACTCTTATTGACATCGAATACTGTGAATGGTTTAATCATTAATCTGTATTATTATTAAGGCTTTCGTAGTAAAATTAAAATGTATTTTAAAAAGTCTTAACTAATTTTAGAATTTTTATAATAATATCAACTACTCAGAAACTTACTCAAATCTGGACAGTGCGAGATGATACATAAGGTGTTATATGTGGATATCATTATAGAAAATAAATTAAAATACGTAAAACCTTACAATATATGTGTATAAAGAAAGCCTAGATTATTTCATTGATTTGCCGTGCAAGCAGAAGCGTTAGTGGTATTTATGCTACATTATGAGAAGTATATGTAAAATTATTTAAACAACTAGGATAGACACAATTATAAAAGTTTATTTATAAAATTTAATATAATTTTCTATGTTGATATGTATTTCAAAAACAGACTTGTTTGACTTATTTGGTAATTAAATTGATATTTTTTAGTCTTTCACAATTTTAATTTTACTATTCAGTACACATGAATTATTTTGTATTTTATTCCAAACTAATATAAACTATATGTCCTGGATTCCTTTACAATTAGAAAAATAATACTACATTTCTTAAGAAACAATGATAATGGATTTTCTAAATTTTAAATTTAAACTTCCTCGCACATTTACAATGGCATAAATTAAACAGTAATATAAGTATTTACGATGAAATTTTGCTGTGAATTCTACTTGTAATTGCAATTTAAATTATAGAACTATGCACGCTGTTACTTTAAGGCTTTTGAAATTAATAGTAGTAGAATGATAATTTCATAGCAAACAATGAAAAAAAAACTATGCGAAATAGTTACATTTATTTTTTTTCCAGCAGCATCATACACCAATTCACAATTTAAATCAAATATCTGTGGTAGCTTTTACTGAGCATGCAAATAAGAAAATTGTATGCAGATTATTTTTCAAATCATTTGCCACAGTTTCTTTATAAACAAAAAGAAAGAAAGCCAAGGTCTAACATAGCCGGGCTGTACTACTTCAAAACAAAACTAACTACTGTTACTCCAAAACAGTATGAAAAATTTATGCTAAATAAAGTATTAAAACCACGTTGGTGCGATCATCTTGAAAATTTTCATAAATATATAAAAGAAAACAAAATTATAACAAAATATCTAAATAACTTAAAAATCTCAAACAACCCTTTGCCCATTTAATGCAGTTTTTCCCACCCATGGTGTGACAATAGTGAAAAAAGTGAGATATCGTTAAGTGAGATCTACGTCTTTTCATATCACGAATTTATTAACGCGTTTAAAACTCAATTAGGTTCATACAGCTTTAAAGTGACAATTACTTGTCTAACAGGATAATTTCATTATTTTTTTTCATTTCAGTTACCTGGAGTAGCTCATTGAGATTATCAACTTTGAATATTGACCTTTTATATAAAACCAATAAATAGACCATGGATCAATGCTTGAAAACAAATGCTTTCGACTACTTTGTGACGTCAACGTGACGGATCGTTTTGGACGTCTGGCCAGATCTTGCGACTTTTCGCAATTTCTGCTACTTTTGAAAGTACCATGCGACTAAATTTTATGACTCTGCGATATTGCTACTTTCTTGCTACTTTTTTTTTATAAATTTGTGAATTTTAAGTAATTTTGCGAATTTCTCAAAAAAAAAAAAGTTTTTTCAGTTTTAAATCAGTGGAACATTTAAATCACTCTGCTGTGAATGTGACGGCGCTGTAACGTCACATTGAATTCACAATGTCGTGCACAAGTCACAGTGTGACTTCATGGTGACGTCACGTTGTGACGTTGCCGCAGAAGGACATTAGACAGTCAGGGCGACTTATTTGTGACTCAATCGCGACTTCCCGTGACGGTCTTGCACGTCGCAGTGACTTCACATTTAGGTCACGGTGCTATTAGGGAGGCCACGACTGGACACCCCTGCAACTGCGTTTGTGTGACATATTTAAACCTCTGATTATCTTATACACAAAAAGGGTATGATTTATCGAGTTAACTTCTTTGCGAATTTAATGTTTCCTGCTATTGCAAGCGGGAAATACCCACTAGTTTAAATTATAAAAGTATATAGAGATTTAAATCTGATGAAAATCCTTAATGATATTATCAGGAAAACTTTAAACTATCGTAAACGTCAGTGATTGATTACGATGTAATACCTTATTGTAAGGGATTCAGTTCGACCAATTCTTATATTGGATCTCCAATGTAAGAGAAGTTGGCCCCAAATGATCCCCTTAAGTGTAAAACTTGCAAAAAATATCATAGATGTTAAATAAAATTTTGGCCTTTTGCCGCAATATTTTACACTATATTTTCCTTCATGCACATACTTTAAAAATATTTTAAACATAAACTGAATAACGAAAAAGAGTTTAAAGGATCATTTTACCCACAATCCAAGGGCAAAATGATCCTCCATTTGAAAATAATTCTAAATTGTTTCTTATCGGCAAAATAAAAAATGTAAGAGGAAGTTTGACTATGTATAGTGAAATAGAATAAGTTTAGTATGCATAATTTATTTTATGAAAATTAAAAAAAAATATCTCCAATAAAATGGAATATTTCAAAATTATAATTCAAAAATTATCACCTGCAAGAAAAGCAGAAATAAGTTAAATAATGTAATAGGGAGTCACACATTTTGAAAACGTCTGACAGGCCTCCATGATGATTAGGGCACGGTAAGAGAGTTTCTTTAGTCGATGGATCATTTTACAGTATGGATGCCCACTTTAAGTCATGTTACTGGGATACGCCGAGAAACATAATAAACTGAACAAGTGTAATTCACATCTAAAAACACATATTCTATTCAGTAAAGTAAGTCATTTTTCTGTACATTAAAGACTGTATTTCTAAATAATTAGGAAACTCAGTGCTTATCTTAAGAGAGATATGATAAAAACTAGCTTTTTGAAGAATTCTATTCAGATACATAATATACCGATTGCTTAAATATTGCCATTGCTTCTTCTTGACTTGGCACAACTAATTTATGTGTTACTTAGTTGATAGTGCTACCTGTTTGGAAGAAAACATATGAGTATTGTTTTGTCCGCTAGCATCATTTTGGGTTCGCCTTCCCCTATAGTAGGTGTTCCCTCCAAATAACTCTGTTTCTTAGCTAGAGAATAACCAACTCAATCTAGACTCGCAAAAAATGTAAGGTTGCAAAATTTTACTTTCTTTTTGGCCTGAATTTCCTTTGAATTCCAAGTTCATAATCGTTTTGAGGAACTTTTTACAGTGACTGGCAGTTTTCAACCAAAGTTAGGCAGAAACTAATTAACTTTGCATAAAAAGCATTCGACTAAAATCATAAATTAGGCATCGTTTGTCATTCTTGCTTATGCAAGATTCAGGGGAAAACCCATAAATAATCAAACCTAGTTAAGAATTCTAGCGAACTCTTTAAAATTCTTTCAAAGTGATGATTAATTTGTGTATGAAGACAGTTGCTGCTTTTCCCAGTTGCTATGTGATTCTAAATAGCTTTTGTGCATTGCACCTTCACTGGATGTCTGTAAAAAATGTTTCAGAATACTGTGCTTATAATGTAAGACTATGAAAAGCATATATCTCCCGAAAACTTTTAACATCACTATTGATTTGTATGCTTCCCTACGCAATATTTTTTTCCAGAATTTATTAAACCAGCAAACTATGAACATGTTCATGTAATAGAGCATTTTTTATGATATTTTGAAAAATAAATGGAACTACATGCTTGCAGCTTAAGTGATGAATAAAAATTGTTATTTTTCAAAAAGCATCACGTATACTGTTTCTCAAATACCGCAGTTATATTGCAATTTACGAAATTTAGTTGAGTGATGTATATGTAAATAACATTTAAACTTCTCACTTTACTCACGCTTATAAAACTACATTCGCCTTTCAAAGAATGGTTATAAATAATAAACTTGAAATATTCAAGACTTGTTAAACAGCTTTTATCAAAATTAGTCAGGCATAGCCATCATAATGTGCATTTATTTTAAAGCTTTTTATATGTAATGAAATAACTCTATGATTTAATTCTTATTAACGCTCTATATAACATTTTACATCAACATTTGCTTACTAAACTCTGTTTCGATTAATCCACACTTCACCCAAAAATGAGTGTAAATTATGAAATATTTCCTACAAAGTAGTAAACATACGATATACTACAAAGTAGTAAACATACGATATAAGTTATGGAAAACACGAGATATTCTCTTTATATACATTCCTATAAATATTTCTAATTCACATTATATATGCAGGAAACTGTGATGATTTTAAGTAAACCTCTGTTTTTTTTAACCGCGGTTTCAATGAAAATACATTAAGTAACAGTATTTCAGTGAATTTCAATGTGTAAAATAATTACACCTTTAGAATATTTTCCAAAGCATGGGCACACACACACAAAGTAGCAAAAATGAAGCACCGAGAAAGCATCACATTTATATATGTATATACATATATGGAAATATACAGGGTGTCCCAGAAATATCGCCCAAACTGTGCAGAGCCAGATTCCTTGCTGGGAGTGCATAAAAAATGCCCAAAGAACTGTACCTGTACGATCCATAGTTTTCGAGAAAAATAGGAAAAACAAAATATGACGTCACGTCCGGTGCGAGGAAAAACAACTAGAAACATTCAATTTTATACTGGATATCATATGGGGAACTCGGTGTTCTGGCCGCACCTATGGATTCTGGCACCTATGGATTGCTTTCAATGAAAACGATTAAAAAAATTGGTCTATCGAGTCCTAATTACAACAAATAGTGAATTCAGTCCTACCTCTTCGTGCTGGTGTATTTATGTGGGTACCAGATGGAATATAAGCCGTTGGTCATAACACTGCGGACGAATGCAAGCCTCGATATGCACGGTGGACATTTTGAGCATCATTTTATGAAAGCATATGCAAAAAAACTATGTTCATGATTCCAATAAAGGCTCTTTTCGTGCATTTTTGAGAGATTTTTAACTTTGAAATCAGGCTGTTATTTGATGGATACCATGTACGTTTTCACATCCTAATGAATCTGAATTATAAATAATATATGTTTCCCTCTCCAGATCCCCCCCCCCTAGTGTTGAATAGATATCTGTGAAGAATTTCAATCACAGAAAAAAGTAAATCAATAAATGAAACTAAAAAAAAATTGAACTTTGTCCCGAGGATTATCTGTTATTGATATGGCTAAAAACTTCAGATTTGTTTGTTCAGGGATTTCACTTGTAAAAATGTCACCTCAGGGGAAAAAAAGTATTATAAGCTGTTCTTTCTGTCAGAAATTCCATTTTGCTGTTTTTTAAAGATTTTGTGATTTGGAACAAGTTAAATTTTATTTTCAAGATATGCATTTAATCCACATGCCTTTTAGAAATCGATTAAGGTATCAATATAAAACATTTTTGATTGCATGGCATGATAAATCTTGCAGTTTTAAGTTCTTATCTAGAGTGAAATCTGAAAAGCTCTCAGTTTGACTTGTTGAGATAATGTTTAATTGTGTTTAATTCTGTGAGCCCTTTTCTTCTGCCATTCCCATGCCCCTGTTCTTATGTCATTCCCATGTTTCACCAAGGCGTGGATATTCGAAGACCATGTAAATTATTAAAATAAATTAAGTGTGGTGTATTTTATGATGAACATGTCGGTTTTGCCGTTGAAATTTTTTTTAAATAATAAAATCGCAATACGAGCAATTAAGTTCTGCTGATGTTTAGTATCTTTCTGAATTTTGTAACATTTTTAAAATAACTAATTTTTAAAATTTTTACATTTCACATATATCCCATAGATACTTGTAGAGTCACCAATGTAGGAATTTTTGAGCATCGAGGACATTTTTATGTTTTTTCAAACCTACTCGAAGGGAGCCTTCATGGGTGTTGATCCTTGGGCGGAGGACATTTTAAGGGACCCTAACGCGTATTCATGTTACATCTGGAGACAAAGCCCCAAACTCCCGATCGTTAAAGCGACAGTCTTAGGCAGGCCCGAACGTGGTCCTTCATACTTCGAAAATCTACCATGGTCTGTTTTATCCACCCAGACATGGTGTGGCCTATATTATATTTTGTACTCCGTATGTCTTAAAAAGGTAAGCGTACAAATTTCGTATTCAGGGTTTCAACTAGTTAACTTCTGTTTGATAATCGCTCTGCTGTTTACCCATCCTTCTTAGGGGTCTGAAAATTTAGGGGGTATCTTTCCCTCAGCCCCCTAAATTTTCAGACAATACCATTAAAAAAATGTTGATAGTAAATTTTGTATTTAATTAAAAAGCAAAAGTTATTTGGTTTTTTTAAACATATGTAAATTTTTTTCAAACTATGTCAAAACTTAATGTGTTCGAAAATGGATTGTCGTGGATTAAAAATTACTTTGAAACTAAAATACGTGGAAAAGTTGGTTTAGTAAGCATTTATAATTTATTCCCAATGCAACTACCATTTTCTCCCGTTGCTCTGCAATATAACTTTTTTATAATTTAGTATTTTACATTATTAATAAGTTTACTTTCACTTAGCTATGAGCAGAAGTTTTCGCTTAATTAAATGCAAAAGTTTCAATTCATAAATCAGATAAATGTAAACTCTTGTCGATAGTATCAAATTTGGAACCAGATCCAGGAAATGAATTGTGAATTACGAGTTACTAGTTCCCAATTGTATACTTTAAACTAAAATATTCAGTGATTAATGAACGGTACTACCAAGTTCAATCATTTTACATGATTTGTATGCGCAATTTTTCAGGGAAACAGAAATAGCAGCTACTTAACTAAAACTAAACTATGTGACTGGAATAAATCAGTTTGAATTGGAAAAGTCTAGCACAAGAGCGTTTGGAATTTTACTTAAATATAAACTTTGTAAATAATTACAAATTATATAATTCTCTATATGCGAAACCAAATGAGACAAATAATTTTATTCCTTTAAAAGTGATCCTTTTTCTTAATAATTATAAATGACTACTGAAATGAATTTTATTGAATTCGTCATTTGAAAACAACTTAAGTCAACAACTTTACAGGAAAGAATAAAACTGTCCAATACTCAAACGCTTAGATTATCAAGAGCGGATTTGGTTTATAAAAATTATTAGCTTTCCAAGTATCCCATAGCTTTTACATTTTAATGCTGATATGAAAATCTATAAAAAAAAAACAATATTTGATTGTATTTAGAAAATTCATTAATAAATTCATGTGCATACCTGTTTTTTATTCGATATATTAGTTACCGAAGGTAAATAATATACGTTGAATGCTCTGGTACATTTTATTTTAATGCAAAAAAAATGTGTTTGCTTTTTAATAGCGCAATTTATATCATTGCAAAATTTAAAATTTCTCATTTTGAAAAAAATGATATATCCCCCCCCCCTTCAATATATAAAAGCCGGTAAAATCTAACAGTTAATTCTCTCTGACGTCTGGATCAGACATTTAAAAAACTTAAACTATTTGTTATAAAATTTAGGGAACATGATAGAGTGAATTAAAAAAAAAAAAAAATCCCACCAACTGTGTGAAACTGCAGCTGATTTACAATGCGTTTTCTTATAGCTTACTACACGCACCTTTACCCCAACTGATATTTAAAATAAAATAAATAATAGACCAATATCAATATCAATTAAGGGAATAATGGATAGAATCACAAGAACACACATGAAAAAGCTGCTGTTAAATAGTAAAATAGTTTTAAAACTTTGCGAAATAACACTGTGCTATTTCTGTGCGGGATAAGTAACTTACTATGTGTTTCTCTCTATTCTAAAAAAAAGTAAAGGCCACCGCCGCCGCTGTCAAAAACTTGTTCTGCTATCTCTTCCGAAACCGCGGAGATATGAGTTTTGACAAAGGTGTCCACGGATTCGGAAAATTCCGGGGAGGCCGAGAAACTGCCTTAAATTTCGAAATTCCAATTATTTTAGAAGATATTAATAAAAAACTGAAAAAAATAAGCATAATTGTTGCCAGGTTTGGCAATTTTCGCGCTAGCCTAAAATCAGTCATGCCTTTGCAACAAAGCAATTCCAGCGTAAAATTAACAAACAAGAAGTAGAATTAAATCATTTTTACGCCTAATTAAAAAGTAAATGAAATAAATAAGTCATAGTGTGTTACGCAAAGTTCACAATTTTCAAATAGTAAGTTATCTTTGATAACCGGAGTTTAAAATTCACACCAATTCGCTTTTCTGTTACTTTTTCTAATCAAAATTGTAACCGATTTAAAAAGCGCCATTTTGGCATCAGGAAAGATCTGGAAAAACGCTATCTCAAGCAGGGTGAATCTAAATTCTACGTGTGTTCCAAAATGTTAGCACCCAGTATTTTGAAAATGAAAAATAATTCAAATGCATATCATAGTAATGCCGGTTAGGTTCAGCTTGGGTAGTTGCCGCCCGTAGAAATAGTTGATGGCGTTAACTATGCCATCATAACAAGTGCAGCTTGGATATTTGCCCGCTCTGCGAGATGCTACATTTTGCGGTGCTAAATAAGCCGATCTACAAAGGATTATGTATATGAATGTATGGATAACTGCTTTCACTGCAGCCATATAACAATGATTATCGGTTATGAGCATGTGTAAATAGTGAAATAATAAAAACCCGCCATTAGTAGCAAGATATAACAGTTGTTCCGTAGTTTTTATCAAAGAAAACATATGAAGCATTGTTTTCTTAGAAATAATTATTAACTATACGCATACGTAAATTGACAAATTTAGAAAAAATTGCCATGGATGGTGAATACGCAAAGTGTTCCATAGTTTCTACAGAATTAAAAATAGTGTGAAGTTGTTCCACGGAGCATGCAAGAAACAGAGAATGTGTAGCTCGGTAACATTCTATCAGATCCAATTTTTGGGTTTTGTCAATTTTGCCTTTTTTACGAATAAGCCTTATTAGATGCCGAATGCCTCATACGAAAAGCGAGCGTAGCGAGTCTAGGGACTTTATCCCTTAGTCATTTAAAAAGAAACTAATTTTATTGAATTGGATGTTGAAAGCTTATGAGAAAACAAAAGCGAACTCATTATATAATGTAATAGAAACACTAATTTTTCTTCTTCCGAAGTCAGTTCGAACATCACAAACGCTGCACAATTAAGTAGCCCGAGCCGGTCTCGAAAGACACTGTCTGGAGATTAAACTGTTAACCATTTCAGTATTTTCTGTCTTTAGGAAACTAAAACATTTAATCACCACTTTTTTAAAATTGTAAAATCAAGTAACCATAGCGATAGACGGACTATCTATTTCTTAAAGGAAAAAAGAGACCAGCAAAATAAAATGAAGAACTCCAAGAGAAGATCCGCAATATTTAAGCGCTGAACTAATAAATGGGGAGCAAGAGGGGCATAATTTGCTGGATAATAGCTCCACAAGGAAACGTTAACTGCCTGCGGAATATCTGTTGTGTACGTGACGAAAATTGAAAGGATGTGTCAGATGCAGAGACTAAAATTGAAAACCCGTAGAATGAAACAACGAGCGGGGAAAAAAGTGCTGGGGATAAATTACAGACAAACTCTGTAAAGACCCCCGAGGCATAAATTCGGAGATTAATTAGGCTTCCTTTTTTCTAAAACACAATAGTGATGTTGAGGTTGAGGTAGTAGTGAATTCCCGAACACCAAAATCATACTCGGAAATTAAAATGTGGGAGCGACTGTTATGTAGAAAACTTCTCAGTGATATTAAATGATTAGTTTTGATTATTTTTTAATTTTAATTGTTAAATATGAAATGTAGATGAACTTCTTCTTCCTGCATACAAGGTTGGCATTTGTTCTATCACATTGTATTTAGTTACACTTCGGTTTAAATTTAGGTATATTTTTATTGTAAAAGAACTTTGAAATATAAATTGAAATACTCTTTTCACTTAAATAAGTCTGAATTCTATGTTCTTCTGTTTTTTTTTTCTTTTTGTTCAATGTCAATCAATTTATTTTTATAATTATTTTTTTAATACTTACAAATAGTAAATATATACAAAGTATTGAGTTAATACCCATGTAAGACTTAGTTCAAAGGACGTTTAGCCTGCGTTATGAGAACGTGGCATCTTTAGCATTCTATTAGCAAATCCGCGCAATAGGGTAGAATACTGGACCTTCGCACTTCAGCCATCTACCATGTTCAGTGTCTTATCCAAACGATCATGGCGGGGCGTCTGTAAGGTAGACATTATGTATATATATTTTGCCATATTACGTATGAACTGAAAGATTTTTGTAACTGCAATACATAAGTTTAAGAAGTAATTATTGTAACTGATCTAAAGAAGCACCCATTGCCGTGGGTATGATCCTATTTTATAGAAAATGGTGATTCGGGACAATAATTAGAAAAATACTATTACATGAATTATCATAAAATTAAAGAAAAAACATTATTTGTGAAAAAAAGCTTATTGAAACATATATATATACGTGAACAATAAAATAAAAACCTGTATCAAATTTTTACATTCTTCTATATTAAATCGAAGTAATCATACATATATATCACATAAACACTTAACAGTATACTGACATAAACATCATTATTAAAGACAGTAAGTGAATTGAAGGATCGATATCCCAAAATATTATCATTACCATAAAAACACCCACAATATCCCTTCCTTTTCCTTTTTTTAAGAGCCTACATGTCAACTTTTTTCAAATAGCTAAGCATTTATTTTCGCTGAAGTTTTAAACTGTTTACGTTATAACAAAAGCGCCTGCCCAGAAAGTAATTTCTTTCGAGGATGAGAAAATAGCTGGTATTTTGGGCTTTTATGAGGGGCATAAAATCGCCCTTCTGTTTCTCTAAGAGATGGCTCAAACTATTTCCGCGAAAAGGACAGAAATTAGAGAAAAAGTATCGAACGCCATTGCATTTTATTTATCTTTCTTGCAAAAGTAAGTTTATGAGCATTGTTTCTTACTTTTATAATAATAACGCATAAAATGTCGGTGTCATTCACGTTACGTGCCATTTCGAGGGTGTAAAAAGAAAATGTAAATAAGAAAACAATGCATTTCCAATATTTTATTCGAAAGCAGTATCATAAAAATGGCGATTTTTAACGGAAAAGAGAATGGCTATTTTTTTTTCAAAATTATGCAACATTTTTTTGTTATATTTAAAAAAATGAATACTGTTGTATAATTATTTGATTCATTAAAATTTGGAAATAAGTATAAGATTTAATAATTAGGTTTTAAATATGCTACAATTTTTTAAATGTAAGGTATAATCCACATGCAAAAACCCTTAACCGGTTAAAAATTTGTATATTTAAAATTCATAGATCTATAAAGTAAAATGCTGCGTCACAAATTTTTAACCAGTTAAGGGTTTTTGCATGTGGATATCTTTACTTTTTAAGGGTATGGTCAGAAGATAATAAATTAGTTTCAAGGGCGAATTTCGGAAGTTTGCTTGACACTAAGTTATGTAAATAAATATACAAACCTGTTTTCATGCAGTATCAGAGTATTTGATTAAAAAAGTCACAGTAAGTTCTCTTGTAACATGTAACAGAAAATTGACATATTTTTGTTAGAATTTTATAATAAGAGACATAATACTGATTATAATCAATAATTTTTTGAGTAAATTTCTATTTATAATTTGGGTCGAGTATAGATTAGTATCCCTGCCACCATCTTTGATTTTATTTCATAAATTTGCATTCAGTTTCATGCTAAACGTAAGTTAACTTTTTTACTATAATTATATAACTATTGGGCCCCATCAGTGGCCGAGCGCATAGCGCTCTGAACTGGGAGACGGAAGGTGCCTGGTTCGAAACCAAGTTGCGTCCGCCGACCTAATCGTTCGGAGTTTTCCGTGGTTTCCCCCAAAACAGCGTAGATACGGGTTAGGACCCCTTAGAAAGACCCCCACGGAGGGCACCCCACTTCTCGGCTTAGAGCCTACGTTTAGCTATAATCAAACGTAATTCTAGAATAACAACAACAATATATAACTATTGGTTGTATTGTTTTAATGCATTGTGATTCATTAATTTGCATTCAGTTTAATGATAACCATAAGTTAAGTTTCGTTAAAATTATTAATTTAATAATCTCGTTCTTAATTAATGTAATCTAGTTACTTATTCTATTATTTTAATGCAATGTAATCTATTAATGCAATGTTTGCTTTCAGTTTAAAGCTATCTCTAAGTTAAATTTTTAACTATATTATGATACACTAAGTTTTTAACAAAGTTAATGATACATCTCAAAATTGTTGATTAAATTAATTAATGACTATAATCATTAATAAAATAGAAAATTACTCAAAATATTGTTTATAATTGGTTTTATGTCGCTTTTTAGAAAACTAACTTCATACTATGTTTGTTTTTTTATCAGTTGATAATTTCATTTTTTTAGAGAACGTTTAGATGAACTACCAGTTTAAGAATAAGGGTCTTGCGCGATTGACTTTCTTGGTGCTTCTGAAGCGTATTTACGTTACATCGTGAGAAAAACCGTCCAAAACTCCGAATTTTTAGATTATCAGCCATCCGGTAGACCAGAACCCTGGACATTTATACTTCAGTTATCTACCATCTTCAGTATCTTATCAACTCGGCTCAGTATCTTATCAACTTCAAATATCTAATACAAAATATAGTGCATGTATAAATTTAGATTAATCAAATTTCTATCTGAAAAGTATTGAACAAAATTTTAAATCTGGTAATTAAAGGAATACAAAATAAAAGTGAGAAAAACCTAAGATTTGGAAAAAATATTGGTTTTAAAATTATAATTCAATAATTTCAATAAATTTTATATATACATGAAGAGTAAAAGAATTATTATTAAAACTAGTTAGTATGTAAAACTACTATTTATTTTCCTTTGAACACTAAATAATTATTATTAAATAATTATGTGAGGTTTCTGAAGAGAAAAAAAAAATCATTGAAATATTAATTACATATTGAATTTTCCAAATAGAATTAATAATATTAGAAAAATAAAGAATTTAATTAGAAATAGCTATCAAAATACTAGGGAAACGAGATACTTAAAGAAAAAGTTAGGAAGGAGTTTTACCAAAAAATACTTAAATTAATTATTATTTTAATTCAAAGTCTTAACTATTTTTAATTATTAATTATAGCAAAATAAATTACAGAAAAAATAAGTAAAGTATATAATAATCTGTTATTATTTTTTAAAATGAAATAAAACAAAAACGACAGTAACATAAAGCACATCTCGCAAAAGCGCTACATCGGGTACAGAACCTAAGTTTTCTGGACAGAACGCGGAAGCGCTTCGCACCAGCTGTCTACGAGCAAACTGGTTTAGGATATAAAGTAACTTGCACAAATCTTGTCACGGATTTACAGCACTGTATTCCTACTCCCTGCCTTGTTTACCGCCGTTGAAACAAGATCATTTTCCGTATTTCCTTACGCGGGTTAAATAGTTCCCTCTTTTAACTGAATTAAATAAAAAAAACGAGTTTTCCTAGCTTAACAGGCGACGTCACTCATCGAATTTGGCACCGATTAAAATCATATATTAATTGTAAAAAATTCGTTAGAGCGGATTCCGAGATCCAGATGAGACACTTTTGAAAATAGAAAAGTTAGCTGTATATATAAGTGCCGCGAAGTTTTACAGTTGGTTGGTTGGGCTGGCTGCGTCACTCGTAGAAACTCCCGTTCTACATGATATCTGCTTTCATATATATATATATATATATATATATATATTTCCAATGTATGGGACACATGAACTAGAACAACAACAGCAAAAAAAAAAGTAATAGAAACAACAACAACAAAAAAGAAACTGTAGCGAGAAATATCATCAGAAATTGCTTTAATGTGTTGATGCTATTTTTGTTGGTTGAGAGTTGTCGTCCCAAGAGTCTTCTAACTTCCCAATATCTAACGACATTAGTATCACCATGGAGAACTCCTCACGCACGCAGATGCTGCCCACAAGTTCATACTGATCACTCAGGGGATAGGCAATGTCAACAAGAACGCTAATACGACACACTTGAGCAGAAAGGCAATGACTTCCAGTTAGCAGGCGAAAAGCAGCCACTGTCTCTCATTTTGATTTTTCAGGAATATCTAAAAGACAAATTTTTATTCCATATTTAGTTTTCATTTTATGATACGTCACCAGCGTAAATTGTCTTATAAATAGTTTACAACTGTAGAGAGGTAGTTTAGAAGGGATGTGATGAAGAATATAAAACTATTTTTACAATATATTATTTACCGATCTATCTAAATTAAATAAATAAAAAGTAATGTAGGTGTGTATACTTTACTTTCGCTTCTAAACAACTCGACAGATCGTTTTTAGATTTTGTGCGGTTATACAGACACATAGGAAAAATACATAGGTTGTATTAAAAATCTTAAAATCAACCAGTTACCCAGTTTTCAGTGTTTTTCTTAGTTTTCAGCTCCAAAAATATTTTTTAAAGCAATTACATGTACCGAAAAAACACTCAAAATACTGGTGTTAAACGATAAAGTAATTAAAAAACTTTGTAAAAAACACACATAAGAAGTAAAGGGACCCTTTACTTCTTATGTGTGTTTTTTACAAAGTTTTTTAATTACTTTATCAATTACATGTACCGTCTGCAGGAAATAAAATTTTGAAAATTTCCCATTTGTTTTCCTTTTGCTGAACTCAATTGTTCGAATCTGGCATCTAAAATATGTGTTTTTATCGGTTAGCGTGAAATTAGACATTAAGGCCACTTCATCAACTTGACTGAAGCTCTTCCTGAGTCAGAGAGGAAAGTTTTGCCACACATGTCAAGGAGATAAAATGCAAAGTAGCTAGAATAACTAACATTGAAAGTTCAAGTATTTTACACTGAGTTCTTTAATACAGCGTTTCTCAACTTGTGGAGCACGACCCCCCAGGTGGGGGAGGGGGGGGCACAGAGCGTTTGCAGGGGGGGGCGAGAAAAACCAAAGAGCAAGTAGTGATGCCTGTTTTTAAAAAAATCATATTTATTCTCATTTATACTCAGATATATATCCATTTTCGCTTAAAATGTTCATTCAAATTTTACTGATAACATTATTTTGTAGAAAATTTGACTAAATGTTCATTGCTAAAGATTAAAAAACAGAATGTATGCTGAAAAAGGCGAGTGGGAGGAGGCGGCACCGCAAGTTTGCCTTTTTGGGGGGGTGCGACGTTAAAAGCTTTAGAACCGCTGCGTTAATAAATGATTTATTTCACATTTTTATTTTCCAAGAACGCTAAAAATGATTTTAGTTTTTAGATGACAGTAAAATTTAACGGATTAACTGGCAACAATAGATTATTTTACAGTAATTTAGTGTTAAAAATAAGTTAACCGTAATGTTAAAAGTAGGGTACGGAATTTATCATTCTTTTTAAGTGGAAGAATATGACATGTATCAAATATAGCTTTCATTAATACAAAAATGATTTATTTATCTCTCGGATAATTGCTTTTTATATGAACAAAACTCGGAAAGAATAAAGCAAGTGTCCAGAGATGCCAGGTTATTTAAGACCATTTTCTAAAAACTATTATTATACCTGTCTTTGTATTTTTATTCATGGTGAAGTTCTAAGCTAAGCAGGGGAAGAAACAAACTTCTACAAAAGTCTACAAAGCACAATGAATTTAAAACTTTTTAAGTTTAGGTTATTTATTCTGATGCAAATGTTAACTAGGGGTGAAACAATTTAGTAGTTTCTGAAAATCTACTCCTTTCGAATAACTTTTAATTGCGAGTGCTAGAAAAATAACTTCTTCTTGTCGTATGAAGGAAGGGTATTTCACTTAACTAATCGAACTTCTTACCGAACTTAATGATACACTAATCGAACTTCTTACCCTTTGAGGCGCAACCCTTTCCCAATGCTGAAAAAAAAGGGCAGCCGTTGCCATCGCTCGACTTAACTACCAGCAAGATGGCGGACGATCGAAACGTTCATCGCGTGCCACAGATCTAGAGACCCTTTTTTGACGACAGCTGGCTGTGCGGTTAAGTCGAGCGATGGCAACGGCTGCCCTTTTTTCAGCATTGGGCAATCTGTCCAGCTATTCTTGCATTTTTCCATTTTTCAGCAGATGTCAGTGCTGTTAAAAATAATCGTGACCATTTTTTTACGGTAAATGACGTGCTAAAATTTAAAGGATTCTCGTGGAGCTATGTCACCCGCAACTTTTTTTATAGAAATCAAATCTATTCTTCGTGACTGGCAACAGTCAAAACGTCAGAGTTGGGTGTTCCCAGAGCGGGATCACTGCGCCTTAAAGGGTTAATCCCATCCCAGCCAAACCTATTGTATACAGGATGTTCCAAAGATGTGGTAATACGCTTTATTTCTTTATGTATTTGAAATACGTGTGCAATGTAAACTGAAAAATAAAAATGTGCAAAATAAGGTATGAAAAATGATTACGCTTAGAAAATAATCTTCTCGTTAAATTTCAGAAAGTTACGCTTTTAAATTTGTATACGACCAACCGTAGAAAAAAGTTCCCAATTACTAAAATTCACCCCGTGCACTAATGAGGTGATGTAAAAATTTAACAACTGTATTCTAAAAACTCTCTGAGGTATGAAGACAAGTTATATGATTAAACCGCTTTTCAATACCTCGCGAAGGAACAAAAAAAAAAATTCGCGTCGAATGATAGCATTTCAAGGGCCGAAAGATAAAATACTTTTTTTACATTCTAGCAATAAACGTTTACATTCAAAATCATGTATAACCTTCTAACACTGTTGTTTAAAGATATCTTACGTTTTATGATGAAAGGCTGAAATTTTGTGCATCACCTCATCAATGAATGGGGGCGCATTTTACTAACGTGAAATTTTCTATACGTGTGTCGTATGCAAATTTAAAAAGTGTAATTTTTTGAAAATTTATGCGAGGATTTTTTTCTTAGTCTTTTTTTGAACTTATTTTGAACGTTTTTTTTCAATTTACATTGCCCACTTATCTCTGGTGAATAATTTAAAGCATGCTACCACCTTTTAGGGACACACTGTGAATTCCTGTTATTTTTTATGAAAGAGAGGTAAAGTAAATAAATGCTTTAGTTATAACCTCCGCTGTGACATTATGCAAGTACCGATCTCAAAAACTTAAAATTTCTCAATACCCCTTAATGACTCAGGTGAAAAAACAAAAGCATTTTAGACATATCTTGCCACGTTAAGTTATCATATCTCACAACTGAAAATTTTTATGAGAATGACATTTAAAAGAATGTTTTTGTACATTAAAAAGAAGAAGAAGAAGACCCATTTGTTATTTATTCGGCCGTACATCAAAGTTAGATATACCAGTAGTATATGAATAATGCTTGCTTTAATATCCTGTATTTGTGCACATTTTATTTTGCTATTAGAACAGTAGTGTACGATGAACGGCGTCCAAATAAAGAGGATGTGGGCATTTTTTCCCCGTAGCTATGCATTTCTTAAACTAACTTTTGTGAAAAGTTTTAAATAGTTTTATACTAGATAAAAACCTAATATTAAGTTACTGTCTAGCATTATCATTTGTACAAGATAGTTCTATTTTCTTCAAATACTTAAATTCTCACTGGTCCACTTGAAATAATTATTTAGAATATTGTACAATTTATACAAGCTGCCTTTTTCCGAAGAGTTCGGTGAACGGTCCTAAATTTTTAAGCTGCGTTCGTTAGAACCTGTGAGTAAAAACCAGCACCAGATAACATTTCTATCCATAAAGAATTTTCATTTAATAAAGACAGATTATGCACGTTCTTAAGCATTCTTTTTCCAAATAAATGTATGTTTTGTAATAAAAACGTAGCTTGAAAACGTGGAGTTTTTGTTTCAAAAAGGAGATATTTTACACAAAAAAACTATAATTTAACTAAATTCCATGCATGTTATACACATTCTCACATAAATTTATGCTTCCACAATGCATTTCTTAAAATCAAAATACCTATGGAATCATTTGCAAATCTTAAACGTAATTTAATAAATAAGATTTTTCATTTTATGAAAAAAATTATAAATGTATTTTAGCAAATAAAACCAAAAATGTTATGCAAAAATGAGGATTTTACCTTTTTTTTTGATAGAACACAAATAAACAAGCAAAATTAAGGATAACAATTTATTTGTTCCATTAACCACCACGAAAAAGGAAATTTATCATCAATAAATCTATATAGTTTTCACTCCATTTTCCCTTTCAGAGGTGGAAAATTTTTCCTCGAAAACACTATGGAACTAATGTAGCAAAGAAACGGATAGCTATTATAGAGGAAAATGCTTAGATATAAATATTCAAATGTATGTGGACAGCGAATCCTTATCGCCTCCCTATCTTAGGAAAATTTATGAAAAAAATAATTCAATTTTTGTTTCCCTTAGAATGCACATGATCTTTTCCCTCCTATCTTAATACTTTATTTATGAATTGGTATTACTTTAAATGGAAATCATTGGTCGTACTCAGAAATGCATTCGTTTTTGCACAAATTGAAGGAAATGAAAGAAAAAAATAAGCATAGTAAATGGAAAAAACATGCGAATAGTCGTAGAAATAGTTTCACTTATAAGAAATTCGTTCTTGAACAAAACAATGCTTCAGAAATTTGAGCATTTCAATTTTCCTTAAGGTATAATTTTCCCTTCAAAAATAATAATTATTTTTAGAAGATGATTGCTATAAAATTGGTTGTCAGGATATGTATTTTCAGATAGATGTACAAAATCTCCAACGTGTTTCTTTCTTTTATTTGCTAGCAACAAGCATCGAAAGAGAAATAAATCATGAATGCATTTTTTATATAGAAGACTGATTGAATTAAAGTATAATATGCTATAAAAGTAAATGCATTTATTTAATTTTGTGCTAGTCTGAAGAGTTTTGTACACAACTGGGCATTGAAACAATGCTTACGGAGATTATGAAAATGATGCAAACAAATATTGTTTTCCAATTTTATTTTACGTGAACCTATCTTTCAAAAACTACATAAATCATTTTTTCCCTCAAGACAGTTTTTAAAATAACCTTTACGCTAGGTTTAGTAAAATAAATGTATTTGCTGTCTGTGAAAGCTAAGCACTCTATTAAACAAAAACAAGTCCTTGAAAGTCTCATCTATTTGTTTGTTGTACCAGTTTTAATAATTCCGAAAAAAATGAACGGTTTATGATATAAAAGCTTCAAGAGTAAACCTTACGAAGTGTTTTGGAGGAAAAGTGAAGGAAAAGTTTGAGAGAAAAGTCGAAGAAAGAGTTACGGTACTTTTGACCGGAAGAAATTACAGTTGATGAATGAAATGTCTTTAAATTATTACCAAATATATATATATATACAGAAATTAATCTTTGCTGATTAAGTTTGTCTACAGTCCTGTTTACAACAAAGGCATTTTTATGAATGCAATAGGTGAAAGTGACACATATCACTCAAAGAAGATTGTATATCTATTTTAAATTAATTTTATATATATTTTGACATTCGATGCTCCAGTTTAAAAAATAATAGCAATTAAAATACCAGAAGCAAATATTTCGTACGTAGTTTTTATCGTGTTTCAATTTAGAAAAAATTGTATTTTATGATTCCTCTTTACATTGTTTCGTAAACCAGACAGGTTAACTAATAAGCAAGCAGTAAAAAGCTATTTTTTTAAATAAAATTAAATAAATAAATCAAAGTAGATGTGAACTGCTTTTGAAAAGTATAAATGTACAGTGCTATTTCAGCTAGTACATCCATTTAATGTAACAAATGAAAAATTAATATAAATATTGGCAATATCATCCAGCCTATCCACAATATCATGCTAAAAAAATCATCACAAGTAGAATTACTTTTTCTTTAAATACACAGCGAGCAATTTTATGGAATCTACTAAAAATTTGGAAAATAAAAAGAAATAAAAAGTAAAAGTTACGTATAACTGACGTCTGACAAGCTGGTTAAATTTTACACAGAAAATTAAAATAGTATAATTAAATGAACATTTATAATGCTGTCAATTTGCTACCCATAAATCATAGTAAATGGTTCAAATAAATTAATACTATGTTTGACATTAGTATAATATTCATTAGTTATAATTAACGTAAGAAATAATTTACTTTTGCCGCCGCATATTTAACCTTGTCTGCTTCGGTAAAGATACGCATGTTAATGAACTGATACATAACTTAATATTACTTTACCAAATGGAATATTTCTTGAAACTAATTACTAACAGTATGAATCATTTTCGAATTAAATGTTAATTCCTAAAATTGTCGCAACCAAGCTGAATTTTAACGAAACTGCGTAAATCTTGTTATGACAAGTTCGAAGATTCAAGGGAGCTTTCCATTAGTATTTAAATGCATGTCATGAATTATCAAATTAACTTTAAGGATTTTCGATATATTCTGTCATCCAATATTTTAATGTATGCTAATTGTACATCGGATATTTAAATTGCTTCTCGAACTTTATGAAGTAGAATTTTAGCTGTGTGTTATAATTGAAGTTCTTATTGTTGTACAATCTGAATACGAATGAAACATTTATAACTATCGTAAACGTTATTTTTACTTTCCGAACATGTACCATGTAAGGAAAGTATTGTGATCATGAAAAAATTCGACTTCGAGATTTTGGTGTATTTACATGTTTTGAGGTCTTCTGAATTCATTTATGCTATTTTTTACTTCCTTGTACGGAGTGTAAGGAAGTAATGTGATCCCGAAAAATTTCGGTGGCCCGATTTCGAAGAAAAATACGATTTTAACTACCTCTAAATTTACCCTTGAAATTTTTTTGATGTATCTCATCGTAAGCTGGCATGCACAATCATATAAATGCGTCTTCAGCTCATTTTGACCAGCGGAGAGTCTATTTTGGCCAGTTTTTTCCATGCCGTCTGTACGTACGTACGTACGTATGTATGTAACTTGCATATCTCAAAAACTATTGGTCGTAGAATGTTGAAACTTTATATTTAGGATTATTCTAACATCTAGTTGTGCACCTTCTCTTTTGGTCTCAATCGACTGGATAGTTTATCTACAGGACCTCCCAAAAGATTCGAAATTCATTACGCTCTATGGGCAGAAATTCATTAAAGATATTTTAGAGGTATTAGGTTACTTCTAACGGTTCAGCAATGATATATGCTGTTAAGGGTTACAAAATGAATTTATCCAACGAAAAAAGTGTCTCATCATTTATAGCTCTGCTACAGGAACACTCAAACGATTTCCAATACATTATGGTCAATGGCAATTTTAGGAACATGCATCCATTTCAAGGACAATATCGTCCTACCCTAGAGTTAGGTAATGGTCCGACCACTGTCACGTGCTTCCCACAAGAATTACCCCAAAAGTCGCCAAGCTTGGTGACTTTTGGCGTAATTCTTGATAGATTGTGCTCATGGACAAAACGGCGTAGAAATATCTGGCATTTCAAATCAACGTAAAATATCAAATAGAAGCGTAAAAGGATATAGAAAGCACATTTAACTGAAGTTAGAACAAAAGCTTCAACACCAAGGGGGCATAGAGCGAAGAAAATGACCAAATGTGATGGAAAAATATTAAAGCGAATTGTGAAGAAAAATACAGTAATCAGACGATGGGAACATTACAAATTAAGAAAGAATTCAATTTGCACTCAGAAAGATCTCTCGCAGAACAATGAGACAAGAACTGAAATGTCTTCGTTTTGTATGAGTCGACGTCCAACATGAAAACCCTTTTTGTCAGCGGCAAATACGGAAAGAAAAATATTTTTCCTTAGGATAAAGAATGCAAAATATAAGACTTAAAAATGTAGAAAAAAGTTCTATGGACGGATGAGAGCCGTTAGTGTTTACTTGATCTTCCGAAATGGCCATCAAAAAGTCTAGACATCAGTGAGACCGAAAATTTTTGGGATGAATTGGAAAGGTATTTAAGACGTTTGAATACTAAATGTCAAAGAACTAGATGTGTCAGTTCATAAAGAATGGTCTGAAATTACTTTAGAAACATACCAGAAGCTTGTTGCTTCGATTCTACGAGTAAATGCTGTTTGCAAGGCAACAGATGGAAGCACCAAATTTTTAATGAATTGACAAGTCATTTGACCACTATGTTTTATTGACTAGATTAAAGACCTTTGTGGGGGTACTTACAACGGGCATTAGAAAAGATATTTGACAAAAATATGTCTACACTCAATATATTTATTTAATGTTTTTTTCATTTAAAATAAATAGCTTCATATTAAATTTTTATTATGAACGGAAAAACAAAATCACATGCTCTTCTGAAAACGTGCGCAATATCTCTTCGAGAGTGTTTGCGGAAACTTTTCTCATTGGAAAGATTCTCGTTTCGCCCTCTCATATCAATGCTTCATGCTGAGGAGATCATTTAGTGAAAAAAAAATAAACCTGCGCAATCTCGTAAAGCTATTTTAAACGAATTAGAATCGCAATTTTCCTTCGAAAGCCTGATATCATTATGGTATCAACATCACTCACGACACGCTGTTTTGTTGCACAAATTACCAAACTTTTTTACTCTTGGATATCTGAAAGTCACAAAAAATCGCTTAAGAATGAAGGAGCGGTGGATTTTCAGATTTGGTATCGCAGATTGATTTATAAACAAAAATATATGTATGTAACAACCGGTCTACTAGGAGGCGTTGCTGGCCGGTTTGGCTGGTGTTTTTACCTCGGGATCCGGCAGTTCTTCGACGGTTCTGGGAGTTTTGCGGGGCTCTGCGAGTGCAATAGTCGTTGGCCAGTTGAAAATTCCGGGCGGAGGAGAGCGTTATCTCCGATTCCTCGGCTGTGCGGAGATCCACTTAACATTATTCAAGAAGCTTAATAGTTTTACAACATATTTTTATTAAATCCTTCACATTAATTTACATAGCAACAGAGACTACGCAAAAAAGTCCTCTCCGGGTCTTGCTACTCCTTTTATTAACTTTCGAGGCTGTATCTCATGACTGTGTACATTGCAATAATTGGCTGATTCCAAATCTGGACAGCGACTTTGCAAGGATAGTTGTGTCTTTTAAGACGCCAGATTGACTTGTCGCAGGCATCATTCATATGATTACAAAAGAATTGCAAGGGGATGTGTTGTAGTTGCGGAATTAAGCAGTTTTAGATCGCGAAATTTCTTTTGTTCTCTACTGTGCAGTTTAAAAACGTTTTAGAAATTTGGGATTTCAATAGGCTTTCAGTTTATTATATATATATATATATATATAAAACACAAATATTCAAAAATTCCAGCCGTTTCTAAGCTTAACATTTAATCTTTTTAGAATAATGGCTGAGAAAGTTTTGTTTTGGAGAGACTGAACCGGAAATGTCAGTGAGTCTCAGTGATTAGTTTAACGATATATTAGGATTTCTAACGCACACATAGTTACATTCCTAATTAAGACCATGTAGAACAAGAATTCTCAACAAAAAACAAATGTTAAAAGGTAAAAATTATTAAAACTTTTGCAAAATAACGAATATAAAAACAAAAAATTATCGACAAAATGATCGTTTCAGGGGAAACGTGAGGTCCACCTTTCTTCCAGTTTCAAAAAACCTCTACCATTCACAGGAGCAGAAAGGTTTCTAGAAAAAAGAATGACCAGGTCGTGCAAAAAATCCGCTGATTTTAAAAAGATTCTTTGCACTCAGAAATGTTTATTCAGTGACAAATTTAAATTTTGGTTTTTGATTTTCCGTAATTTACAATATTCCAAATAAAAACTTTTCTTTTATTTGAAAATACAGTGGTAGTTTTGTCTGCTCATAAGAAATCAAGAAAAATACTTAAAACGTATAGCAATAAATTATACACTTTCTGAGGACACTAATACTTATCTAGACAATCGTAGTTAACAAATAAATGCTAAAGCTCAAAGTAATAACTATAAAAGAGGCCATTATTTTCCACTAAATGGCTTTATTAGCACGTCATTACTCTGTTATTCTACTGTCAACTTTTCTGTGTATATAGAAAAAGAACAACGTTGGTTGTTTATCAAGATATTTTGATCAATGTTTTTTTTTTTTACCCTTTAATTTTGGAAATTGTATTGTAGGGTATATTTCTTTTCTACAATTCTTTAAAGTACAGAAACAAACAAACAAAAGCAGCAAATTTTCCTTGAACTAAATGTTATAAAAGTATTGCAGATATTTCATACATTGTTTCTGGTTGTCGAGATTTATTCTGTATTTTCATATTCTTTTAAAACCTTTTGATAAACTACAGTTTAGAGAAATCATAACTTTCCTAGGAGCATTTATGAAATCGTAATAAATAACTTACATGCTTGAAGAAATTTATTGATAAACTAGCTGCGTGCCCGTTCTTCGCACGGTACGAAACGAAAAATTTCCTCACATGTGTAATTCGAATTAATTCCAGTGATGTGGAATCTAGAAAAAACAAAATTATTTCACTCTTGACTTAAAATTTGTGTCATATATGTAATAACCTCAGATCATTGCAATATAATGACACACACAAAAAGAAAAGACTATGTCAGCGTCATTTGGTATCAAAAAAGTGAAAATGGACCGTTTGTAGTGAACTTCTCACTTTCAAAATGGCTTATTTCCGCAGACATGCTGTTTTTTAGGTTCGCGTTTTAGCGTTAAATACCTCAGACATTACATGAAATGGACATTTTTTTTATTTTATAAATACGTCATCCTCGCTTGCAACCCTTTACAAAAAGAAAAGAGATAAGAGATAAGACTGCGCTATTTATAAAGGCTTTAAAATTGTTTTTCTAGATTATGCAGTTTAATTTTTCTTGTCACAAATAAATTCAGTATTAATAAAAGGAAATCGAGCCAAGCAAAGAAATCGTCTGCTTGGACATAAGAATAACTATGTACCCAAAACGAAATCTTTGGAATGAGAAACTTTTTTCACGTTTTCAGAAGAGCGCTCGTTGTAATTGCTTCACAACGGGCTTTGACTTTTAGTTATACAATAAGAGTAGTATTTTGCGCATTAAGGCAATAAACAACAGATGTTTTAATTCGAATTTCGCAAAAAATCGCTTCGAGATATGGCGCGGGACCCGTTTTTATTTATTTTTTTCAACTGGCAATTTTAATCTTTGTTACTGTATCCATGACAACCAAACCGCAAGATATCAAACCGAAATTTATAAGCAGGTGCTACTGAAATGAAAATCATTCTTTACTTAAAAATTCGTAAAAATTCTCCTAATTTATATTTTTCCTCCGTTCTTCTTTTAAAAGTGGGCGAATTGTGTGCTCCGTCTTTGCCGAAATATAAAAATGTTATGACAGATAGACAAACTTAATTCTAAGTTTAGTCAAAGGTTTAATATTAAGTAAGCGAAAGTCTATTTTAAAAACTTGAAATTTCTCATTTCGTTAAAGTAAGCGTGCTGCCTCACTACGGCGAATTAACCTAGCGAATGCCAGTGACTACAAAAATTTCAGCCCTCAATATACCAATTGAACTAAAATCATTTTTTATGGCAAAGTCTTTCACTTATATCCCAGACAGCACATAAGCTTAAATCAAGCTTGACATTTCTTTGAATTTGACGTATTAATACAAGCTTGACAGTTCAATTCATTTTAAGCTTGCAGCAAGCTTGGAGCTTACAGAAAAATGAGTCGGCAAATATTTTCCCTCCGAATTTAAGTCATTTGAACTGTCAAGCTTGAATACAACCTGATTACTGCTTGATTTGGAAAGCCGCATCCACGTAACAAATAATTTATTATCAGTCATAAATGTACTTGACCATAGAATTAAAAAAAATAAAAGATTCTATATTTCCAAATATTGAAATTCTTCAAAATAAAATACAAATATACTACAAAATTGATTTCAAAATCAGTCGTTTGTCTCGATTTTGGCGAATTGTGCTGCTTTTAAGTTTATATTATGCTTATTTCCCTATTAATAGAGTCTATAAATCACACATAACATTATTTTAATTTTGATTCATCCCATGAAAAAATAAAAGATGATCGGGCAATACTGATCAATCTAGCTAAAAAACGGCGTGACAACCATAACACTCACTTCAAACTTTAGTCATATCACCGGGTGTGAGATTGGCAAGGTGGTTAGGACGCTGGCTGGCCACACCTTAGGTCCCCAGATCGATGTGCCCCATGCATTTAGATATTTTTTTTTTAATTAAGTTTGAATTAAGCTTGCTATGCCAAGTTTAACGCAAGTTGGGCAAGTGTAAACTTGAACACTTGATTCAAGCTTGCATTAAGCTTACACGCTTGAAATTTTCAAGCTTAATTCAAGTGTATTGACTTGATAAATCAAGCTTACTGCAAGTTTGATGCAAATTTGCTGTACTGTCTGGGATAGTCCAATAAATAAATAAATAAATAATAAATAAAAGATAATTCCTACTTAACTAGTTGTCGCTTATATCTAAGCCAGTAAGATGCACTCCCCTTTCTTCTTCTCGCTACAAAACAGACTAAGGTCCCTGCTACTATCCTTTTAATATTTGAATTTTACTTTAAAAACTGATATATATGCAAAAATCTACAAGATAAATGAGTTATAAGAAGTAAATTTCTAAATTTTAGCTTTATTAAAAGTCTTAATCTGATTTATATCACGAATGAGCGAAGTCAAGTATCATGACTCTTCTAACTTAAGTCCACAGACTCTCAAGCCAGGGAAATCGGGAATCTTTTTTTTTTCAATGGGCGGCGCTTGCCGATTAGGCATTGTTCACTACAATTGCCCCAAGTTATTGTGACCATTTTCTTATGTGGGCACCCAGTGAGCGGCCGACGTTACCTCCTATGAAGTGACAGACAAGTTAACATCCATGCTCAAGCCGGTATTCGAACCCGGACCCAACACGTGATAGAATGGTTCTTAAGCCACTGCACCACCTGGGCGGCTAAATCGGAAATCTTAAGAATCAGACATTAAAAAACAAACTAGGGCATTAATAAGCATCTGCTTAATATATTTCCCGCTAAATTCCAGGGATTCGTGGAAAAAAAATTGTTTTGAAAAAACCAATGATTCATAGAATAATTGAATAGACCATGACTGTGAAAAGGCCATTGATTCATAGAATAATTGAAAAGACCATGACTGTTGGAAAAGACCATTGATTCATAGAATAATTGAAAAGACAATGATTCTTAAGACCATTGATTCATAGAATACATGATGTGAATAGACCATGATCTGAATATTGAAACAGACAATTGATTCATAGAATAATTGAAAAGACAATGACTGTTGAAAAGACCATTGATTCATAGAATAATTGAAAAGGCCATTGATTCATAGAATAATTGAATAGACCATGATTGTTGAAACGACCATTGATTCATAGAATAATTGAAAAGACCATGATTGTTGAAGAAGACCATTGATTCATAGAATAACATTGTAAAAGGCCATTGATTCATAGAATAATTGAAAAGACCATTGATTCATAGAATAATTGAAAAGACCATGATTGTTGAAAAGACCATTGATTCATAGAATAATTGAAAAGACCATGATTGTTAAGAAGACCATTGATTCATAGAATAATTGAGAAGACCATGATTGTTAAGAAGACCATTGATTCATAGAATACCATCATTGGTGAAACGACCATTGATTCATAGAATACCATCATTGTTGAAACGACCATTGATTCATAGAATAATTGAAAATACCATGATTGTTGAAAAGACCATTGATTCATAGAATACCATCATTGTTGAAACGACCATTGATTCATAGAATAATTGAAAATACCATGATTGTTGAAAAGACCATTGATTCATAGAATCATTGAAAAGACCATGATTGTTGAAAAGACAATTGATTCATAGAATAATTGAAAAGACCATGATTGTTACGATGACCATTGATTCATAGAATAATTGAAAATGCCATTTATTCATAGAATAATTGAAAAGACCATGATTGTTCAAACGACCATTGCTTCATAGAGAAATTGAAAAGACCATTGATTCATAGAATAATTGAAAAGGCCATTTATTCATAGAATAATTGAAAAGACCATGATTGTTGAAAAGACCATTGATTCATAGAATAATTGAAAAGACTATGATTGCTGAAAAGGCTATTAGTTCATAGAATAATTGAAAAGACCGTGACTGTTAAAAAGACGATTCATTGAATAATTAAAAGGACCATTGATTCATAGAAATTTAATTTTACAGAACAAGATAAAGTAAACCAAGATTTCTATGAAAGTAAACCTCTCCATTCTTTTTTTTTTTTTTTACGGGCGGGCGTTTGCCGATTAGTCATTGCCCACTACAACTGCCCGAAGGTATTTAAGCCATTTTATTATGGAGGCACCCAGTGGGCCGCCAGCGTTACCCCCTATGAAGGGATGGACAAGTTAACACTCATGCTCAAGCCGGAATTCGAACCGGGACCGAAGTCGTGATAGAATGGTTTTTAAGTCACTACACCACCTGGGAGGCTACCTTTCCAAAGTGAAATGTTTGTGCCAGCAATGATGGCTGGTAACACTTATTTTTTACCAGCTGCTTAGAAAAATCTATCAACCATATCCGCAGTAAAAGATGAAACAAGAATTTAAAGCACTCACCCACGGACGTATATAAAGGGGACCAGTGGCGTAGCCAGAAATTTTTCATGGGGGTGGTTACGACTATTTCAACTCATCTATATGCATATGTGTGTGTGATAAGGGAGCGAAGAATATACATTTTGTACTGCAAAAAAATCCTCATGGGGGTTGTGACCCCTAACCCCCTCCCTTGGCTACGCCACTGAAGGGGGGTTTAGGGATTGTGAACTCCACTCTGAGTCCGTGCGCAAAGCAAACGCTAATTATAGCCAAATATTCCCCTTTCGAATTCATGCCTTAAAACAGTACACGGGATAAAACATTAAATTTCACATAAATTTTGAAAACCTTACCTTAAAATTAAAAATATGTATATTGATTTTTTTTAATTTTATAATTCAGGGCGTAACAAACACAGTTCACTATAAAGAATTTATTCAAAAGTATTTCGTACTATTGAAAAATTTCACTAGATATTTCTAGTAGAGTTTACTGTCAATCAAATGTAATAATAAGAATGGACTCCCATCCGCTTAACTGGACCCCTCCACCTATAGTTTTATCTACACACATGCACATCCCAGTGTGACGAGTGGACAAAATTCTTACCAACTTAGGATTTTTTATTACAATCGACGAGTGGCTACCGACATTCGTGAGAGTTATCTAGATGCTAATTTCTCTACATTGGATAATCAATAATCTCGCACATTAGCTGCATAATTAATACTGAGGTCAGGTCAGCGGAGAAATCAGCATAATTTTCTACTTGGATTAATCGTTTTAAAAAACCCTTGTATCACAATATTTTGAGAATCAATAAAAAATGAAAACAACGAGATATGTGTATTTAAGAGACTGGTCTTAGTGCAGTGATAGTTTGAAAGTTTTGTTAGGCGTGGAAGTATGTAATAATTTTATTTAATTAATACTGATGTAAAAAAATTGGATCATAAAGCAGCACTTGACTATTTTTTGAAAGATCATGCTTTATGTAATTTTTGAAATGCCAAACTCATTTTCATGCTTCTCTTAGAAATTTATAATTTGAGCACTATCAGTTAAACTAAAAATAAATAGAAAAATAAAACCCTTACAACATTAATAGGAAAAGAGTTTAATTTGTCCAGAGCATGGGAATTCTCGCAGGAAATTACATTTTTAGAAGTTGTTTCCATAGAAACAGATATTTAATTAGTTCAATTTTCTTTCTACTGTTAAAAAAAATTAACTTTCGTGAAAGTTCCTTAATGGTAATTTCCTGTGCTCCATGATTTAAGAAATGTAAAAGAAAATAAGTACTTAATGGTTAAAAAAAGTTGCGTGTATTTACCCATGAGCACTCTCAGTTTTCCGTAGCAACAAAATGTTTTGTAACTAGAAGAATCTGAGTACACAATAAAAGTTTCCTACTAGTTCACGAAAGCATGTGTGTGTATGGTACATGGAGTATGAAACTTAAAAAAATACTTATAACTTAGATAACTTTCCAACTAAAATAAAAACGTTAATTAATGAAATAGGCTTTTCATATCTAAGAGAAATGGCAGGTTTGGATTTTAATAGCGAACTACTAACAAACCCTTATGCAATATTTTACTAAGAGGTTATTCCATTGGAACAGACTTATTGTAACAGAATAATTAAACTTTATTTAAAAAAAATGCGTGCATGTGAGTGAACACGATAGATCCTAAACGGTGCATTCGATTGAGCTCAAATTATATATATATATATATATATATATATATATATATATATATATATTATAGACCACCGTCGCACGACCGGCATTGATTTTGGTGTGTATAAGACTTATAGATTTTTACAGGACTACGAAAAAGAGTTTTTTTACATTATGAGCTATGGACTGAAATTCGTGAAAGTGCGCTAGCATCTAAACGGTGCATTCGATTGATCACAAATTAGGTACATAATAGGTCACAGTCAGCTGATCTGAATAGATTTTTGTGAGAATAGAGTTTCCAGTTTGTTCACGGTATTGCGAAAAATAATTCTGATACGTTACGACCAATGGACGCAAATCCTTTAAATTGAGCTATAGTCTAAAAGATGCATCCGAATAAGTTCAAAATGGATACTTATATTATAGGAAACCGTCACACAACATCTATATGCTGTGTATAGGACTTATGAGTTCTTGGCAGGGCAACAAGTGACTTTTCTTTTATATTATGGCCTATGGACGGAAATTCTTAAAAGTGCAATAGCGTCTATATGGTGCATTCGATTGAGCTCAAATTTGGTACATATGTTACGGCCAAAGTCCGAAATCGGCCTGCTCGCGAATTGACCGGACAATTCGCGTTTTGGCCAACATTGCTGTAAACTTACCGGCCAATGTCTGATCTTTTCTTGATTTCGGGCTTTGGCCGGCCGATTCGCGAAGGGGCTTGGGACGATCGGCCAAAGTAGGAAGAAAGAAATCAAGAACAGATTGTTTTACACACTGTTAAAAATGAAGTATTTAAAAATGAGTACGTCTGTGTACTGTTTTGTTTTTCTTTTCTTTTTTAAAAGTACAATTGTTTTAGAAACGAGTTCAAATATAAGTGACATCTCTGAGTTAAAAATAAGCTTGTAATATGATCCCGTGTTATTCTGTTCTCCTATTAAAGCCATAATAGAAATTATTCAGTGAGCGTATATGCTGAAACAACGAGATAGCGCGAAGAATATTGGATTTTCGCCCTTCAAAATGACGAATTATATCTTGAATAAATGCGTTGTGTAACTTGTAAGAAGACAAAGGCAAATTGAGTACCACATTTTTCAACTACATTTAAGGGGTATCCTTGGTATTTTTCTGCTCCATAGACCTAATGCTAAAGATCCCAGATCACATTGTCTCCCGAAATATTCCTTCAAAAAATATGAAACTTTTTGCAAAAGCAAATAGATACCGCTCAGTCTACAATTATCAAAGCCACTTCGCGAAATGCCCAGCCAAAGTAGAATATATAATACTAATTGCTAGTACTTCGGATATTGGCCAAAACGTGAATCGGCCAGCCAAATCGCGAACTGGCCGAACTTCGGGCTTTGGCCGTACCATATGTATTATATGGCACGGTCTCGTGACCTGCATAGATTTTCATGTGTGTAGAGCAGATCATTTAAAGTGAGCTAGTGTCTAAATGGTGCATTCCATTCAGATCAAATAAGATGCGCATTTTATAGGTCACTGTGCTGCATACTGCATAAATTTTAGCAAGTGCACGGCCGACAGTTTTTTACAGGGCTACAAAAAAGTATTATTATACATTGCGGCCTATACACTCAAATCATTTTAAGTGCACTAGTGCCTGAACATTAGATCCGATTGAGTTGAATGAAATTTATTCAAATCCTTGTTAAAGATCAAATGTTTGGAAAGTCGAGTGGAGTCCCTCCAGATTTTTAACAATTAATACAATTTATTGTTAATAAATGTATATCACCTGAAAAGACAATCAAAACTTATCTTAATATTAAATAAACAGCACGTATAAACATATTATAAGATGATTGCATTAAATAATCATTTCTTTTGCGAATTTCGTTTATTGCCATAACATAAATAACAGAAAAGTACAGTTCTTTCATGCATAGGACTACCATAAAATACATAAAAGAAAACAATGCAATTAAACGGTAAAAAGAAAAGCTAATTGCTATGGATATTTTTGTTAGACAAGAATATTAATCCAGTCTAATAGTATTGTTAATAAAATACGTTCTCAGACATATTGGAAAAACATTTGAATTCCAGAATTGAGCTGCATGTGATCTAAGAAAAAAAATGTGAATGTGTTTTGGAAGAACAGTGGTATGACTGTACCAAAAGTATGGTTAGCTCAATCTTCAAACTAGATAGAATAGCGGTAGAACGAAATACATGATGGCTTTCTCATGTGCTAAACAAGGAATGAGAAACTAGTAAAAATCTCTCCTTCACATCATTATACTAATAACACCTTCTTTTTATTAAAATAACATATTAACAGAAGGATGAAACTTTATATTAAAAATGCTAAATTAAATGAACTTACATTCTTATTATTAAAATGCTAAGGAATATCGAATTTTACTTAGAAAAAGAAAGAATAAATATTTATTACTTAATTCCCTTTTATTCGCACAATCCATGGAGAACAGTTAAAATTTTTCACCAATGTTTACATATTAAGAGAATTTTATCAGACATAAAAATTCTTACTTTAAGTTCAGTTTGTTTTTACACCTGTGACTTTTATTTAAAAATAAAATAAAACATAAATCGCAGAAAAGTTCTAAAATATTATGCAGGGCTTTTTATTTCTTGAAAGAATTTTCTGCCCATATGTCTTATGTATTTCAAACATTCGTAGCTACTTTAAAATTTTGCGAGAGAAAAAGTTTCGAATTTAAAATGGAAAAATATTTTCAAAGAAAACATGTCTGTTTTTGTTTTTTTAACTTTCATTTACTTAGAATGCATATAAGCATTTCCTTAAATATATATAGTATATATTCCTTAAAAGATACATATAAATTTTATTAATTAAAATTTGAGTTTATGAACCTGTACGGGATGGCGGTAAATGAAGTGTAAGCGTTTGGAAGAGAGTCTAACAGTTAACTTTTTAAATTTCTTTGAAATGCCATATTTATTCTGGTTAGAGCAACAAGTCAAGTAATTTGAATTGCATTTTAATCGATAGATGCCGCTTTAAGGATTTTTATTGGAAAAAAGTTCATTATTTTTCATTATTTATAAATATATCTTGTTTGTAAAGAAACAGAAACGAAAAGAGAAATCCCGTTAAGCGCATTCATCATAAAACAATGTACAAGTAATAAAATGACAGAACAAAAACTCGAATACAATCTCTCTAAGGTTCAATACGACCATTAGGACGCAGTTCGTTGTTGTATATATGTCGGCTGATCTGCTATTCTGAGCTTTACTTTAGGCTGAAGTTAATAGATTTTCTGAGAAATAGACTAAAATTGCGTTTGTTTGATGTAAATCAAAGACTTCATTTGGCATCAAATTTGGCGATGCATCCTTAATAAACAGCAAACTTAGCGAAAGTCTGGTTAGATTTTAGATTATTGGTAATGGTTATTTAGATTATTGGTAATCTCTAAAACTGTATTAACCCTTGAAGACGGGAGATAGGCTTTTCAACCAAGACACAGAGCATCTTAAATGACGGACATGGCTCATACTTTGACCGACTAATCCTTTCTCCTCCTCTGTTATTGTTGACATGTACCGGATGGTCAGGGAAAAATGTCAACATCCTTCCATCATTTCACTTGCACCGCAGTTTATAAAAAGGGAAAAAATACGTGTTAACGGAATCACTCTGTCCAAGAATCTCATTTTACACCGTGAGCGGAAAAGAGTAAACCGTCAACTATTGATGTACAAAGAATAGTTTCATCCAAAGATTCACTGAAAGGAGGAAAGCATTCTGGAGACATCCCCGTCATTTTAATCATAACACGGACAAAATCTTCCCGCCGTTAAAAGGTTAACAGTTATGTAACCTTCAGGAACTCTTTAAAACGGCTACAAATGCTGTGCATTGTTTTAGGTTTATGGTAAGCTGTCATATACGTCAGGGGTAGAAATTAAAATATTTAGTCAGTGCTCCAAAGGACCAGAGACGTCTGACTTCCCTGATCTGTATATTTCAAACATGGTTTTATGATTTAAAAAATGAAAACAAAAGAAATTATATGAGGAATGTACATTGATTTCCGTTAAGGGCTGAATTATATAATGTAAATACCTATTATAAAATATTAAATAGTTTAAATTATTTGATGTGTAATAGTAAAATTAGATAACATATTTTGTTGAACTAATTTGACACAGTTTGCAAGAGAAAAGTGTAAATAAAACTTTACTGGACTTACGTTACGGACCAACAAATTCTGTGTTCGACTGGTCGTTATAATCTGCTCTTGTAAATCACAGTGATGCATGCACTATTTTTGGTAACAAAATTTTAATTTTTATTATATTTATTTTGTTTTGTTTGAAAAAATTTCCGTCTTCAAATTGCCCTTTAAACAATCACTGATCATAAAATGCAATGCGTTGGAATAATTTGTGTGTAAGTGTGATAACTACTTATGCTATATACACAACTTTCATGAACTTATACGATTCCATAACCATAATATAAAAATTGCATATCTGCGGCAGTGTAGATATGTACAGGTAGAGAAGTCGAATTCATAAGTAGTCTTCAACTTAGATAGAGAGTGTCAAAAATCAGAATAAAATTTGAAATACAAATGTGTCTGTAAGTTCAATGAAATATTGTAAAACCAAAACCTCGTAAGTCACTGTCATAATATTTAGCTCGAATACTAAAGATCTGCCGCACAGTAAGTCACAGAACAGATGAGGTCCTGTCAGAACATATTTGTTGTTCTCCGGTACTTTCAAGAGTTATTGCATTTTCAATAGTTCCCTTACTTGTTTTCCATTATTTGATTTTATTACGTGTCATGCTCTGGTTCCAGAAATAAATTTTAGCTCTCTTACAACTTCAGTATTTCTTATTCATATTATCACGTACATTATCTCCTCTCTTTCTTAAAACGACAACAATTTATCGTGTATAATCAATATTGTTCTGACAAGAAAGCACTTTCATGTAAATCATGGCCTCGGTTAACAGTTGAGATTAAGACAAAATGTCAATGAAAGATTTTTTAAACTTGATGCAAAATTCAATAAGTTTGTTCTATTTTTAATAGTATAAAACATCACTTGTAGGGCTAATGTGGGACTGATCACTTTCAATTAAATATTGAAACATTAAACTGATAATTAATTGAGTGCCTCTCGCTCTGTTATTCAGAAAGAAAATCTTTTCACATTTCAGCGTACAGATTCCAAGTAATTATTATTTGTTCATTTAATACCACATCACCCAAATAAAATATAGCCCTGCTTCCTTGTTATTCATTTATCTAAAACCACGTTCAGTGAGTTAAAAATAGGCAAAAATATTTATGCAGAATGTGACATCTTTATAAAAAGCATTCGATGAGATATAGAGTATTTGGTAAAACATTTATTCGACAGCATAATCTAAACGCAACTTGCTCTGCATCTAACGATTATAGTAGTTTTTTTAAGGTAAAATAATTTGTACAAATTTTTTATTATTAATACAATTATCAATGGAACGATCTCATTAGTCTTTTCCATATTTAAACGTAAAAGATCACTTAAGGCTACCGAATACGTCATTTAGAAATGCACCATTAAAAATTCTTTGAACAATCTATGCCTTAGAATGTGCTAAATTTCTCGATACAGATTAAGCCCACAAAAGGACCAACGACGCAAGAAATTTAATCGAATTTCATCCCTTTACTATAAACGCAAATTCCATTTTTATGAGTAAAAATAAATTTATACACTTTATAAAGAAAAAAATATAACACAGATTTATGTCAAATAACCATAATTGAGGTTCTAGGGACGTTTATTCTCTTCTGAGAGATAAAATTCGTAACACTTAAAAAAAAATTGAAGTTTCTTTAAAAAGCCATCTAAGCTGGATAAAAAGTGATGAATCTGAAAAAGAAAAAGAGACTAATATGTATTGCCACCAGACAGCGTGACGGTAGTACCTTTTATACTTCCTGCGTTTTTGTGGAATGTGGAAGGGATTACTTTTTCTCCCTGGCAAGTCTCCTGTACTATTGATCACAGTCCGTAGTTCTTACTATCACCATTTTATTTTTTATTGCTTCGCTACAAACACTCTCTCTATAAATGATTGTGGGCAGTCATGAGTATTTGTTACAGAACGCTCCAAAAGCATGTATGAAATGATAAAATCGATATAACGCATTTATGGGCAAATCATCTGCTGAAATTAAAGTTTAAATGTTATCTATTGCGGAATTTTATAATTAAATGTTTTAAATTTGTTTTTAAAAGATCAGTAAAATATTGTAATTCAAGCGAAATACTGTGACATATAGAAATATCTGGCATATTTAATTTCCTACAGTATACGAAATGTGTTAGAAAGCTAGGATTAATAGCAACGCAATTAAAATGATTTATATTAATGGGAGCTCCACGTGTGAAGAAACAAACGTCGGCATAATCGTCCATTTGCATCCAAACGTATATTTACATTATTTGAAGCTCCACTGCTGCAGAAGCCTTCGCAAACTAATTCATAGTTCACGAAAACCGCATGACATAGATGACCTGAAAATACGTAGTCTGAAAATAATTAATTAGTAATATAATCTAACGCGTATATTTTCGAATCTAGTTTATATGTAGAGTAGCAGAAATTTCTTCAAAGCGTTATGGTTTGATATGGTGGACTGGATGCTGAAAGAGAAGTTAAATGAAAGTCACAGTGAAATTGCCTTTATACTTGCGTAATAATTTTATTTAGTAGGTACGATTATTATACTGAAATAAACTAATAATATAAGATGACTTATTTGAAATAAGATTTAAATATACGGCTGCGACATGAATGTGATTTACTTTTGAAGTTTATGTTCTTCGTAATTACTTTCAGTAAGTCAATTAAATGTTTTTACGCAATATATTAAAAACAAATTAAACAAATCTCTTCAGACAGTAAGTTTTATGAGGAAGATTTTAATACTAACATGTGTTCTTATTAAAAATATTTCTGCATGTGAACTATGTATATATATATATTTATAGTAAAAAATAGTAGATTTTTTTATGCAGATAGTAATTTACGACTTACTTACATAAAGAATTCAACTTAGCAATTTAAGTAGTTTTTTAAGTATTATTTATGAAAGTACATTTTAAAATCTATAATAGTTTTAAATATTATTATACTACGGATTTGCATTTATTATAGAAAAATACAGTGTCTATAAAAATAAGAAGGAAAAAGAAAAATACTCTCAGTTTGTCAAATACGTTAACCATTAATAATAACTACGTTCACGTTACCTTAAATAAATTATCATATTGTGAAAAAAACTTTCACTTCACGGGCAGGGGGCGGGGGATGAAACAGATTCGACGGATCCATCTTGCAGGTCAACCTCGAGATGCGCGGAAAATTTAAGATGGCGTTACTCCAAGACGCCGTAGGTCATCGAAGGGAGAAACGGTGCACTGAGTCCGATCATTAGACGATGAATGCAAATATCCTTCAAGTCAGTGTAACATTCGTTCCTGAGTTCATCAGGTATATGACAATGCAAATAACATGGTATTATTATTATGAGGACGAGCTTGGAAGCGCCCTTTTAATATGCAGCCCATAATCAGAACGAATTTAATACATACGGCGCTAGCATGCTAAGAAAGCAGGAAACTCGCAATACAGCTCGTAGTAAAATCCATTAACTGTCCAAAATTATACTTAAACATCACCATTTGCCTCTTACCTTACCCCCTACCATCCAAATGGTAAGCGTTTTGTACAGAAATGGTTAACTTGCAATTGGAGGAAACTGGCACAAGGCGGCAGTGTAGGGTACATGTATGTATGTTTTGATTTAGGCCGTACGTCAGGTGGGCTAAAGGAGTAACAAAATGTGCCAGAACATAGATCCGTTAACGTTCAGGAGAAGAGGTAAATTTTCCATCTGCGTTGCATGAAAAGCAACAAGCCAGTTAACACTCCTTCCAAAGTTTCTAACGTGATTTTATTGAAGAATCGGTAGATCATATAGAATCGTTCGATGCCAAGGGGGCGGGAAAGGAATGCAAAGTTTTACTGCTTGGCTGTTTAACTTGAACTAAAGTGTTTTCTTTTGGGGGCGATTTGGTTAGATTTACACTACAAACGTGGCGATACCGCGTTAACAAAAATCCGCCAACAATTAAGATATTGGTGCACACATCCGCAGCAGTTAAGTGTAATAAAATGTGCAAATTTGCAGTCATAAACCACTAGAACCGAAATGCTTAGTGCGGATGTAGAGGGGCTGTATAAAACATGCACCGCGCAAAATACAGGACAGGGATTATATAGGAGTGCCGAAAAACAATATGTGATGTTGGCATCACAGGGCGTACTTCCAGTTTCAATAAATTTTTAATCTATTTCTTTAACTATGTTTTTAGAATAAAATATATTTTTGAGAATATAAAATTAATTCCTATTCAATATATGCACCTTTCCTCTCTGCAGAGAGAAAAAGTGCCTCTCTTAGAAATTCCTTCTAAATATTTTGGAGCAGTCTACTTAAAGTGTCCCAAGGGAGATGCACCAACAATTTAAAGAAGACTAAGCATTCAAAAGTTTTACTGGAATATATTTATTGTCACATAAGAAACAACATTTGGTAGGAATATACGACTTTTGAATTACTTGGGGAAGTAAAGAGAAATGATAGAAAAACTTTTAAAATAACTTTTATTTATACTGCAATACAATTACACATTTCTGTTTATTGCAAATGTTACGTTATAAACTCCAGATCAATAAAATACCAATGTGGGCAAGCAGCTACCCATACAGATGGGATATCATTGCATGACGTAGATGGGATGTTGGTATAAAACTGGTTAAATGGTTAATCATAGAAATAAACAAGAAGAGTGTACAGGCCTATAATTTTTATTCTATACCTTCTCGGTACCGGAATGTTATGTTTTTTATCTTTTTTAACACATTCATAGGATTAAGATAAATAGTGACCGCAAAATTGTTTTTATTTAATGACTATCTTCAGTGCACTTTTCCATTGCACAAATACGTATGTTAATTAATACTATACCATCACTACGCGAAGTACTGTAAAATTAAGTCACACTGCATGCCTAATACTTTGAAACATTCTGTGCGCCTAGTGAATAAAATTAAAGCATTCGTAAAATAAGTAAGCAGAAAACACAATTTAAACATTATTTACAACACATTTTAAACATTATTTTAAACATAATTTCATAAAAGTTTATTTTTAAACAAGTCTAGATCTTATAAGGTTTAATAATGAAAGCTCATTTGCATTGTTGTTTAATAAATTATTTCCTTTTAAAGAGTACGTTTCTTGAAACAAATTTGTAACCTCTATGTAAACAAACACATTTATGTTGCAGGGGAATGAAATATATTATAATGCTTCAAAACATATTAATTGCGACTTTCTTAATGTGGAATGTGTATTCCAAGATGAATTCCATTGTTTGTTAGTCGCCGTAGGTGGATTATCAAAAGAAACTGATGATATTTCTGAATAAACATTCTCTAAGAAATACCTTTTTGTAATGTAAGTCTTATGGAACGTTACGTAGAAATATTCCATAAAAAAGTTAGATTGTTTCTTTATTTTGCAAGAAATGCTACTGTTATTAGATAAATCTAACATTAAATAGAAAGTAATTACGAACACAACCTTTTTACAAATTCCTTAATTGAGATTTTCTGGAAAAATATGAAGTAAAATGAAAACTAGAGAGGGATTCAGTTATAGAGCTGTTTTCCGTAAAGCTCCAAAAGAAATGTGCTTTAAGATGAATTGAATAATCTTAAGAAGTAAGCCGTAATAGTTAAAATTGGGAGATAACCTACGCCAGTTACAGAGTTACAATAAATTTAGACAAATGAAATTAAAATAAAGAAGAAGCGATTGGACAATTTTTAAAAGCCGGTGTATGACATCAAAATGATGTATGCCAGAATAATAGCCAACATTGGGGGCAGAACGGAGTGAGAAGAAACGATACTGTTGCAGAATACCTTGCTTGGTTACTGGGTTGGTCGTTCCAAAGTCCAATAGGTGTAGAAAGTACTTGTAGAGTTCACTTGTCAGGATGGAACACGAACTTTATTGCTTCGAGAACTTCGTCGAACAATCAGCTGTACAAAATTCACAGACACTAACGGCAGCTGCTTTCTATAACAGTCCGCAGAAATGTGGACAACTAACGCCATCTGTTAGACCACATATAAATAAACAATTAAAAATCACAGAAAGCCGAAATGAAACCACGAACGGGGAAAGAGCGGATTGAACAGTTAAATGGCGGCAAAAATGCATCCCCGCGGAAATCGCGGGGTGTGCAAATTTTGCTACTTCTATGTTGCCCGTGGAAATCGCGGGATGTGCAGCGAGAGGGTTAAACACAAGAGCAAGACCGCTTCAAAAGCGCATAAAATAAATAAGCACAGCTAACCAACAGCGTTCAGGTTACTCTGATTGCACGTCAGCGGACAAACTACACACTGACTCGACCGGCATTGCCCGCTCATATTTATAGGTGAAGCAGAAGCTATTAGAAATTTCTAGAGAAAGCCATCCGCGGAATGCTGTAGAACAAACTCGATTTTGATTCCATAATAGAATAATATTAGGCTATTATGTGATTTTAATGAAAAAAAAAACGGTTTTACATGCCCCATTAGAAAAATTGCGCCAAATGTCCGAATGTTCTTCAAGCTTGGTGACTTTAAGTGAAATATCGCCAAATTTGGTGCCAAAAATAAGTCCTAAAAAGTGATGTTAGCTAAGGTCTACGAGCAATAGTTCTAGAAAACGCTATATTAATCAATGAGGAAACACCAAAACTCCACATCTCCGGTTCTAATTAACCGATTTTGATGCAACAAAATGCATTATTTAACTATTTGAAGCATAGAACACGAATTTTAAACTATGTTTAACACCAGAACAGCGGGTTACCCCAAAAATGCGTAACAATAGGATTATGTAAAGCGACATACGAAAAACTATTGTAAGATCGAGAAGGCGTTGGAGTCTGTAATAATAAGTAAAAGGCTTGCGCGCGGGTGAAAAATGAATAAGAAATTTTGAAAGTCAAAGAAAGGAAAAATAAATTCAGAAATAAAGGGTGATATGCTTGAATTTAAAGTGTGAGCCTTGCTTCGGGGCACTTTTATTGAATAAAGTAAAATTTTAATAGACAATTTAAGTTTTTAATTAAAATGAAAGCTAAAGATTTAAATGCAGTTTTTTTTATAAAATTCTTTATAAACTTACATATTTTTAAATAAAATATTTTCAAATTGGCATTTAATATTGGCAAAATTTAGGTGAAATTTTGATAAAAACTTGCATTTACGCCATACCTTCTACAAACAATTCTAATAATTATTTTTAATAATATTTATAAAGTTCATAAATAACATATTTATCAGTGCCATGAACCTAAATATTTGCAAAAGTTCTAATAACTATGAAAATATTTTAACTTTTATATGAAAACACAGTATTTTATAGAAAAACGCATTTTTTTTTTAAAAAAAAGGCCATAAAATCAATAAATAAGTACAGAAATATTATATTCTCCTTCATAACACAGCTAGTAATTATCAAAATACAATGACAAAATTTCAAGCGAATATCTTAAATACGTTATGAGATATGACATTTATCTCAAAGAAAATTTACAGAAAGAACTTTACTTGAAAAAACGCGTTTAAAGATTTTATCACTGTGCTTAGTACAATTCTTCTGATTCATTATTTCTTGTATAACTGAGCTTCTGTTTATCACAGAAACAAAAGTAAAAAGGTTTTGGAGTTTAGTTAAGTTTGGTGTACTTTCATAACTTAAAGAGATTAAATTTAAGAGGCTAAGAAATGATAGTGAATAATAAATGTGATCTATTTATTATAATTGGAGTAATTTAATGTATTAACATTAAAAGATCTGTGTGTGGATTTAAAAAAAAAATGAATTTGAGGGGGGGTGGGGGTCGGCTTATTTAAAAAGAAAAAAAACGTTAGGTTTCTCAAATTTGCTGTATTTTGGCCAGTAGCATAGCTAAAGATTCACTTTATATGAAAATAAATATACCTAAAACATACCGAAGGAACGTGTTTTAATTCCATATACTTTATGCACTTATTTGATTTGTTGTACGTGAGCATATTTAAACAACTATTGACAAGGCAAGTGATAAATTAGTTGTCATGTACTATGACAATAAAACTGGTCTAAAACACTCAAGCGTACAAGAAGAACACTTCATCGTTGATTTATGACATTTGCAACAATGACTACACAACAATTTTATTTATCTTGAAAAATTTTCAGGCAGCCACTGCATCTCAAATCTGTCCCTAGAGTATTCAAAATTCATGTGTAAGTGCATAATGTCTCTAGTTTGTCGGAAAAAACAGCGTTAAAAGAATACAAATAAATTTTATATCATTTAGAAAATCGTCTCTTAAAAGCATTCGAATTTTCGAAATAATGTAGACATTGGAAAACACTGTTTCCCTCGTGTATTTTTAGATCACAATGACAGTGCATTGTTTGGATATGATGAAAAACTGAAATATGTTAGAGCACACCTTTCTGTAGCAGAAGTCCTTTGAGGAAGTGTTTGCTGACAGGTCATAAATTCATGATAGTTTAATATTTTTTAATGAAAAATCCTGTAGAAAAGAAAGATTTTTTAAAATAAAAATAGATTACTGAAATTTTAAAATGTTATACAACCAAAGTAAATATATTATATTACTAAAATAAATATTTATATTGTTTACAAAATTACTTTATCGGATTTTTTTTCTTGGTACATTTTGCTTTATTCTTATATTTCCCTTTTGTTGTACCTTTTTCACTTTGTAGAAATATATTTATTGATTCTAATATACTTTTGCGATTTGATTCTATTCTTAAAAAGTTCTTTGTACCTCTCACATCTTTTTAATCTAACGAATCCCGTTGTTTTGAGTTGTACACGCTTTCAAAAAATTATTCTAGCGTAAGTCAAGTTTCCTATGTCAGTTTCACATTTCAATTATTGTTCTTAAAAAGTGAATCATGTAACATATAATAATAATTTTTTATTTCTTTGTATTTTCTCTTATTCACAAGACTAAAACAAAATATTTGTCGAATATCTGAATGCATATTTGAGTAGGTGTAAGCGAAATAAAAATTTTACAAAGATAATACATGTCTATTTTTGACCTGGACTTTTCTTTATAGTGATAAAAGGAATACGTGATCGGAGACAGATTTTTAATCATTCATTTTTATATTTAGAGAAAAAAGCTTTTGCTTAATTTTTTAGTATACATAAAAAATACTTTGATAGTACAATAAACTTTGATATTATTTCAAAAAGATTATTTAGATAATTTCATAATGAATTTTAAAATAAATTTCAAATACAAGTATTTCTAGATTTTCCTTTCTCTGCAATCATAAACGTAAGTCTTTGTGTATTTTTTTAAGGAAACATTAAGACTAGAGAAAATGTTTATATTTAATCTATTCAGGACGTATTTTTTATATACCCTTTTCTTTCTTGATACTGCCAAATTCAGCTCTTGCTTTACCCCATTTTATTCTTCTCAACTAAAATTTTCCTTTATTAAACAGAAAGTATTGCATAACTCTTTTACAGAAACGAAAGTGTTTAACAATAGCAATGGGGTAAAGCATTTCTTGGTCGACATGTAAACCAAGCTTCATCTTTTAGAATATCTCTGATCTGGTATAGGAGTCGTCCAGTCGTTTTATTTGTACATTCTCAAAGATCATAATATAAAACGTGATCGTAATATAACATCTTTAGAAAATCCTGAAATCCTATTACATTAGAATTCGGTTTTGTGAAATGACGGGTACGATTAAATTTGAATATCATAACTACTGACTTCATTTATTGGCCGTAAAAAATGGAGAGGGGGCAGAAGGGGGATACACAGAACAGAAATTAAATTAATTAAAATTGTATTAAAAGTGCCATTTCTGTTTCAGAAAATAACTCAGCACATCTTACTCCTTAGAAAACACACTATTTTTATTTTTTTCATTTAGAATGACATTTTTTTCAAGCGTTTTTTTGATTTTTAACTCTCAACCGCTTTTTTCCGGTTTTGAAAATTGAATCTTATTTATCAAGCATAGAATTGGATTCCTTTCCTCAAAATTACTTCCAAATCACTTAGTTTTATTGGACTTTCTCACGTTCCACCGGATAATTTATCCTTTTAAAAAGAAAATACTGACCAAGAGAGCAGTATGTTGAATCAATGTTTTTTTATTTGAGAAAGTTTTACTCGTGTACTAAACTCGGAAACAAAAGTAATTCTTAAAAGTTCTGTAAATAGAACTTTAGTGGCCACTAAGTAAAAAATTTTGAATTAGTTGTAAAGTTTGTAAATCTTATTTCTGACATATGCATCATTTTAGTTGTTTGGTTCAAGTTAAACGCATTTTTAATTCCATTGATGAAGGATCTATGCATTTTTTATTTCTTAACTTTTTATGAAACTTTCTCTTAACGTTAATTAAGACTTTTATTTTACATAATTTGGTTCTCAAGCTACTTTTATTTAAAATTGGGAACTCGAATCCCTGTTTGCTGACTGTTTGTAACATTAACTTTATGAAACTTTTAATTTTGCCCCAAAGCTTATTCTAACTTTAATGGACCAATGCCATTTTACATTATTAGGGTAATTCCAGGAGATATGGATCAAGTTTTTTCTACAATCTTTAGGAATGTGAATTGATATTCAAGCTTTGCAACCTCAGAAAAGGAATTTTGGATTCGACCTTGATATTCCCAACTGGAAACCTGAGCCATCTCTCCCGTCTAGACGTGGTCAATCTGTCCCGATTCATCCGAGTGCGAAAGAAGTTCAAGCCCTCTGCACTGTGGATTTCACGTTTTAGATTATTTGAAAGCCTCTACGCTCCCCGAGGTTACATCATCAAGACTAGCTAGATCATATACAAAACAAAATCTTTACTTGTATAATTATAGCCATACAAAAAAATAATTTGACTCACTAAATGCTACATTGTGGGATCTCGAAGAAATATTGTTTTTTTTTTTTTTTTTTTTTTGGAGACGCAAATAGTGGCGACCCATGCAAAATGTCTTATAGTGTCTGACTGAAATAGTTGCGAAATACCTATAGAGAGAGACATTAACAAATATTTGACTGAATTACCCTATACATTACACGAGAGATAGCTGATTAGAATATCACAACAGTTTTCATATAATAAATTTTTAGATTTACTGAAATCGGAAACTCGTTTATGATTTCAGTAAATCTGTTTGAGCCCGTTCATGAATTTCCTTTTTTTGGGTCACCGCATTTGTAACATACATTTTTTTAAGCATATCAACATAGATTATGCTATATTTGATAGCGATATAAAATTCATTTCCTACAATTCAGAATTAGAAATATGATTTTTTTCCTAAAGGTGAAAGTCCCGTTTCAATTAAAAAAGTAAAATTTTTAAAGAAAAATTTGTTTTGTTATATTTAAGCTCATTCTTGAAACATTCTTCAAATAACTTTAACTGTCTACCGAACTACAAAGAACACTATTTATAATAATATTTGTAAAAATAACATTATTTTTAAAAATAAAATAATGAATATTGTTTCTTTTTTTCAAAAACATTGAATAGAATTATATTTAAAAGTAAAATGCATCTTACAGAGAGATCCAAAGAGTTCCTAACTTTCTGCCAGACTAGAAACGTATGTATTTAATATATGGAAACGAGAACCCTGAACAAGAATATGTGTCTGAAATTTTTGCACCGAGTAAGGCAACTCCCTTTTGTCAGCGGTACATGTTTTGTTCTACGTCAGGTTATTTACAGACCGCTGGATAAAGAAGACAAAGGAAGGAATTCTAACAATTTGCCTGTCATACGAGTGAAAAGTTTCTTCTGTTTATTTTTGTAGCATGAATGCAGGAATATTCGCAAAACTTTGCATGAAACTTTCTTTTGAATTCGTAACCTTCATCGTTAGTTTTGCTAAGGTGATTTCTTTTTAGGAATTTTTTGTCTTTGTTCTGTATATATTATGCAGAATGTTTTGAAAATCAGACTTACCAGTAGAATTCAAGTGACTCTTTGATATAAATGAATGAATTTATGTAAATAATTTTCAGTATTCTGTATTATTTAAGTCCACTGTCTTCATTATCAAAATCTGCTTTAGGTTTTTGTAAAGATAAAATGTAAAAAAATTTTATAAGAGTTTATATTTGTTTGAAAAAAGAAACAAACAAACAAACTTTTATAATTTTGTTTTCTTATTTACTTGACGGACGAAAAGAAAAACTTTAATGATGAAATATCGGGTGCGCCAAAAGTTCGTTATAACCTTAAAAATTTATAAAAAAGGAAGAAATGAAGATAAAGACGTGCGGTTTGTACGTAAAGGCTTAACAGGAAGTCGGATTTCTTTTTAGAAATAACAAAATTTTTTCTTTTTAGAAATAACAAAAATTTTAGTTAAAATAGTCACCGGTAGAGGGTGCTTACGACCCGAAATACAATGTGTAGGACAACAGTACGCTTCATTCATTTATTTTGGCAATAACAAATGTTCAAGATGACCCCCAGAGCATCCTACGACACAAGTAATGCGACTCACAACGCCCGTTTCTGCTGAATGCAACAGGTCGGAATGAATTGTAGAAACCTCTCGACAGATAGAATGTTTCATTTCTGCCATTGTTGAAGGGGGATGAAGGGTACACAAGTGACTTCAAGTAGCCCCACAACCAGAAGTCAACCGGGGAGAGGTCGGGTAATTGTGCAGGCCACCTGATCTTGCAACCTCGAGCAACCCCATACTGCTGAATCTGTCGCATGTCAGCGCCTTCTACCGGTGACTTTTTAAACTAAAATTTTTGTTGTTTCTAAAAAAAAATCCGACTTCCTGTTAAGCCTTTACGTACAAACCGCACGTCTGAAGAATGGTACATGTGCATTTCTTCCTTTTTATGAATTTTTAAAGTCGTAACGAACTTTTGGCGCACCCGGCATAAACTACATTCATTTTCAAATAAATTGAATAGCCTAATCCAGTGAATATCAGTTAAAAATTTCATTTAGTACCATGAAATTTCACTTTCATGATCAAAGTGCATAGATGATTGTACTACACACTTTCTATTTTTTACCAACAAAATCTATTTTCAGGGTATGCTAAAAAGTTTCATGCAAAGATTGATTTTAATTACATGACGAAAAACAATTGGCACGTACCTAATTAGTCTCGAATGTGTAAACTTAGATCTAAAAAAATGATAAAATGGCAAATTATTCTGATTTTGGACTATGTAACTGCATTTGCTAATTTATAAATTAGACATTCTCAATGCAATATTCAAGCTTTGGTAGAGTATATTTAAGTTTTGTTTCAATACATTCTTAATTACTACTATCTCTTCTACTACCTTCTGTGTATTTCAAAAAGTGCGTATCTAGGTTGTCGAAAAGGTTGCATAATTGAAAGTGTGGGGGTACTCAGCATCAAAACCTAGTAGAAACCACGTTCAAATACAACTTCCCAAATATGTCTCTGCTCTTGAAAAAACACGCAATGAATGAATTCACAAAATTCTTTGAGAGAGATTAACTCAGGTGTCATCGATTAAAATTTAAGATTATGCATATGCATACTTTACGAATTCAAACCAAATGGTCCTTGCGCCGCAGTGCTAACTTTTTACAGAGAAATGTATATTCGCTCGAATTCACAAATTTAGACCCCTTTTAAGGAATGGTAGCCTAGATTTATTTGCCAACGGTTCTTTTTAATTAGATCCAAACTATCCTTTTAAATTTCAAGAGTTAAAAAAAAAACTGTCTGTTTTTGCAGAGGTCATTCAAGCACACGATTTTCCATGAAAAGAACTGTGTCATTAACCTTATTCGTATGTCACGTTTTATAAAGAATGTTTGGTACTTCAAGTCCAATAAGTGCATCCCGATTTAATATTTTTTTACACGGGAAATGCAGCTAATTCCAACCAAAAGAAAACTGTTTTCTCTTTCTGACCGTGCAGTTTTTTATTATTATTATTATTTCTTTAGAACGATCTGTTGCCCACTTTTTCGGAGTTCAAAGAGAAAAAAAAACGGTTAAAATGATATAAAATACAGAATAATCAGAAAACTAATTTAAAAATTAAAAAACCCTCCCCCCGGCACACCCAGAATCCCCGCGCTAAACCTCATGCAATTCGGCCGGATAGTCAGCAACCCGAACGGCAAACACACAGACAGGCTCTTTTATTATATTTATCGATAGATTGGTACATATATATTATAAATGATCAACATGATATGTATGTTAATTATAACATTATTAGTATATACTATACAGGGTCTCTCCAAAAAACTGACTCGGGATTTCATTCATTAAAAGTCAATTATGCTCATATATACAGTAAATTTCAAATTAAAAAAAAGTGCAGAATTTTATGGTATTGGATAACATTTTCAGTACATTAAATTTAAATAAATGAAAAATTGCCGTTTGGTCCGAATATAACGTGTTATTTTTTGACTGATCATTTTATGTTAAGAACTTCACGCCCTTTAAATTCGAGGCTTAAATATAGGAGTTTTCTAATAATTTTGATGAAAAATTACGGGATCACGTTATATTCGGACTAATACAGTAACATTTTAATACAGCCCCAATTTCTAATAAGTAAAACTCATATACTAATGATGTTCAAAATATATACAAAATTTTGGAGATGTAAAAATTTTCATCCTTTCATCATAAAAAGGCTCAGAGATGTGTTTAAAGGAGCTAGTGAGGGTCTATACAATACCAATAATAGCAGAAATATCATGTATTTATGAAATCATTGTTCTACTCCCTAATTTTCATATGATCCCTGAAACGCGATCGTCTGACTAGCTTTTCCACTTCGAGAGGAATTAAAAAGGGTTTAAGTCAGCGTATATTTATTTTCATACCTCCGACACTTTTTAGGATGAAATGCTGATTTTTCTTCCATTACCCCATTGATGCATGAGACACAATTTACTAGTTGGGAATATTTTTGTACGGATATCTTGTAAGAATAAAATGTTGTATTTATTTTGATTTAATCTCCGATAAATATTAACCGAAACCCTAAAATTCTTACCTTCTTTGAGGTAACTTTGGAGTATTTAAGAAATAAAAATCGAGGCTAGTGTTTTGGGGACACGCTGTGTATATCTTCCTATACATTGGTAAATATGATTTTCTATATTTATCAAATTATATTCTGTAATTATTACTGTTTATATAATTTCATAGAAGAAGACTATAATTGCTGTTCTTATGAACAACTATTCGTTAGATACAAAGCAGTAGAACCCAGTTTTGTTTTATTCAGATAATGCTGGCTCTAATAATCATAATTCCTCTTTTTCTCATAACAAAATTAATGTCAAACTTCAGAACACGGCAGTATATTTATTTAAGTATCCGACGGTAGCTTAGACCAGGTATCCCTAATTTGAAAATTTACTACATAGTACTAAAATGCAATTTCTTCAACTAAGCTTATGAATCTTAGTTAAGATACTGCCACTAAGCTTGTGCATAAAAAAATAATTAAAAAGGAAGTCTTAGCATTAAAGACTATCTATTTTAGCATCGGCGCTTGTGGTATTAAAAAAATTCCTTTGGAACATGAGAGAATGAATGTAACGTTTTTGTTGTTATTTCCACCATGTTACAGCTAACTAAATGGGGAAAAAAGTGACGGGACTTCGGATTAACTAAAGTTTACAAAATTCGGAAGAATAAGGCCCTTAGTTTAAGTATCTATTGTTTCTTCTTCAATATTTTACAAAAACAGAAAAGGGAATGTTATCTAGAATGAAATTAAGTAATCTAAAACGATAAACCGATTTAAATTCCTTTAAATTTTGCGTCTGACTTCGGCAACATCATAAATCATACATAAACACCGATACTTTCGTTTCTCCTTTATAAAACAAAATTTTTAGAAAATCCAATGTTTAATGTAATTACAAATATTAACCAATATTTATTTTCCCTCAAAATGAAGAACTTGCATACAAAATAACGTAATTGCCAGTTATTTACTAGAAGAAACAATATAATAACTGTATTTTAATAAAAAAAAGTTTACCTTAATTGTGATATAATTACATTAAAGTGCTCGATCGGCCAGCCGGTAATGATGATTGAGCAGATACTCAGGAAAACTGTTTAACTGCTAGACATACTTATATAATCTTCAATATATAATGATACCGCTCAAGTGAGTTATTTGGGTAATTTGCAGCAAAATTGAAGTATAGGATAATCATCTATTTGATTTCGCGGGTTAATTCTCAGCAATGATTTGAGTCATAAAATGGTACATACGTTGTTTAGTACTAATGCCTATTTTAAACATAAATAGAACATTGGAAGTTTAATAATATTTCTTTTATTGAGTCTCATTATTAACTGATCTTTCTTTCTTAGTGTGATAATTAGCACATAGTACACTCTTTCCCTTTTAGAAATAGTAATTCAGAATGAATAAAATCTCTCGTAGATTCTGTAGCAAAAGTTAAAATATACCTTTCCAGATCACCAAATATGTTTCTTTCTTAAAAACGCATATATTTTATAAAATGGTAAATGTACCATCACTACATACACTGTAAAAACTTGGTGCAAACCAATGTAATTCAAAAGAGTGGTAAATCTAATCATTAGCAATCACAAATTAAAGCACATATGCGTAATTCCAATTATACAGCTATTGATTTAGTTGAATTCTATTTTAAATCTGCTCACTGCACATTGTAATTGAAATTAAAATTTGGTGACTTTGAAGTTACTGCCAAAAACAGTGTATCCGGTAAGTTTTTTTTTTTGACTGAAGCATTTTCGTCAACGAATTGTGAAAGATAAGCACAGCGAAGAAAAATTAGAAAAAAAGGCATAATTATTTACGAAGCGCTTTGAGCAAATATCAGGGGCTAATAAAGGCTGAAACACTTCTTTTTGAAATGAAAATTTCGGTGTATGTATGGTAGTGGGTGTGCATTATTTTTTTATTTTCAAACGCCCATGAATGCATTAGGTATTGTAGTAGGCCTCAAACAGAAGTTATTGCAATAGTTTTTTTCTTCTGAAGAATGATTGTGTGCATTTAAAATACTCTTTTTGAAATTCAACTTTATCAAACTAATATTAATACTTCAATACTGACACAAGCACAGATAGTCTAACGCTGACCGACGCCGGAGGTCGTTTTCCAAATTTAGAGGCACTTTTTAGGATTGCATTTTTTAAATCAAAATTCGCTTTCGTAAGTGAATATTGTTGTATCTATTATATGTATTATAAAAACTTTATATAAATTAACTATTTTAAAATTTGCATTGCTACACTGTACTTCCCCTTTAAAAAAAGTGTTCAAAATTTTAACAAATTTATAAAGAGTATGCTTTATTGTCTTGTAGTAAATTATAAAAGATTTACAGAGTAAACTTTCCAAAATTATTACTTTTGAAAAACTGACAATACAAGAAGTTTGCAATGCTTTACATTTAATCAAAAACAAACGTATAATTTTTATTCGCTACGACATACGACGTGCATTAGGAGTTTCAGGTCAGTGATTGCATTCAATGCTGCGCCTAGAGTGTTTTCGGCTTACACACATACATTGCGGCTTATACATATGAACATTATCGACAATATTTAGGCTGTATGTCCATCACGAAAATCTTAGTATTGTGTTAAACTGAAATTACTTCACTATCAAATACAGTTTACAAGAAAGCCAATTAAAAAATCACGCTTTGTATTTGTGATTTTTTCCCTAGACTCTGTGGAGAGGGAAGGTGAAACATTGCTGACAAATATTTTGAAAACGATATTTTGAAGTGTTCTTTAGCATCTGTAATCGATTTTCTTTCTCTCTCTTTTCTTTTTTTTTACAGGAAAGTAATAGGGATTAAAAAAAAGCGTGTTCCGCGTTGAAACTCCAAAAATACTTTCAAAATATGTATAAAAAACACATAATTCCAGTATTTTTAACTTGTGACATATTTAGAGTTTCTCTTTCGATATTTTTTTCACTGGGCCCATTTTTAAACATGTTTTCTGTCTGAGATTTTTTTCAACGTTCGATTTTTTAATGTTTCGTGCGGTTGCAACTTTTGCGCCCCCCCTTCCTAGACACGGCGCTGACTGCATTAAAAATTACACGAGAAAGAGGAAAAGCAACGACAAATACTGAAATAGAAAGGGCAGCTCTCCCAAACTATCCAAATAAAGAAAAGAGACCTCTGTATAGGGCTGTAGGCAGAAAAAAGTTTCAGAGGGGGTTGACAAGTTTTACATTTCAATGTTGCAGTTTTTTAATTACACTTCTGGAAAGACTGTAGCAAATTTTGTGTTGCCAGGGGTGGACCCCGTGTAGACCTGGTACGTTACACTCTATAAAGCTTCTGACATCTCTCTGATATTGTCAATCGTTCAAAGAATTTCCTCTTGTGCAAGTGTTGAAAAATCTTGGAGTTTCCTCTCTGTGGACCTTACTGCTGCTCAAGACCTCCCGCTCGCTGTTGTGGTTTCTGCCTGAATTCACACATCCGTGGCTGGAATATAATGAAGAAGGGTTATAGGGCAGCTCATTTGGATTTCAGAGTAACACTTAGTGTGCAATTTTAATAGACCTGTGAAACTTCTGTCAAAAATCATATTAACGAAGACAGAACTGAGGCAGAACAAATATGACAGTTGTATTAGAAAACTACTACATATTATAAATTAGTTGATGCACAAAATTAAGGAAACATATATCAAGTCTTTTTTTATACCATCAGTTAATATAAGTATTTTAGTATAAGGAATGGAACTCTTCATCGAATTATGTTCTTGCAAAGCAATTCACTAAAAGTGAATTTTTTTCTTGTAATATTTTACAAAATCGGATGTGGAAATAATAGAATTAGCAACATATGTAGATAATAAGTGTTATCGTTTGCCCAGCAAATAAAAAAGGCCTATAGAATTTTGTTTGTGGTTGGCACACGCAATAATTTTAAGCTGTAAGACATCACACAGATAGCAAAAGGTTGCCGACGTCTCGAATATCGATAACATACATAAACCAAAACATACAGAAGTCGATAACATACATAAACCAAAAATCATCCTTGAAAAGCATTTATAAATTTTTATACCTTTGATGTGTTTACATAGCTATGGAATGTAAACTTTATTATTATTAATACTTGTAGTTAAAGTGTCTGTATTTTACTGAGATATTAAAAAATGAATATTTTAAATAGATATCGGAGTGCTCTTAAAACTAAGTAAAACTCTGAGGTTTACTTAAAAAAGTTTCAATTGTCTTTTGGGATCATAAGATAAGCTTGAGTAAAGTAATAAGTATGTAAAACGCTTATTAATGAAGCTAATTACAATTCAGAGCCATTAACTATTAATTCGTTAGGATACGTAATGAAAAATATGAGAATATGCAGTCTGAAAACCGTAATTTTCTTAATGAAAGGTTTACTTTTGTAGTAAATAATTATCTCCTTCATAAATCTGTATTTTTATTGAAAAAATATTTTATTCTTATGCTCAGTTGTAATAATGAAATTTTACATGAAAAATTTAGTTAGGTACTGCAACAATTACTCAAATAAAGTTTAGTATTTTGCAAAAAAAGTATATAAATTCTAATGGTTTAGCAACAAAAATTGCATTAAAATACTTTCTTCATTTTATTTACGTTCCTTAAGTATTATCTACAGCTTACTACTATCTAATTTTTTAATTTTTTGTGCTAATGATTAATTTGTGTTACATAAATTATTTGATTATTTGTTGCATATATATATATATATATATGCATATATTTAAATTACTGTTTTGGGAAAACGATAATTGAAATTATAAATTATTATGGAGATAATTAAGCTGAAACTTGATCATATGCTTATTCAACTATAAAATTTTATATGATTCAGTTTGTAATTTAATAATTAAATAAACCAAATTAATTTCTTAATGTGAAACTGCAGTACAGTAAAATAATTTTTGAGAAATAGATATCGATTCTTCTCTGATTACCTGTCACTGTATTTGTTCAGCAATAAATTTATATTTATCTTATATGTATACGTACATCACACATTAAGTTTTGTACTTGTGGTTTGCACATGCTTTTAAGAATGCGCTTTTAAGAAATTATAACAAATTTTAAAAATATTTTTGTATACAATAAATTCCATTACAAACTATAAATTCTGAATGTCTCACACGCTCTTAAAAACATACCGGGTAAATTTCTGTTCTCAAGAATGCTTCCTAAAATTTGCATAAAACCTATAGGGTTTATACTTTGCCGAGCAGTCGGATCGCTATCATAATTTTTTATCATTATTTATTGAAACAAAGTTTTGAAAATTCGTACTTAAATCCCCATTAAAATCTTTCATATGCTATGGTGGCATCCTTAGAAAAAGGCTTTTACCATCTTTGTTGTCATTTTTTGTTTTACATGAATTTCTTGAAAAACTGAAGAGTCTATGGCTGATGAATACTTATTTAGAAAATTTTAGATCATTCAAACATTAAAAAGTAAGAAATTTACAGAAAGACAATAAATGTATAAATGGGGACACAATGTGTCACTGACCCACTGTACCCTATTTCATGTGACCCACTGTGAAGCATATGAACCAATGTATCGCTATTCACCTCATAATTCCAAAATCGGTAAAATATTCATTTAAATACAACATAAAAAAGAAGGTATTTCAGAAAATATAAACATATCACATAACTCATATTTACTTGAGAAATTTCAAGTGTAATAACATAAGTCTTAATTTCTTCAAATTTCTTGCAGATGATAAGAAAACAAAATGGCTTTTTCTTCCCGCCACAATAATAATGTGATGTTTAACTTTTTCCACAGAGTTAACTTGTTTGATACCTACTTTACGTAATTTTCTCCTTCGAAAACTATTCCCTGAATTATAAATATCTTCAATAACCCACTGTACTTCCCCACTGTACCTCCCCACTGTACCTACCAACTGTACCTACCCACTGTGTACCCACTGTTTCTCCCCTAAGTTGAGTGTCCGCCACAAAAATTCGAACACAAGAGGCATCTTCAGTTCTAATTGTTTCAGAAATAATTTGACAATCAAACTCCTCTGTCAATGTTCCTGTGATGATCTCAACTGACGATCCATCCGCTTAAGGATAAATAATTATTTAAAAATTTTATATTTTTTTCTTATCTTATTATTATTATTATTATTATTATTATTATTTGGAAAACGACAATTGTATTAAAATTTTTATTTAAGTACATTTAAAATTTCATCATGTTTAAAAAAAATTCTGACGAACCTAACTCAATTACTAACAATGATTTATTTATTTATTTATTTCTGTTCAGTAGGTAGTGGGAATTTTTAAATCTACCAAATTATATTCAGAAAAATGCATTACAATTATCAAAATAAATTTACCGTCACTCAGCTGCTCTTCAGTAAAATTCAAACTTTTATTAATTTTTTAATTTTTATAAATAATAGAATAGCACCATAGTATATTTGTTTCATAATAATCAAAGAAATCATCTGTAATAACAGCCATACATATTGATAAATATATTCAAAAATGAATTTTTAATTTTATTGCGTTTTGCCAATTAAAATTATTTGCTAATGCAAAACAAGAATTCTCCTAGAAATTTCTAAATATTTTCTATGAATATATGCTTAATATGTGCGGAAAACAGAACAATATCCAAAACTAGAACATGTTTCTGAACGAAAATTTATTGGTCTAAAATAATGAATGATTCCTTTCAAATAACACATTAAAATATTTTTGAACATCCAATTTTTTCATCAGGGTATCAATGCCTTATTTTTAATTTTCTTCCTCAGGCTTTTAGAATATTTGCTTTCAATCTTCTATGTATTTCCCTATACAAAGATAACCATCATTATAAAAACAAACTAAAAATCGTCTGTTCTATTACAAACTCTAAAAGTAAAAAAACCCTGAATAATGTAGAAACCATAAGAAGTAAATGCTTGCTAAGCCTGTCAAATTTCGTTTTCATTTTTTTCGTTAAACATTGACAGTCAATGCATTTATAATGACTTTAATTTATTCAAAATAACACCAGGTTATCTTGCCTTATTCTACTCTTTTTATCAGTAAAATTTAAAATAAACTTAAAGCAAAAAGAAATATCAAACCATCCATTTAAAAGACCTATTCAAAATTCCGAAATCGAAAGGAAATTAATTACTTTTCAAACTTATTTCGCTTTATTTGAATAAAATAGATTTTTTTCCTCATTTTGAAAAGTTGTAGATTTTATTTGAAATGAAAACTGTTTGAAGTGTGCCTTTTTTCTTTCTTTTATGATATTTCTCATTATGCTTTCTGTGGTAAACGAAACTTATTTTGTACTTTCTAAACTGTAATCGATTAGCAAGTTTGCAGAAATAAAAGCGCTTGCTTTGATCTGAAATTTTAATGAGTATTTCATTGAATAGAAGCATGTAAAATGCTGAATCATATCTTTTAACTTGTAAATGGCTTACAAATATAAAAATAAATATTGTTGACTTTGTAATTTTACCATTAAAAAATTATTAATAATAATAATAATAATTTAAAATCAATGAAATAAAGAATAAACTTTATGATAAATTATTCTCAGATCAGTAAAGTTAAGATAAACTTAATGTTTGGAAACATGTTGCTAAAACCTAAAATTGGCATAAATAAATAGGATTTATTTACTTTTATGATAAACAGTGAATTCAAAAACAATTGTATTGTTTATTTCTTTATTTCTACCCATCGTCATGGTGTGATAACGAATGTACAAGTTACATTAATTGGTATTAAATATTCTAATCTGTTATTCAAAAACCCATTCTCACATTCATTCAAGTCACACATTTTTCAAGATGATGCCATTTTCATAAAGCATAATCTGAGGCTCAAAACACCCTTGGCATCTAATTAGGCACGTCAGAGGTTCTACAAAATCGAACATTTTTGCTGCCATATCTCGAAAAAATGTTTACCAGGTACATTTCTTTCAAGAGCACGTTCAATGAGACACCCATACCTTGACATACGTTGGACTGCACATATCGAGGACTGTCAATTTGAGCAATCCTGTGCTAAACTGTACTTCACAACAGGATAGAAAATTCTTTCTCCAACTCAATAACCCGAAGGCGGGAAAGGTTATCTCAATGTAAATCTTCCGCAGTGTTCGGTAAGTCTGAAAGGTCATGATGATGAAGCGTTGTCGAGATGTCCACAACTTTTGCTCGTTGACAGGCATGACTCCAGTCGACTTCTTAGTCTCACAGTCGTTTCCAGATATGACAGGTACCACCGAATATCTTGCTACGTTGCAAGAAGTATAATGATTTGAGTGTGGATGAAATGGACTATTAACTAAATATCTGGCATGTAACAAATTATACCGATATTCAACCTTTACAATGAAGGAAATAATTTTTATATGTCACCTTACTTTTGGTCAGGCGCGTAGCCAGGAAAATTTTTCGGGGGAGATGAACTTATATGTGTCTGAATAGACGAAATTTCTGCATGGCATTGATCTTGTGATCACTAATCCAAAAATTTCGGGAGAAGGGATATATCCCGATACCCCCCCCCCGTCTACGCCTCTACTTTTGGCACATAAAGTATTCTAATATATCATCGGTGGCAGGGTATGCTAAACTATGTATTTTGTAAAAACTGATTATCGTCTTCAGACACGCTGTATATAAATAATTTTTCATATCATTAGTCAGAATTCTCAAATTATGTATTTTAGGCATTTCATATAAATGAATGATTCACTCAAAATGTTTGGAAACGAATGGGAATTTAAATCGCAATTCTACTTTTGGGCACTTGCTACAAAGCTTGAATCTTTCAACGATTGAATAATTGTACAATATGAAACGTTATTTGTCGCCAAATAATTGCTTCGAAACGGATAATTTATTAGGATAAATACTCAGCTTTCATCGTCCTACTTATAATGCAATATTTAACTTAACAACTTCAAATTGCAGCTTATAGATAGCAGAGTAAATCTTATCATCTGAAGTCCACTTGTAATATAAATCATTCAATGCTGCCTCCTTTAATGGAATGAAATGTTGGTAATGTGAGAACAGGAAATAAATAGATGTAATAAAATGTTAATAGACAACGAAATGAAAACTATTGTCCATGATCTTTTTTTTAGGATCATAATAGCAAGTAATATAAATCATGTCAAATTTGTTGATTATAAAACATTTTCTAATTCACTCATTTTTATTGTATTATACAACTTATTGCATAGTAAAAATTCAATAATATTTTTACTTACGTATGTCTTTCAGTCACAGCCATAAAAGAGTAATCTATTGTCATGTATTTATCATTTTAATATAATTTTAATACAGGGTAAAATTCGTACTATGCAAAGGAAATAGCCAATTGGCATCTTATTTCACGTAAATCGGATGTTATTTTCGACTGTTTAGGGGAGATATTAACATTAAGATAACACTGACAACGCCGAAGAGCTGGTTGCACAAATAAATTCACGGCTTCTATTTCTTTCCGATTTCCAAGGAGTTATCTACGTTGAGTTTATAAATAAAGGCAACACCATTAATGCTGGATAACACTGTGAAACACTTCAAGGTTTGCACAAAGCGGTGAAAAACAATGTGCATGGAAAATGAAACAAAGTTGTTGTCCTTCTACACGACAAAAAATTGAAACATGACACAATCTTGCCGCAATTGAATTCGCTTTGTAGTTTTGGATGAGAGGACCGTTCAATCCCGGTCTGGTATTCTGTGACTTTCACGTGCTCGGCAAATACAAATTTAATTTCGGCGGAAGAATATTTCCCAAGAGTAGTCAGGTTGAGACAGCTGTTCTGAGATGGATCTAGACAAGAGCAAGGAGCAATTCCATATCGTAAGGGTGTAAAATAACTGGTGCAAGCGAATGCCTGTAGTGATTGGAATTTCTTTAAAATTGAAATCGTGTAGTGTACATTTGTTATGTTGCATTGTATCTTACTTCTCAATAGTGTGTTTTTTTTTACCTACATTGTATGAGTGTAACATACTTTTTAATGCCCCTAGTATTGTCATAATTAAATAGATGTTTAGATATTCAACACAGAAAATATGAAAACAGTTTTCAAATGACAAGACTCAATCATTTATAATGATGTAACACGCTTACGAGTTTCAGAATTCTTTACTGGATAATGTTTCATCAATTGAAAATATTAAAATAACATCAAATTTAACAGTAAATGGTAAAAAAACTTCATTTCATTTAATCATGGAATAAGGTGGGAATTCTACTGAAAATCATAAGTGTGTCATTGTTCTTTCTCTCCCTCTAGAAGCCATAAATTTACATACAGTGGGAAATAAATTGCCTCAGTGTGACCCAATCAACATGTTGCACCCCCCCCCTCTCCACTTAAAAATGCCTTCTTAAATCCAAATTCAAATGTTTTACAAAATTGATGAATACAATAAAGTACATCACATGCATGCAATTAAGAAAGTAAGTTTCAAATTCGAACAAAGATGTTGATTATTGAATGATAATTAACTGATCAAATACAAACAGTGAAGCTTGTCTGATTTTTCTAACATTGATAGTAAAAACAAAAATGGTTGCAACTTTCTTTCAAGATTATGTGTGACGGAGACTAGTTTTCACAGTGTTACAATGAAGGTTAGCTAAATTATGGCATACTTTTTCATTCTTCAACATCTGAGTCATAGGAAAAATATGCGTTGTCCCACTGTACTCCCTCTCCCCTGATTCTTTACTTCTTTACTAAGTTAGAAAAAAGTAGAAATTTAAATACATGAAATCCCTAGGGCTGTTAAACAGCCACTAAATAGGAAACATATTAATTTATTATATAGTGCATGTATTGGTGTTTATTAGTTTATCATCCAAATTTTTTATATAAATATACATGCTTTTAACACTAAGCAAGTGAAATAGGTGCTTTATAAAATTATTTTATTTTGAAGCTATCAGGTTATATATATTCATATAAAAACCGCATTGGCCATTAAATAACTAGTTTCACCGAAAGAATTGCATACTTTATAAAGAAGAAAAATAACATGCACAACTTCAAGTAGGAAACATTTTTTTCTTTTCTTTTGACAAGCAGCCAGTATAAACGTCTTTATTAGTATTCACTTGGCGGAAGCGATTATTTACCTTAACAGCTTTCTCTTGATTTAAGAGTTTAAACTTGCAAATTTAAGAATAGTTGTGGTTTACGTTTGTTAGCACAAAATAAAAGAATGTTTGACATTTTGTGTGAAGATGTTTCAGTTTTATTTTCTTTCAGATACATGTAGTTTACGGATTGTATATTGACAGTATTTAGTTGATATTTTGTAGATTTCTCAAAAAGAAAGGAAAGGTTTTGTCTCTAGAATTCATTTAAATTTTCAGTTGCTTCTTGTTTGAAACTGTGAGCAGAAAAATTAAGATAAAAGCATTAGTAAATTTAAATTTTTAATATGAGAAGTACAATACCGTGCGTATCAAACGCATTTTGAGATAAAAAAGTTTATTACGAACATTAATACATTTCAATCATAATCAGTATTGAATATGGTTGTCCCTTTGCTTTCAGAAGCACTTTTACCTGTTGTGCCATAGATTCCACCAGGCTTTTCAATAATTGAAACTTGCTATTTTCTACACCATGATTGAATCAGTGAACAAAAGAAGCCATTTATCGTACTGAGATTCATTTTTGAGAGTATTTGGTTATAAATAGCACTGATTCTCTATGGGATTCAGAGCTGGGGACTTTTCTGTACCATTTAAAACAACCATTTTGCTTTTGACAAAGTATTCTTTCATTTTTTAAAATTATGGTAAAGAGACAAATCTTGTTAAATATCCCGTATTTGTATGTAAAACTCTTTTTGACTACAGATGAATGTCCACGTATGCGTGTTCGGCATTCCTTACGGTAAATTTCGTGATGCCGTGTAAACGTGGCGCCCATTCGGAAATGCTTAAAACTATAACTGCGTAAAAAATATTGTTTTACCCAACAAAATTAAACGTTATGTTCCATTTCCCTATTATTTATAGCGATATTTTTCATTCTGTGATCTTCATTAAATAATTAAAATTAGATTTTCATAAATTATTTAGTAGTTATTTTTTTAAATAACGAAAGAACGATAATAATATATCATAGTGCGCAGTAAAAGGTATATTAAGGAAATGTCGATACTCAGGTTTTGACAGAAATACCTACTATCATAATTTCTGAATTCATTTTGACCCAGTTTCTGCGTCACATCTGTTCATACCGTGGATTTAGATATAGGGCGATCATCGACTAGCGGTAGACAGGCCAAACAGCGGCAGCCTCTATAGAGATATGAATACAAGTACACGGCATTAGCTATCTGATAGTGAAGCCGAAACTTTGCATGCTATATTGCTTAGACCACATTGAAATATGACTGTGTTATTCTATGGTGATAGTTACAATAAAAAAAAAGTAATGTCGCCAAATTTGGCGCGAAGAATAATTACTTATTTGGCATTACTTTTTTTAAACTTTTAACTGCCGAATGCTGAGATTTTGTATTTAGAACTATTGTATCTTATAATTGTGCATCTTCACTTCTTAATACGTAAAATTGTGCATCTTTACTTTTTAATCCTTAAAATTGTGCATCTTTGCATTTTAATCCGTAAAATCGTGCATCTTTCACTGTTATTTAAAAAGAAAACAACAAAATGTTCCGCCATACTTAGAACAACATAGTTACTTCATTTTGTCTAATGCCGAAGATAGCTAATCCCATCTCCTTGTAATCATATCTCTATGGCAGCCTCTCAAAGGAAAATACTCGACCCCATTTTAATGATTAGCTACAAAAGCGCCCTCTTCCGGCGTATAGTGACGTATCATGAAGCAATTTACTACTAAAACAAGCATGCACGCAATAGAAACTTAATGATTAAGACTCACAGCCCTATAATAGGCAAATTTCGTTTAGTCCTTTTAGAATACGTCAATGATTGTTCTATATCCAAGTGCATGGTCCGTATGTATGTATAGGTAAACTATCAGGTTTACTTGTTGCCATTCGTTATAAAGTTAACAAAAACAAATGGAATTTGCTTACACTAAAGACTGCACCGATACAAATATCACTTTGTAATTCTGTTTTGCAGTTTAATGTTTTATTTCGGTCAAATTTTCAAAGTATAACACCACTACGTTTCTGACTACAACATATTACATGTTCCAAAATGGGTTGATCTAGTTGCCGAGAAATTTATTCGTTTACATCATTTACAGTCGGAACCGACGAAAAACTTCGATTTGTCGTAAGTTCGACAAATCGGATAATCCTAAACTCCTATCATAAACACATATATAGTGCACTTTGGATTTACACTACACAATGCTACTTACAATAACTTCGGATTTTAACCAACATTTTTTTTATTATTACATTATTCGTAATTTCTACTAGTACTATAAGAAACTGTACATATTATACATCACGTAAGTACATTTGTAATACTTATACTATTTTCCTAAAAAAATGGTTATATTTTATTGTTTTTCATGGAGTTGTCCGGTTAAAAAATCGTTTATCTTTTGTACAGATGTTTTTTTACATACGTAAGTTTCCACGAATTTGGCAAGTTGTCCACGAATAGAGTTTCGTCTACGTTGCCTCTATTTTAAACATATAGCTGCACGATCGAACGGCTGCAGATGTTTCTTGATTATTTGGAGAAGGAACATAGTTTGTTTCCTCGTCGTCATCAGAATTACCCTCAACTCGAAAAATACTTTGACTTAAAAGATATACACTTCGACTTAAGGAGAAATTTTAACATGCAATTTTATTGGATCGGACCGGGATTGCATAGAATCTTCAACACAGCTGAATATTCGAAATATTACGAAATCACTGTATTAAATGAATCCCACTTCATTATACAGGTTGTCCGAAATTAAATAACCTAAGTTGTCTACGCCCACCCAGTGGTATAGCGCATAGCACTCTGAACTGGAAGACGGAAGGTGCTTGGTTGGAAACCAGGTCGCGTCCGCCAACCTAACCGTTCGGAGTTTTCCGCGGAATCCGTTAAAATCCGAGACTTAGCGTAAATATGGGTTAGGACACCATAGAAAAACCCACTCGGGTGGGCGGAAAGCACCCCACCCTTTGGCCTAAAGCCCACGCGTAGCTAATCGGAAATAACTCCACAAACAAAACAAACATTAAAGTTGTCTACAGACGAAATTATTGTTGAGAAAGTTACAAAATTTTGCGTAGGACATAATGAAGGTATGGGAATTTGAGGGAATAAAAAATCATTTCAAATTTTTGCCACCAGGAGGTTTTTTATAATGTTAGACATTTAGGAAACATTTATGATAGATTACAAATATTATTACAGCAAAACATGTTCAACATGACGGCCATCATTTACAGCTACCATCTGGAAACTCTAGAGAGCATTTTCCACTGCTGACGGCTGTGTGCTCGGGGAAATGATTAAGAACATGTTGTGAAATGCTGTCTTTAAGATGAGGCAAAGTTCTTGGATTATCACGACTTACCAAATGTTTTAAACACCTTCAAGACCGAAAGTCGCATGGATTAAGGTCTGGGAACAAGGCAGGCCATGAAACGCACCCTGGAGGCGAATATTTGAACATTATTTTTCTAGTTAGCTCAAACAAATTCCCATACCTTCATTATGTCCTACACAAAATTTCATAACTTTCTCAACAATAGTTTCGTCTATAGACAACTTTACAGCAGAGTCGTTTATTTTCGGACCCCCGACATATAGACCTGCGCAAAACTACCCTGTCTGATGTATGATCTCAAATAGTAATACACTAACAGGTCATGAATTACTATAACATCATTTTATATGTTCCCAATTTTAGTGTCACAGGAAGCTAATTTATACTACTTAAATTATTTGAAGGGATACATTATTTTTGGCCAATCTATGTTAAAGTTTACAATTTCTGCTATGCATTTATTTAATAATTTTGCATATCATGGTAATAATTTATACTTTTTTTATCTCAAATTTCTTTTAATAAATCCTTGTTTTTTAAATTGTTTTTCATTTGCGTAAGAAAAGTTGCTCCAAATATTCAAATCTATTTAAGGTCGAAGAATAGTAACTAATGTTTATATTTTTATTTTTATTCTTTCTAAGTGGTGTAATAACTCTTTTTTTCATTTTAAAGAAAAAAAAATGTTTTTGAATGATATTTCACATTAATAATTGTACTTTTCAGAATACAATGTTTTTGAAAATTACATTCATTAAATCTAATCTTACATTTATCACGTACAAATGTTTTTTTTTAATTTCTCTACATCTTTATTAATTTTTATTCAACAAAAGTAAAAATACTTATGTCATTAATTTAGGCATAGTTTATGCTATTTTTCAATAACTTATTTTTTTTTTAAAGATGCTACTTTGCTTGCGTTTTATTGTCAACTTCCCGCTCATTATTATTTTTTGAGAAAGACTCGAAAGATAATAGTATTTTTTTAAAAGTTTTATTTTGATCTTATAATTAGTTTTGTAAATCACTTTAAAATAAAAAGTAATTTTTAAATAAAGCTAGTTTTACATCAAATACAAGCAAATTTATTCAGAAGTAAAATTCGTTCATCAATTCGTTATCAATATTCTTATTTCCATGATATCAGTTTTTTAACAGTAACTTAATTTAATCTAAAGAAATAATTTGTGGGAGAGTACACGCGCGTAAACGAGACGTTGTATCTTAAATATGAGGTGTATTATATATAAAATATCACTAAAATTATACCACAACAGGGTAATTTCATGCAAAACCAACCAATAATCAGAACACTTTTTTGAGACATTGATTTATATGTAGTACTACCACATTAGATGAAAAAGGAAAACCATTAAATTTTTCAGGAATTTATTTCAGAGTTGTGAATTTTTTTAAATTAGAAAAAGTCGGAATTTTGCATAGCTGTAACTCAAGACCTATTTAAACCAGAGTTGAAATTTATGTAATTTTGTTCAATATTTTGAGTTCTTTCGTAAAATTTATAACATGAATATATCAATAAAATAGCTTCTTTTCTTGAAAATTTAACAAATTTAATTTTTAGTATTTTAAATTGAAATTTAAAAAAGTTATATAAGTTTCTGTTTTAAGTCAATATGTATACCTAATTTGATAGTGGAGTTTTTATGATATCATGGTAAAAATAATTATTACCTGTACGCTTAATTAAGTTTTCGAAGGGATGGGTTTTACTGGTGGTGTAAAAATATAAACTACTATGAGTGGCTAGTTATACTGAAAATATTAATATTTTTCTCTTTCTTGGTCAAAGAGCATATATTATCCAAGACTAAAAATAAAAATCAACAAAAGAGGAAATCATTTAACGTATTAAAGTCAATGTTATTAACAAACTGATTAGTAGTTATCATTTTTGTTTATTGCAAAAAATACATAAAATATAAATAATAAATTAGTAATAAATCAATCCGCAAAAGAGTATTCACATTTTGAAAATATTTTAATTAATTTTTTAATAGTAGGAATAATTTCAAGATAGAAAAAATATGGTTTAATTTAATACGCTTTTTTAAACAGAAGTATTTAAATAAAATATGTTGTAATAAATTTTCTCAGTAAAATATGATGAAATTGTACGTTTTCGCAAAGTTTGTTAACGGTTTACTATTTCTAACAGTCTTAATTGCTGCATTAAATTTAACTTTATTTCCAGTATTATCTGGTGCCATTTCATCATTACTACGGAAACTAAAACTAATCAGATTACAGTGTAAATAATTAAATGTCCATTTAACTTGTGTTTAAATTTCTAAAAATAAAATTTAAATAGTCTTATTTATAAGGGTGCATTTTTAAATCTATTTCAAAATTAAATAAGTTATTTTCGATTTAGTAATTGCAAACTTTTTCTTGATAGTATTTCTTTGGGGTAAATAGAAAATACTAAAATGGATGTCTCCCTTCACTTCCGCTGATACTAATGGAACACTGTAATTAAATTTGGCATAACACTCCATAAAAAAAGAATTAAAAATGTTTTTTATTTTAAATTAAACTAAACATCTAATTTTAATTAAAAAATATTTTATTACTTTGAAACAAATTAAAGGCAGAAATTGTATGAATATTGAACTTGACTGTCAAGAAAAAGGAAAACATGAATCTTTTAAAAATATAATTGCCACTTGTAACAGCGTATTTTTTAAATGCCATCAGTATTACTAATCCTATGGAAAATAAATTGTATATACAAGTTATGATACTTTTTTCAGCATAATGCCGTAGAAACTGGATCTGCAAATTTGGCATATATATTGAGAAAAACGATTTAGGAACATATTTCAAAAAATAAAAAAATAGAAATTATGATTTTAAATCATTAAAAATTAAATATTTTTAATTTATAATTAAAAAAAGTCACTGAACTGACATGTTCGCATTATATATTTTATGAAGATCACAAACCACTGAAAAGAATTACAAAAAAATTCAACGTTCTAGTTCAATTAGTGTTAACCCTAAACATGATTTTTTAAAATGGGATGAAAAAAATTGAACTGTCATTTTGGCTACAAATAAAATTGGAAAAACATTTATAAAAATTTCAGCATGTTAGCAACAATATGTATAAAAATTTCAGCATGCAGTTCCCCAGAAAAATCAAGAAAACAGCTCTAAATTTAAAAATTTGATTGTCCACTCAGCTCTCTTAAAACAAAAGAAAGTTATATAGCCTAATTCTATATTTATATTATTAGTCTTAATATTATTATTTTTAAACTCATTTTCATTTAGCAATGCACATTAGGAACAATTGTAAATTCGGGAGACAATTTGGACGGGGGAAAACTGGATGCACACTCTATGAATTCATGATCGTTTTCTGTAAAAATGATGTTGCCGTGCCTTTTTAAAAACTAAAAAAATATTTCCATAATGGTTTTATAATTACATTAAATCCAAATTTATACAAAAACTACAAAATTTTCATTTATTATAGAAAAATGAGATTGTAGCTAATTGGTTACTGTATGCACTGTGGTGTTAAATAACACCCTCATCGAGATTACTATATTATGTAAAATTTATGACCTTTTTCAAAGTTTAAAAAATTTATAACTTTTGAAGAATTTTAGAAAAATATTAAAACTTAGCAGTTTTTGTCATCATTCAAATCTTCAACTTCGACTTACAGTATGTTTTGTTTTGCTTTATATGAAATCAGCCAACTTTGTAATAAAATATAAAGGAGATATAGTTGGTAATAAGATTCTGTGAACATTTATCACCTTCTCAGAGATATCTTTAAAAGATCTATTGAGTCAAGTATTGTCCCTACGTTCTCTACATTTCACCTTTTATCCTTCTATCTGCACGTCGTATACTTTTATCCCATTAGGTGATAAGACACTGCAATAAGGGTATTTTTTATGTTCTGAGACTCTTACCTGTCGATCAAATGTGAAAGCATAAGATTTCAAATGATGTTTTTATGGAAATTTTAGGGTTTCATATTACGAAGAAAATATTTTATTTTGAGTTTTTTTTCATAGTTTTGTCCTTTTTTGTTTTGAATTATAGTGAAATATTTCACCCTTCCCACGCAAATAATCGTAAGTTGAACAATCGAGATATACATGAAAATAATTTATGGTACACCTATTCAATAAAGCCTTATACAGTAGAATCCCGATTATCCAAGTTGGTCAGCACCGATCACGCATCGGATAACTGAAATCTCAGATAACACATACAATCGATTTTCACAATGCTAATATCTCGGTATAATCTAACATGTTTTAACTGTTTCAAGATTCAGTCTAAGTATTTCCACATTGATTGATTTGATGCCCCATTTAAAGCGGGACGGTCGGTTGATTCTAGTGCCTCGTTTAACAAGGAACGTAGGGGCGGATATTCGAGGTTCTACTGTATAATAAGATATTTTCCATCATCTATAAAAAAGGTAAGATAGGAGGTTTTAAACAGTGAAAACTCAGGCTTAATGATCACAACTCTTTTTTAAATTCAGATATGAGAAAACATTTGTTTTCACAGAAATGCATAATTGCCATCACGCTGAACAGCTCTATTAAAGAGGAAAATATTTGCTTAGATACGTTAAATCTGTGCCACAGAATTTAACTTAAAAAGATTAAATTATTAAGCATTCTGCAATCAGAATTTTCTTTCTTTATTTTAAATTCAGTTTTAATTATACTCAGTGTTTTCTTTCGCACGATGACACTAAGTTTTTTTTTTTTAACTTTACAATGAAAAACTTTCTACCAGCACATTGTGCAACGATTAGTAGTAACTACACTACAGCGTTCAGGTGAAAATAAACGCAATTTTATCTTTCAGGGTGTTAGAGAATGTAATACACATTAAAACTCGTACTCTCCGGGTTTAGGCTTAAACTGAGGTATCAACAATTTTGATTTTTTTTTTCTTTTTTCTTTTCTGTTTTCCTTCTTTCCTTTTGTATTTCTACATTTTTCATTTTCAAAACTACCCCAAAAAATGTCAAAATTGTCAAAATATGAAGTCGTGGAGGGAAATCACCGATACACAGAATACAGAACATCCCGGACAGTCCAATGAAGGTAGCGATGAGCTTCAGGGTTTAGTCATGAAACTGCCTTTGACTGAATCAATCAACATAGAGGATATACCTGAGTGGGTAAAAGCTACCGAACAACAGGAGATTACCGATGAAATAAATGAATGTTAGTCAGAAAAATGATCTAGCAATGATGATGAACAGAGTGACACTAAGAATGGACATGTGAAAATCTCCCGTTCAGTTGGACTTAAAATTATTAAAAGTGAATTGAATATATAACATTTTCGATAAAATATAAAACTGAATATATAAAGTAACGACACCGGTAATAATGTTATCCTTATAAAAATGTTAAAATATTGCTTCAGGGTGAAGCGAAAAAAATTAAGGATATTTTAAATATCTCTTTAATTATCGCAACAATAAGAATTGCATCTACTACATAACTTTTACAGTTGTTAAACTTGCATATTTAAGCATGCACGATTTACTTTACTCACAATTTTCATTTTAACTGTGTTTTTCAATTACCTGAGTTAGTCTCGGTTCACATAAACTCATCAGATAATTGGAACTCTGTGTTATCCCTGTTTATATAAAACTGAAACCACAAATGCAAAACAAATGCACTCGTGGTATATTTAACAAAATAATGTGTTATTCTGATTTAAATTAAAATTTCAGGTTATAAATTTAAGAAAATTGCTTTATATCTATAGCAGTCATACTCTAATCTATTTTTTTAAATAATTTTAAACGGTCGATACAGATTGTATGAAAGTTAGCACACCACTTTCTACGATTATGGGTTGGAATTCGACTCCCGACTTGGGCTTGGTAAACAGTTTGAAGCACAAGCATTTTCACATCACTACAGAAGACCAACTGGATAAATTTCCCAGTGCTGAAAATGTGCTGTCGTTGCCATCGATTCATTTAAACACCAACAACATGGCCGCCATGTTGTTGGTAGTTAAATAGATCGATGGCAACTGCTGCACTTTTTCAATGTTGGAACCGTTTTATACAATTATATTTTTTGCGAATAGTAGTGAAATCGCTGGAATAAGGTGGTTTCATGGCAAAAACACTACGACAAAAGGTTAAACTTCGTTTTTTCCTTCATATGGGGTAACTTTGGTCGCCTACTGGTAACCCTTAGAGTAAAACAGAGAGCAGTTCATGCCTTCTTAGTAGCGAATAACTATACGTATGACTATACGAAGAGAAAGAAAAAACTATCAAGGTTTGAAGAGTTTTTATTAACTAATTTTTGTTATTGTTAAACTAAAACATTTTTCATCACGCATTTATTACTTTACTTTGTAGGTAGAGGATAGTCATAATTCAACTTCCCCATTTACAGCTAAAATGGGTAAACGGATTGTAACTAAAGAGATATAGACTACACATGAGAAACGCTTAACGAATTTCGAAAAAAAAAAAAAATAGTTCGAACAATATCCACTAGGTGACGCTTGGCTCGGAAAAACAGAAACTTTAACAAGGAAAATTACTAACTCGAAATTCATCGACAATTTCAAAATTTATTCAATAGTTTTTAAATATTTATTAACTAATTTCAGGCTTTTTTTGAGCTGAATTTCCATGCAAAGCGCCACCTAGTGAGTACTATTAAAACTAAGCTGTTAAAAAATTCTTCGTTGAGCGCACTTCATGATCGGTTCACATGTTTAAGCTACAGAATGTTTAGTTGTTTATAGGGGAAGTTTAATTATAACCATCCTGCATGTATGAATGTCATGGAATTTTGTGTAATTCAATTTTCATTCAGTTGCAGGCATACAATTAACTTGTAATTTTGCAGGCACATGAAGAATTCGTTACAATACAGCTATGTTGAAAATGGTGTACTTAACATTAACATTTACATTTTATAGGAGAACAGAAAAGTATTCCGATATCTTACACTCAATAGGTAGTCATTTCTTAACGCCTACTTCAGAGACATTCATACATTTCAGACAAAAGACAATTGCTATTGTTAAGGGGGGTTTTCTCCGAAACTTCCCGTAAATATGTGTTAGATTCCCTTATAAAGTCCCCTAAGGAAGGGAATCCCTCTCGGCCTAGGTTACTCTAGATCAGGGTTTCTTAAAACTTTTCAGTGTGGGGACCCCATAGTATTTACGAAAATTTTGTGGGTCCCCATAAACTGTGCGCAAATCAGACACCCGCTTGAGTGAAGCTGTCAGTTTCTTCACTTGTACTGAATATACTTTTGCACTTTTAGGTCATTAATTTTAATTTTTGATTTTAAGGCGTATAACAATGTGAAAAATTTTAAATAGCTACAAGTTAAAAAGTATAATGCATTTATAAAAATAAATGAAATTACTTGGGAACATTCAAGCATTAACAAACGTCTGTCCATTAAGTGTAGCTACTTGGAAGGTCACTACTGAAAAAAAAACCCATACTTCTAACAGCGCATATGTCAGGAAGTATTAATGAGAAAGGTCTGACTGTTTTTTTTAATTACACTATCAAATCTTGGTAAAATAATCGAAACTGCAGGAAGAAGCACTTCTTCAACATCTTTCAATAGGCCCTCTATCGAGAATAGTGCATGTAGCATTCTTTTTTTTTTACAGGAGCCTTTAAAAGAGTTCCAGCTTAGGCAGCTTAGAGACATTAATCTATTTTAAGCACAATGCATATACATGCATTTACAAAGGTTTAATCTTCATTTAAAGGATAGAAATAACATTTAAACTTCTTTTATTGAGTCTCGATAAACCACATTAAGCGATAATAGGATGATTTAAAAAATTGATTTTTCAATTTTAATTTCATTTGAAACCTTAGTTACTTCTGAGCATTTTGAGCCCAATTTCATGCAATAAATCCGACCCGGATATACACATAAAAACGTTTTCTGAAAGCTTTATATTGGAATGCAATAATGTTATTTTAAACTTCGTTTTCTCAAAACGCGTTTTTATGAACTATCCGTAAGATAACAAAATTTCTATGATTCGTATCTTCACGAAATTTCGCATGGTTATAGCTGGTATCAGTATCTATAGAATGAATGAATATTTAAGAAAAAAAAATTAAGTTAAAAATTTTAAAAATGTATTTGAAATTGAAATTTGAAAAAAAAAATCGTACTTTCCCCCTTATATTTCTGTTAAAATTTTCAAAAGTTTTTCTCTCTCACTTGTACTATTAATTCATTCTCTAGATACAGATAATAGTTATAACTATGCAGAATTTCGCGAAGATACGAATCACATGTTGTTATCTTGTAGAATTGAATAGAATTTTTGTTATCTTACGACAATTTCAAATATAAAGCTTTCATTAAACGTTCTTATGTGTATCTTCGGTTCTAGTTGGATTTATTGCATGTAATTGGGGTCAAAATGCTCAGAAGTAACTAAGGTTCCATATGAAATTAAAATTGGAAAAGTCGACTTTTTTAATTTTTAATCCTCCTATGACCCCTTAATAGTAATGAATTTATTTTTGAAGTTATGTCCACAATTTTGCCATGTTTGAAAACGATATATTGACGAATTTGGCATGCTTTAAAATTGCGTTTCTACTTTTTTATCATCAAGAACAAATATATCTTTTATAAATATTCAGTCTCTATAGTGACTGAGCTTTCGAAAAGCAACTTCAAAATTTAAATCTTTTGCGAATAATCTAACTTCTCGTGCAGAGAATGGAGCCTAGGCCATATTTTGTAATACTCTGTAAAATTATTTTAATGCAAGGCCTTTCATCATTTTATTTAAATTAAGGAGGTGAGAATAATAATATGCCATGTGAAAAGACATATTCTGTGAAGAAGAAACTTTCTCTGCATTGTGTGGCGTTGGCAGAACAGCATAACAGCTTACTAATTTGGTGACTTTTTAATTTAATGTTCCTGCAAAGTATTTGCATAGTTTTGCATGCGTTGCATTTAATTATATCGCGTACGTAAGTTAAATTGTTAATTTTTCCGACTAAGCATTTTGTCAGAGTCTGATTTTGAAATAAATATGAAATGCAATATTCCTTGTCGTTTTTTAACCATGGAAAATACAGGATTACATAGTTATAAATCATTATTAAATTCGAACATGGAACCATAATTATTGCGTAGAATACATCAATATCTTATTTCAGATCGCAATTCACAAGAGTTTGTCCTTAAATATAACTATTTATATAAATTGCAGTATTTCCTAAAATTCCTGGTTTTCAAGACTTCGATAGTTACTTAAACTGATATCAAACTCATGCCACTAGAAGACTATGATTATACTTGCAAAATCGATATTTGAGGCACATTGAACTTTGCAAGTAAAAGTTACAGCGAAAAATCGGAATAAATGTAAAACTTGAGATATGCTGAACAGAAAGATTCGACTTTAAAAAAAATTACAGGAAACTTAGTTGAAACATAACATTTTCATGATAAAAAGTTTATCTCTAATTTTCTTGACTGACTGCTAATTAAAAGTGTAATGGTGTCCCGAAAAGTTAAGATCTAAATATATTTTACCAAGATAAGCAATATTTGCAGAGGCGTAGCCAAGGGGGGTTTAGGGGGGTCATAACCCCCCCCATGAGGAATTTTTTGCCATACAAAATGTATATTCATCACTACATTATCACACACACGTATACATATATATGAGTTGCAGTAGTTATAACCCCCCCCATACAAAATTTCTGGCTACGCCCCTGAATATTTGTAACATAATCCATCTGAACTCTAAATTCATTATCCCAAAATAAATACTAGAACTATATAATAAAAATGATGTACTAATGGCAATCATCTTTTATATAGGTATGCTTGAGAAAATTTTCATGACATCCAGGTTATCTGTATGTTTAATCGGTCGAAACAAATTAAATATATTTGTGTGCGCAATAGGTGAACGCACCTATTCCTGACACTGCTACGCTGGTACCTATTACTAAATTTACTTGAAATATGAAAATAAAACAAATTTAAATACATTCCGTTACTATTATTTCTTGTAATTCGCTATACTGAATGTTCTTCTAGTGAACAAGTGACCGCCGAATCTATTATCATTTTGGGAAGAAAGTGCTCATTGTTGATGTGTGTTGCTATTGAATTGCTGTTCATTAGTACTTAAATAAATCATTAACCCTTTAACGCACAGTGTTCCCGCTCTGGGAACACCAAACTCTGACGTTTTGACTGTTGCCAGTCACGAAGAATAGATTTGATTTCTAAAAAAATAGTTGCGGGTGAACTAGCTCCACGAGAATCCTTTACTCATTTCCTGTAGCAAAAATGTTCACGATTATTTTTAACAGCACTGACATCTGCTGGAAAATGGAAGAATGCGAGAACAGCTGGATAGATTGCCCAATGCTGAAAAAAGGGCAGCTGTTGCCATCGCTCGACTTAACTACCAGCAAGATGGCGGACGATCGAAACGTTCGTCGCGTGCCACAGATCTAGAGACCCTTTTTTTAAGGACAGCTGGCTGTACCGCGCAGCCAGATGTCGTCAAAAAAAGAGTCTCTAGATCGTCCGCCATCGAGCGAGGGCAACAGGTGCCCTTTTTTTCAGCATTGGAAAAGGGTTGCGCCTCAAAGGGTTATGAGGTGAGTGTGTTTATAGTAAGATTTGGTACATACAGTCAATCTGTCTTCCTCACCATGGCACAGTGGTTATGTCACTGGAAATGATAGATGGGCGAAGTGTGAAGGTCTCGGGTTCGGCGTCCGTCGACCTAACAGTTCGGAGTTTTCCGTGGTTTTCTCCGAAACTTAGGGTAAATACTGGTTAGGACTCCTTAGAAAGACTCCCAGGGAGGGCACCCCCCTTGTGTTGCCCATCTGACGAGGATTTATATGTGGGAATCGAGCCAAGCACATAAATCCGATATACATATTCACAACAACAACAGTCAATGTGCTGAAAAAACATCAAATATTTATTTATTTATTTATTTATTTTGGACGAGGATTGGACGAGGATTTATATGTGGGATTCGAGCCAAGCACATAAATCCGATATACATATTCACAACAACAACAGTCAATGTGCTGAAAAAACATCAAATATTTATTTATTTATTTATTTATTTTGGAGTGAATGGACTTGCAAAACGAAAAGCTTACAAATAAAATATAGAAGAAAAGGATTCCTCCTGTTATTAATTCATAACTATGGTAGAGATATTTTGGAAAGAAAAATGCGGCATAAAGAACAACTAGACAAGGAGAGGAATAAAAGGTAGCGACTAAGATAAAAGAAAAATAAAGCAGAAGGAAGAATTAACGACTCGTAAAAATCGAAAGTTATATAAAAGTAAGAAAAAAAGTTCCAAGTCCTCAAACAGACATTTAAACTTCAGCGAAATGTGGTGTTACGGCCAATTATCTGCGGGATGGATCTAGGCTGAGGGAGGGGGGCATAGCCCTCCGTGAGGGACTTTTCTAAGGGATACTAACTCGCTTTTACGTGAAGTTTCGGAGAAAACCACGAAAACTCCGAACGGTTAGGTCGGACGCGACTTGGTTTTGAGCCAGGCACCTTCGGTCTGCCAGACGCTCTCAGCCACTGGTCGGGCTTCATTGAAAAATCAGAATCTCAATAATCACAAAATGCAGGTGATCTTGTGTGCATTGGCTTGAATAAAAATTTTGATACGTAAATTTTTACAGAAATAGAAGGACGGAAATTTGGCAAAAATGATTTTGTGGTTCTTAATAACAAGAGGGAATAATTACCCGAAGAAATAATAGACCTACGAGAAAAGAATGACACGGAACAAGTATAGAACAGAAAGAATAAGTTCCGAATCAACAACAAAATCTAATATAGTTTGCACTGTACCAGCTTTTTTAAATGCAGATGTAAAATGTCAATGTAAGTTACTTTTAGTTTTTAAAAATATTTGTAAATTATCCATTATAAGACAAAATAAGCCTCTAATATTTTCTTTGCAATAGCTTCTTGATGTTAAGTATTTTTCAGCTTTCTAATTATTTTTATTAATATGTTTTAACAGGTAATAATACTGAAATATCTATCATATTTCCTCTGTAAATTATATCAATACAAAAATATTATATTTAATTTGTTTAAAAACTAATAAGCGTGTGTCAAGATGAGGCGTTTAAAATGTCAGCCTTCGGTTCATATCAAAAACAGCTAGAAAAAGGTCTAAAAATTAGTGCACAAACTTCGAGCATATTTGGCACCTCTGCTTAGGCAAAAAGAGTGCAATCTAAATTTTGCACAAAAAAGTGCACTATGTGGGGATCTAGACAAAAAGAGGCGGCGTGGTTGTTTGATTTTAATGAATGACGGTGTAGCTATGATGTCACAAGTGGAGTATTGTTCTCGACTATGACTCCTTTCAATGAATTTTAGTTAATGAAAATTTCAATTTAATTAATTTTGCTGCTGCCATCTATTATTACACACAAGAACGAACATGGGGACTTCAAGTTATTTTTAAAACTGCTTTCCTCTAGTATTCCGGGCTCGGGGTTCGAACTCTGGATCCTAGGCGCCCACGCCTAGGGTCCGCACAAAAGTGCATTAATTGATTAGTATGAGAGAAATCTAGACGATAAAAAGTGGGCTTGGTCGGTTAATTGTAATTAATGATGGTGTAACTATTACGTCACGAGTGAAGTACTATTCTTGACTGCTATGATTTTTTCTCCTTTTAATTAACTATCAATTTTAATTTATCTTTGTGCTGCCATATATCATTATACAGTAGACTCTATATTTATATCCTGGAATCTGGAAAAAGAAATGAGGTCAGCCATGTCCAGTTTTATTCCAATATTTGAAAAAATATGCAGTGATTTGCAGGCTCATTCATTGCATTAATTATGAATTTGATGTTAATAAAGTAAACGTTAAATAATGAAGATACACGAGTTTTATTTTTGTATCTCTTACTAGTCATAATTTTACAAAGGTTAGGTCACCTTGGAAAATTTTTAGTTAAAAAAGAGCGCCGCAACTTGAAAAAGTTTGGGAACCACTGAGTTACTATAAAGAATCTATAATAACGATAGTTACTAAAAATATGATGACTATAAAAATGTATTAGCTAATATATTCTAATTTAAATAAAAATTATAGCTATATATAAGGACGTATTTAAAAGAATCTCTCTAGATACGAAATAATAATAATAATGACAATAAAATTTCATATTTTACGTTAGACAATTGTTACGTTAGATATTTTACGTTAGAGTTATTCTTTAAACTAAAATACGTTATATAACAACTAATTTTATTAAGATTATATATATTAAAAATACTAATTAAGTGTTACTGAAATACAAAATTTAATTTATCAAAATTTAAAGCTTTTAACAGCTGAGTTAATTAAAATGAATGTTAGTTGTTGGTAATCCATTATTTTCATATCCTATTTCATATTTAAGTGGGATAATAAATTACACGTAGCTTGTATTAAAGATGAAAATATACATGTAGGCGTATTTTAAAGAAAAAATAATTTACCCATAGAAAAATGTAAACGGATATTATTTATTATTCTTAATTTATAATATATTTTTCTTTGTCCAATTAAATCTCTAACCGCTTTCAAAAATTTCATTGTATGTATTTATTCTGCAATCCTTTTAAAGATAATCTTGACTTATAATTAAACGAATTAAAAATTAATTGTAATTATACATAGATTCCTTTTAATAAATAAATGGATACGCATTTACTTTTATTTTTTTCTCTCCAAAAATTAAAGTTGTCCCAAATAAAAGCCATCTGGACATAAATGTGTAGATTGAAAGATTATTAAAATATTAGACACGGATGTATTTCTCTATAGTAGAATCATTTTACTATATAATATAGAGAAGTATAATTCTTTAAAATTCACATCAATAATACAGATATTGTAACAAAAATTACACAGTGGATGTGTTAAAATAATTTAACGAGCTTGAAAAAACGAAAATATCCCTTTATTCAATGAATCGAAGCCCAATATCTCACAAACAGCTACATCATTTAAGAAAACATGCAACAGTAAATCGTTAAATAAGACAGAAACAACACTATTCAAATCGCAATACCAATAGCTCTGCTCTTTACAATCACAGTCTACCACACTCTAACTCGACAGTGAGAGTGACTGCTTATTTATAGATTTCTGGGCGGATTCAACGTCATAAAGGATATGGCATCATTTTTCTAGATTTTTCCAGTAACTTCCTCCCTAACTGAGAAACACCCAAACTTCCATAAGTTTCGAGAACTTTCTTTTTGTCGCCAAGTCGCCAGAGTTTGTCGCAAAAGTCAAGGGGTCACATACTCATTTCACTTGCAACAATGTCTGTACAACTTCTTTCCCGCAACACCGATTGATACGAGAAAACAAGACTACAATTTTGTGTAACAATATTATCATTCTTTTATAATTTACTTGAATAGTGTGCAATTTTCGTTGCCTCCGTTATAATGCACTAGATAAGTGTCCCCTCTGATTTCCTATATGCCAAATTAGTTTTAAATGTACGTAATTTTTGAAAAAGAAAATACGATATCGTTTAATTTAAGTATACTAAATTATCTAAATTTTTACAGAAAATGTCAAGAAAAGAAACACTGGATTAACACTTGTTAAGAATAGAGGTCTAAGAAAATACACCCTATCTAAAAACATTATGTAAGTTAAAAAAAATACAAATTAATTTGACACTGCAGATTTAATGTAATCTCATCAAAACCTGACACCTCAAGAAATAACTTTAAATATATTTTTGTTTTTAGTTAAAAGATTGCAGTCTGACTGCAATAGTGATATATAATTCTTTACACATATCTTATAACGCCAAAAAATTCATTTAAGCCTTTTCCAAGTGCACATTAATTTTTAAAAATTATTATTTTATACTCTTGAAATGCACCTAAATTTGAGAACATTTCACAGCTGGAAAACGCTTAAACTTTTTTTTTTTGCGAAATTTAGTGTCATGATAGCGAATAGGATATTGCGCCAGTTTTTCACGAGTATTTATCCGAATGCTTAAACAAATTCCGGTACTTACGTATTATCCCGGCGGTCATTCTAGTCAAACTATTTTTTCGTCAAATGTGCTGGCAAACTGTTGCCAATCGTATCCCAAACCATCAATAATTTCATGCATTTATCATGGCTATAAATCGCTCGTCTTGGCGGACAGCCGGTATAATGCATAGGTATCCAAATTCCTTGCCCGCAACACTAGATATTTGGCTCACAGAAAGAAGAGCCAAAATTCATTTATTCGTTACTTTATGTGTGAAATGGAAATATATAGGTAGAGAATGGTATAAAACTTCTTGAGAAGTGTCTATAGGTGTCTACAATAACTGTGTATGTGTTTCAAAACGCCTAACATATAGTTTATCCCACAACTCGAAATTTTCACTTACAAAAGGGGTCTTGAAACGCATCCTAGGCGATAGGATGCGTTTCAAGACCCAGGCTGTGCGCACAGCCAGCTGTGTCAAAAAGGGGTCTCTAGATCTGTGGCACGAGATGAACGTTTCGATCGTTCGCCATCTTGCTGTTAGTTAAGTCGAGCGATGGCAACGGCTGCCCTTTTTGCAGCATTGGGAAAGGGTTGCGCCTCAAAGGGTTAAGGCAAGACAATCGGAGCTGAGGGTGGATCATCGAGAGTGCACTACATAATATACTCTCGTGACACTCTAGAAAGAGACGTCGGACGAGACAGTCCACAGTTTTGTCTTGAGAAATAAACGATTGTTATGCTGCAGCGTTAGTAGCATATCGCTATCAGTAGTGCATACATGACAGTTTGTACAATTCCACAGAAACAGGTTTTTACATTTCGATTTTTCTAACCACTCATTTTATCGATTTCTCATAAGTGGATAGTTGGGTGCCCCTTAACTATGTACAATTTTCCTAAAGTTAAAATTTTGCTACTCCAATCAATGAAAAAGTGGCTCCGTAAAATTTAAGCTTAATCGGAGAATTTTAAGGTGACCCTCAAACGCCTTGAATTGTGAACAAAGTGTATGCAATTAACTCCGTTCAAAAGCGGTATTCTTTTCCCTGTTCCGACAAACTTCTTTTTTTCTTCTTAAATAATTTGATGTGGGTATATCTGGGCAACACCAGAAATGTTTAAAAACATTCTGAATCAAATTCCTCTATTATTATTTTTAAAAGTTTCTGGAATATCATGAAAATTTTCCAAATTTTTATTATTATTAGTAGTATTATATATATATATATATATATATATTTTACAAAAGCACACTTCTATAAGAGAAACGCAATTATGTTTAAAGCAATAATTTATGTAAATATAACTAACTAAAATAATAAACAAAACATAATTTGAACGAACATTGAAATTATCATTATTTTTCCCTAAGAGAGGATTTAGTAGCAGTTGCATAGTTTTCTCGATGTTTAGCGACGATCTGTAAAAGAAATTGCTCCTCAGTTTCATCTTTTGTGGGAATGTTGTTAATTATAACCTGTTGTTATAAGTTTCACACCTCTTTCTGCAACATCATTCATAACAACTAAATTCTGAAATTTTTCTATTTCATTTTTATAACTAGGATCAAATTTCCACGTTGAAGTATCTTTGCCGAGGAAATCGGTGCTAATAGAAAATCTTGTGAATAAAACTTTGTACCAGACATTAAAAAAGATGAAAATTCGTTGTTTATAAAAAAAGAAAAATCATTTCAGTACATAATGTACTTCTTCAACTGATTTTCGTTTTCTTTCTCTTCCTCCTCTTTGCGTGCTTTTAGCTTAATTTGTGCCATATTTGTTCTAACTGATGTTGAATTGAAACATTCTCATGAAATAATGATAGAGACACAGTTTCAGGAGCTAAGTACCAGAGATGATTAGAAAATATTTTGGCAGCATCCGTACCAATTTCTGGGTCAATATCCCGATAATTTATTAGTTGAAACATGAATAGGAAACCATTATAATTTTCTTTTACTGCGTCTGATGACAGAAACCAAGCTCGAACGTGGAATCTAGCAAGGAAAACTCAGATTTTTCTTAAGGGTTTTTCGCCTTGCCAGATAATTGAATCTAATTTTGAAACATTTATATCTTTTAAATATATAGATTGCTTTTGGCATCCACCTAGCATGACTTACAGCTCCTGGTGTAACGAAACGATATTCCATTCTTCGGCATGCCGCCAAGAAGGATCGTTCACATAAAGTGTTTCATAATCTATATAAATAAAACAGAGTGTAAACTGTCCGTTAGTTGGTTGGTTAGTTAGTTAGTTTGTCTATCTGTGTCTCGCGTAGCTCCGAAACGGGTGATCATAGACCTACCAAATTTTGTATGGAAATTCTCCGAGACGGGTCCCGACATACCTCGAAGCAATTTTTTGGAAATTCTAATTATTTTAGAAGATATCGATAAAAAACATGTCGCAAAAGGATTATTTTTGTTCTCGCCATTTCGCAATAGTAACCCCGCAGTGGAAAGAGCGCGGTTTAGGCATTTCTAGATTGCCATGTTTCGCATGCTTATTAAATTATTCAGACTCTTGAAGTAAAAATAAAAGAATAACGATTTTTTTTGTTTGGATTATTTGTAAGGTTATTCCTTAATTAAAATATCGTGTGCATGTGAAATCAGAGCAGGAATGAAATGATTTATACTCAAAAGAAAAACAGAATTTGGAAATTTTCCGAAAATAAATGTGCAACTTTTTAATTTGGCGAAAAATAAAAGGGTTGATGTGCGATTTTGAGAAGATGTGATTCTAGCGCCAAGCGCTATTTATCGTCTGCTTTTGCTACTTAAATTATGAATACACCTGAATGAGTTTTTAAATTTTATTTCAGTTCGAATTGTACATTTTTCTACGCAGCTTTTCCCCATCTATTTCTAATGTATTACATCCAGAAAGAAAATTGTTAGAACTATCAATTTTAAGTGTGTTTAATCACACTCATCAATAATGATATACTTTCCAACTTAATGGAATAAGGAAAGAAAATAGGGAAGACTCATCAATTATAATACGCTTTTTATATATAGTACTGTAGTGCGTATTTAAAATATGAAAGTGTATCAGATTTTCTTACATTTTTCCCCCTTTCCATTTTTTGATAAAGGCCAGCATATCCAGAAGCTCTTCAGTATTAATAGGACGAAAATAATTTGAACCTTTTTCTAGGTTTTTATCATTTAATTATTTAATTTTTGTACAGGGGCGGCCCGACACGGTAAGCATCGCAGCCGGCTTCGAAGAGGCGTCATTTCGAACTCAAAAACTAACTAGTGCATAAAAGGGGGAGTCTTCTTTTAAATTAGCATGGGACGCCACTTACCCTAGGACCGCTCCTGTTTTTAACTATCTTAATTTTAAATTACATTCAGGATCCGAGAGATTTCAGTGCCAAAGAAGCCGCTGAGGAACAGGATTCTCTCCGAACAAGATTTATTAAGATGGTGAACCAACTGGTCACCGGAGGCGGCTAGTTAAGAGATAAACTAAACAAAGAAATGCAATAGTTTTAGATTCTAAGTAATAAAAATAATTTATCTAAAATAAAATTAATTTTTGAGAGGAATATATCATGAAAAAATGGATAAGAATAAAAAAAAAAAATCTAAATACATACCTTGTTATTTTCCAGAAGAGCTAAGTAAAAAGGGTAGTTCACAGAGGTCGATATTTCCAGGGAATGATCCTTTGCATTGGCACATGTGATCTGCGCTTGGAAACAGCTGATAAGTGCATTCGCAGTTCTCCCCATAAATAAAAATTACTTTCCCAATGTCTAACAGCTACCAAAACCCATAAACGAAAGCAGAGGCGAAAGCTGGAATTACTCTTTAACACCACCTGTCTTTTAAAAGGCCAGCTGTGTTTGTTTAGACGAGCGACATCACCGATTACCCTCCCCCAGTAACACAAAATCAAAAGTAAATCAACCCTAAGTAGACTCCTCATTATTATTGTATAGGAAAGCCGTTTTGATCGCTGTTATGCGTTTATGTGTTTATGTGGCTTTGCAGCGAAAACTATATTTAGAATACCTGATTTTGCGCCTTACATTGTGATGGTCTCAATATAATCTCAATAAAAAAACACATTGTACTGATTAAATTAAATAAAACAGGCAATAATTTCCATTATTAGTGCTTACAGTGGTTGCACATAAAATAATTAAAATTAAAAAAACAATAATCTGGAAAAAATGACTTTTTTCTGAGCGATTTCAAAACTTTATTGACAATGATGGTCGCCTTGTTATTGTCCAATTGATCTAAAATTTTACACAGAACGGTTTTTTGATGATTGAAACAAGGTAAGGGTTTGGGATCAAAATATTTAATAAGTTGAAAAATAAGGGCCACACTATCCAAACATCCCTCCCCCCCCCCCACTTTCAATTCAGATAATGCTTTTTCTTCAATCAAAAGCGCCTACGCATTAGCCACTTTTTCATTTCTCATTAGATCTCTTTGGATATCATGTTGAAGTCTGCACTTGATTTATGTTTAAAAAATCGAGAGTTATTAATAAGTTATCGATTAGCCCACGGATTTACGTCTGTTCTTTTAAGTGTGATGGCACGAGAACGCCTCAGCGCGAGCTATACCCAGGCAACTGAAAGCCGCGCAAGTGGGCACCTTTTGCCCGGTAGGATAACGCCTTCATCTACCTCGCGAAACACGCGGCATCAAGCCTAGCTCCCGCCTCACGCTTCTCCTCATTGGTCACCTGGAGTGCGAACACGAGTTCTCCTTCTCGCCTTCAGCGACAGATGTCACTAGGACCGAACAATCCATCTCTCTCTCTCCTTCATCAAAAAACATGCAACTTCTGAACAATTTTTTTAAAAATCTAACTATGCGAGAGAGTCGAATGAATTCAGAATGTTTTTTCACAAGCTTCAAAATGAATTCTTACAAACGGTGAAGCGTACAAAACAATCTCAACCCGTTGAAGTGCAACCACTTTCACAGTGATGTAGAGGAATAGCTAGATATACTGCCTAACGCTGAAAAACTGCAGCCTTTGCCATCGCTTGAATTAACTACCAACAACTTGGCGGCTGATGAAATCGGCAATTGCAGGCTACAAACTTAAAGACCGTTTTTGAAACGGCTGACTGTATAGCCGCGCAATATAATATAATCAATTCGTGCTATATCTTGTATTTAATTGTATATCCTTTCAAACACCGACAGCAGTAGTAGTATCATTTTGAAAGGTCTCGCATTGCCAATTATTTAAATATTTGAACATGATACACTGTTCGTGTGATCTCCGTAAAAGCTACATCTTAAGTAACCGTTAATTAGAATATCCACAGGCGCATATAAGTAATCTAGTTTCGCTTATGCGCATTCGAATAATCTGCGGTCTAATGCATCTCGATACTCATGATATTAGTCGAATTGCATTGTCACACTATCTTAAGAGTAAATTAGCAGAGGTGTACTAACTTTAATATTTACATCTTGTAATAAGATGCATTTCGAAGGTTGTAGTGAATTAAGATTTTAGAGTAAACATATCGTAATTAAAAAGATTAAAGAAATGAATGTATACGTTTGTGATTTATGTGATTATTTGTAGATTAATTTTGAAAAAAATGGGTTAATATGTTGGGAGTAATATTTAAGTTCAATGAAATGTTATTTATTCGGCATTGTGAGCTATATATTATTCTTTTGAAAATGACGAATATTATATAGTTAAAATAATTCATAGGAACCTTTAAAAATATTGTATATTAATTATAACTATAGTATATTAATTTTTAACAAAATGTATTCGCGTCTGCAAACACATGTTAAGAAAAAAAAAAAAAAAAAAAAGATCTGTTACGATAAAATGGATTAAAGCAAAATATAAGAAGTTAATAAATATGTCTCTTAGATTAAATTAAATGTGTGTATTGTATTCATCTTTCAAAGGTCGCCTTAAAACTAACTAAACGATAATTAATTCCACTTTAATATATCCCGCGGTAGTTTCAAAAGAAGAGATTACCTGAACTTTTCATTGATGCATTCCGATTTTCGTACCCTTCGATTCTCTTTTATTGAAAACGGATTAAACCTGCCGCATGCGTAAATGTGCAGATAGCTCCCGATAGCAAAAACAAGCGTATTTCAAAGGTTATGATCTCAAATGGGGTAATACTAAATGGGGAACACGTATGAAGTTGGCGATGATCATAAAAAGATGTTGGTATATGTAAATTCTTGTCATGTATTACTTGAATAATTTTGAAGAACACAAACATTGCGTTGTATTGGTTGAAAGATGCATAGATCTCCACGTAGAACATGTTAAGATATACCTGCGAGTGCCGCATTGTAAAAAGGTAGGTTTCTGTAAAAGCGCCATCGTAATTGTTTTTCTTCGAATTTAGAGAGAGTGATAACTGATTACACGAGAACGCTGGAAATCACAACACATAGCGGTGCACCAAAGGAGATTCACAAAAGAAATGAGGAGGTCACCGACTAATTATTGACCCATAATGCAGTTACGGAAAGGCACGTCCATCTTCCTTGCGCTCGTCGCTTTTACATCTTTCCGGGATAACGCACACAAAAAGGTTAGATGAGATCACATATATTACTTTTTAGACGTATTTATTTATTTGCTCGAACCAGCAGGTTTACTTGATTATAAAAATTGAAAAGTGCACATATACAGATATGTTAACCTGGGGAAGCATCGTCACAAAAAAAAAAAATTACATCGTTGATGCTATTGCGAGCCTGACATGTCAGTGGGCGAAGGCCTCATCACACGAAGTGATCGGCCTCGCCACACCAGATGAACAGCCCAACTCTCGAAAATGACCGTTATGAAAAGCCGTTAATGTCAGTTCAAAAATTAGAGGTAAATATCACTGCTTCCCGATATTTCCAGAACAGCAGGCGAAATCCCCAAAAACATTTTCAGCTGCGAGAGCAAGGCGTCAACTGTTGTTTTATTTTATTTAGCAGAAGAACAACTGAGAAAAACGAAACGTGAGAAGTTGACGCGAGGGCAGCATTTGCGGAGAGGAGAAAAAAAAACATTCAGATTTAGACGATTAATCCAAAGTAATTAAAATATAAAATATATGTCCTATGCGATGAAAGAGCAACAGGACAGGAACTTTACGTTTCCTGGTTTTTCATGAAGACGCAAAGTTTTTGTAATCGATTTTTATTTGCAATCCCCTTCCCCTTTCCTACTAATGTATGAACTAGAAGTCAAACCCCGTTGTTACTTTGGAACGGACACAGGAAAAACATTTGACGAAAACATGCCTATACTCAATATATTTAATCTTCGTCCACCTAATAAAAGTAACTTCTTAATCAGTTTTTATTATATACACAAATTGAATTTCATGCTCTTTTGGAAACGCGCTGAAACTTCGCTTTCGAATGATTTCGTTTTGTGTAAACAGCTCTTCTTATATCAGTGCTTTTTGCAGACGATCGTTTTAATGAAAAAAAATTTAAACTATACTATCTGGAAAAGCTATTTTAAACAAACTGGTATTGAAATCTTACATCGTTGTATTGATCTACTTCAAAACCTGATCACCGTGACTTCACTGGGACGTCATGTCAATTGCGACAGCTAATTTTGTATAAGATTAACTTTTTTTACTGTTGGAAATAAAACGGAGCTGAAAATAGCAAAAACATCACTTAAAATGAGGCAATGGGTGGATTTTCAGATTTTTAAATTAACGCAGATTAAGTAAATAAAAACTTTTTATAAAAAACACAAATAAAGTGATACTTATAACAAGAAATCAATTGTTATGACTTTATGTGTGTTTTTTACACAAAGTTTTCATTTATTTTATCTTTCAACACCAGTATTTTGAGTGTTTTTTACTGTCACGCAGATTATATTTTCCTACATAATTATGAACAATTTCATGAAGATCGTACAAACTGTGTCAAATGTTATTAGGCTTTTTGTGCTGAACTTTTTCATCAGTTTCGAGTAATGGCGTTAAACTTTTATCTTATAGTGATTGCCCGGAATTATTACAGAGTCAGGGATTCAGGAATCAGCGTAACTATATGGAAACATTTTAATTTTAGTTTAAGTATTACTTATACAAAAGAATCAGAAACATTTTTATGACTTTCAATTGAAAAGTTCCTTCTCATAATTTAACAAGATTATTTATGTCGAAATTGGAAGTGGGAGAAACTATAGACTATGGAATTAAAAACAAGACTGTTAAATTTAAAAAGTTCGTTATTCTTCTGAATTATGACATTTTATCGATATGATAAAATAAAAGCAATTTTCAACTTTAAAAAAGAAATCATAACCGCACTTCAAGCACTCATTTATCGATTATGTACGCCTACAGTAAGTGAGGATTTTCCGAAATTCGTAACTTTCGTCGAATTTGGGTGTCAAAATCTTCCAAAGAAAAAAAAAGAGAAAAAAGTAAAATTTTCTTGCTGTGAAATGAAATACATGTGAATAAATAACACTCGGCTGTTCGAGCCTCGTCAGGGGACCCCCCCCCACTAATTTTTTAGTTTCATTATTGCCATATTAAAACGATATTAACTGACTATGTCATTTTATCTCTCATCTTTCGTGGATTTCGATTGGTAACCCTATGTTGAAATTTTTATGTTTGTAACCTATTTATAGAAAAATACATGTGATGCATATTCTACAGTTCCGGGGGAGTTCCTTCTACTTTTAGGGCCCCAGTGGTAGGAATTCAGAATTTAGCCCGTGGTCTCCTAGTTTTTAACCATTTCAGAGGAGTAACCAACCCCCTGATATCGGCACCCCCACAGGTATCGTTTAACAACTTGGAGGACATTGGATCCACGGCATATTTTACGTGCACCAGCTCCCATTAGCACACACGGTCCCACAACAGCCAAGTCGAGAGAGAGTTGACCCTCCCAAGCACTGGCCAGGCCGGATGCTGCTTCACTTGCTGTGTTTTATGGGAATACAGTTTAGCGGGACTAATATTATTTTAGTTTCTAAAATGCATATATTCGTACATTAAAATGTTTCATTTTCTAATTTATTATTTAATGAAGTGTTTTATTCTTTTGTTTTTGTATTTGAAGATATTAAACACCACAGTTCATATAAAAAACTCTTTAAAAAATTCTATTTCCACTGTAAACTATATTTTTATGTTAATCGTCTTTATTGCAATAAACAATTGTAAAATAGTTAATGAAATTGCTAATAAATATTACAAGGCTCAAAACCGTGTTCATCTCGAAAAGTGCTCTAACTTTAGGCAGAACTCTGTGAATTTTGGTCGTAGAAGGACGATTTTTTTTTTCTTTTTTGTGTGTGTGCGTGAAATTGTTTAAGGAAAATTTTTCTAAATATAACTGATATGACAGGGGGACCGTATAAAAATTTAAATTTCATACTTTTTATAGGGATTGCTTTATTGACTTCGAATGTTTCTGATATGATACATTATGCAATTTAAAACATTTTTGCAACTGAAACTATGTGTCTCTGACTAATAGTTTAGGAAATAGCCATTGGGCACTGTTAGCACTGCACATCCTGTATATAGCTGCATGCGTTTGGCATGATTTATCTTTCTTTTTGAATATCAGGTTGCACAGGTTTTAGCAGAGTGCGATATGTTGGGTCAAGCGTCTGTAATGCGCTTGACCCAACATATCACTCAATGTTCCTCTAAGGTCTTGGAATGTTTGAAGAGTGGTCGCATACACCTGCTATTTCGGGTATCCCCGAAAGAAAAAATACTCTGGAGTCAGATCAGATGAACGTGGAGGCTACTGTACGAAGCCATCAATCCCAATTATTTAGTTCCCGAACTCCTTGACAAGGTATTGCTTCATTTAACTCTGAACAGCTGTCTTTTTGATAGGGAATCACAGTAATTCCACTTTGCCACATTCTGGTGACGTGTTTTGTCAGAAAGATAATCATTTCTCCTTCCATTCAAATTTCATGACATCACAGTGTACGAAATCACGAAAAAAATCTGTTTCAGCTGTTCGTTTTGTTCTTCACATTAACGTCCATAAGATGTCTTTTCGTACTAAATCGAAGATGGTCTACAACTTCGAAATCACTTTTTTTTTTTAAATCTCGTTCCGTTTTCGAGTTAAGAATGCTGATTCAGCAGTTTTAAACCAGATGGCGCGCTCAGCACTTTGCTTGCATAGCGCATGACTACTTTACATTGCCTAGACACCACTTTTATGAATATAGCATGAGCCGTTCCCAAGTTAAGAGGGTGGAAAGGGACTTTACTAGACATACTATATGTATAAAACGTATGTATATTTTACATATTAACAGACTTTTTTAAATTGCTCTTATTCCTAAAGCCAGCACTAAATATAGCTGAAAAATCCTCCCAACAGTCTATTCAAATCTAAGCTTAGAAGTTAATTTTTCACTGTGAGGGGGTAATGTTTGAATGAATGACAGTACTAATGTACACGGGAATTTTTCATATATGTGTGCTTCACACTACCTTTTTCCTTTATTAATAATTATAACTATTTTTTTTAAATATATAGTCTTCTTAAAATATTTTAAGAAGATAAAATAAAACCCACACAGTTGCTTAAGCGATATCTTTCCAAATTTACTCAAAACTTTGTAATGCCTGTCTGAAAACGCTTCTTTAAACTAAAAGTAAAAGTAATAACACTATGCATTCTTCCAATTTAAATACAGGTTCTTCTCTTATTATATTTGTGGTTAGCAAGCATATCGTAGGAAAAGGAAGTTGGGATGGGAGGCAAACAATAGGTTTTCTTTCATTGAATTTGTGCCTTCTATTTAAATTAATTTATCATATGGAAATACAATTGTTTCAAGAGACATCCGTATTAAGCTCTTCGAAATTTCTAATTGTAGTATTTAAGTTTATCCATTCTTTCATCCATTGAACATTTTAAAAAGAAAATGCTTATATTCGTAAATGTTGCTTTAAAAGTATACCGAAAATCCTTAACTAATGTTAAGCCCAGATAAACCCCTGAAAAGTACCAGACCTAAGGAGGGAAAGATTTAAGCTTCTGTTTTCTTTATGAAGTAATTTATGCAGTTTCATTGAATTAAGATACACTTATGTTATGAATCTGTGTTTAAGTTTCAAAATTAGAAACTAAAACGAAAGATCTTTTTTCTATTTTTATGAAATAAATTGTTTTCAAAAATTAGCTTGTACAAGTACTTTTTAGTTTAGTTTCAATTGATCTTGGAACTGTGATTCTTGAAATTTTTAGTGTAAATGTTCTTCATATTACAAAGTTAAAAATTTTTTAACAAAACCTGAAGTCTAAACAAATGTCAGTTGCTTCAAAACTCTGTTTAAGGGATTTAATTTAGTAATAGAAAGACGTAAAAATGTAGCTATGATTAACATAATTTATCTGAACATAACTCAAGTATTTACTAATAAAAGCATTTTTAAATGAATGTTTGAATGAATACCTGAATAAACTAATTCATATGTAAAAATAAGTTAAAAACTTTACATCAGTACACTTTACAAATCAACAGACGAATTCATTTTCCTTTTTATTTGAGTACCTTTTAAATAATTAAAACTATTTTTACACATGAATAAATTTATTCAGGTGTTTAAAACATTAAAATAATAAATACCTTATTTAAATTTAGTTAGTATAATCAATAAATGTTTTCATTCAAACATCTTAGCTAGTATGTTTTCTCATAATTACCTATTTCAGATTTCCAAGTATTAACCTTACGTGACGATTGAAGTTAAGTTATTCAAATATAAGTAAGGTTTTTACAATGTAAATTAATAATTCATGACTTCAGTTTGGATGTTAAAATCAATAATTTGAAAAATCTATTTTTTTTAATTGTAACCTAATTTAATAAAGATTAAAAGTGATAAAACTTAAAAAGAACTCTATTGTATTTTAAAGTTCTTAACTGAATGCTAATGAATTCACGAAAGAGTGAAGCACTGATCTCTTTAAATGCATGTCCGGATGATGAAAACATATTGGCAAGTGATATCGTATAAAGCGCATTGTCATTCGTATTAACTCGTAAAGTGTACAGACTAGTTCTAGTAAGCCTTTATCAGAGCGATGAAAATTTATTGGCAAGTGGTAAGTCAGATGAAACTTCGCTCATCCTCAGAAGAAAAGTAATTGCACCACTTCCCCCCAAATCCACGAACAGTACGATGAAAATCTATTGGTGAACGATACCCTGAACTTAATCTCCCCTTTGAATCACAACAAATTCAAAGGGGAGATTAAGTGAGTGTAAGCAAGCACTTTCCCTAAACTACGGCCCAATGTGTTTTCATTGGCTAAAGGCAGCGAGTACAAATGCTGTCCAGTGTATAGTGTGTTGCTTCTAGTGAAATAAATAAACACCGATGACTGACTCCGAAACTGATTTTAGTAGTTTGCAATGGATTCGAAATTAATTATATTAGTTTTACGAAATTTCAAATAATGTTTTTATAAAATAATGTTAGTGTAATTTTTGTACCAAATTAAGAATTCTCTGATGTAAGAATCTCTTATTAATTTGAAAATTTGTGTTATATACTAATCTACCCAGAAGTCATTGAAACTTTCAAAAACAATATAATGCTACTAGATTTCATGTCCACAATGCACACACTACAAGGCAAACTACCATAATGTTAACTTTAAGCGAAAAAGCTAGAAGCAACAGCACCTGTGTTATTCATCCTATCACTTTATATGTAGATTTCGCATTTCATTATGTTGTCATTAGCTAAACTATCAGTTTGCTTTTTTTATAAAAAGGGTGCGGTCTGAGATAAGATTTTACTTCATTTAAATGTGTACATCCACGTAAATGAAGAACTCTTATATATGGAAATGAGATACTGTTTTGATAAACTTTTTTACGAACTATTTACGCGGCTTCTGTTAAGCATATCTTCAACCATTTAAACAGCAGCACAAAAGTTTTATGAAGTTCCAGTTTAATATGTTCCCCAAAAAATACCGTGGTTGTAAATCGATAAATAATCAACAGCAAAAAAACATATATATTGTATAGCGCTTTTCATTAAGTTAAAACTTATATTTTTGTGTTTGTGTGGAGTAATCAATTAAACTGAATAATTGAGTTTTAATTGAAACGTCCTATTCTATAAAAATGCAAGTTTATTTGAAATTAGGAAAAGTGATTTCAATTTAAAAGTGAAGTGATCTCAATTTAGGCCATTCTTTCAGCTATAATTCGTTAAATCCCAATTAAAGTGAAAAGCCGAGTAAAGTCTAAAAATGTAATTCAAATTTACCTTAGAAATCAAAAATGTCAGTAATTTTATCACCATTTTCCTAGTCGTGTTAAAGAAATAATTCAAAAATATGTCATAACTAAACTTGAAAACTTTTTTTCAAAAACGCCTGATTTGCGTAAATACACGAATTTCTTATCATATTGAAATTCTTTGAAGGATAAATTCACCAAATATTCTTACAAATTAAAAAAAAAGTACTGCTCTCGGTTCATATAGATAATATGTTATCGATAAGCAAGTATAATGGTTTTAAGTATATACTTTAATGTTTTAAAAAATGTATGTCCATATATCAAAAGTAAAATAAACATACCATCAAAACTACCATCAAAACTAAAACATACCATCAAAAATATACATTTATTGAGAGAGCGAGGGAAAGAAGAATAGCTAAACAATATATGGAATCCAGTCAGTAACCAGAGATCAATCATATCTTCAGTAAAACCAGACTTACATATTAAATTGCATTAAAATTAAAATGAAGAGTTATCGCAAAGGAATACGTATCCGTAGTTAGACATTTATTGTCGAAAATGCTTACTGATTGTGTGCATCAAAAATGTAAATCGAGAAGTCAAAACCCGCAAATGAAGCTAAATTTAGATTTTCAAGTAATAAATTCACTTTTTCCAAACATTGGCCATTTGTTAAGTATTGTGCATGTAACAGTAACATTTGTATAATTATTTTATATATACAATTATACATATATATGAGAAAGATTTAGCTGTCGAAAAAAAATAATGAAAAGACAGATTTGTAGCATGTGTAAGACAAAGAGTAGTTCTTTTTTCGTATGATTATCTGCAAATATATCTGCAAAATGTCTTTTGCAATATCCAGAAATCATTCCAGATCATTAATTTACGATTACGAAGTTAATCTCTTGGAACTGGGGAATGGATGGCTTCCATTCCAATGTTTTCTAGATTATGTGCTGCTCACATAAGTATCCTATTCATACATGAATGAATAATTAACCATGGAACATTTCTGTTATATTTTGATGCATCTAAAGGGCATGTCTTCTTATAAGTCGTTATTTTAGATATTCATGCTAGTCCTTTTCTGTGGAAAAAACTTAAATTTTTTTTCGAATTCAACCATAAAAGGACAATAAAAATTTATTAAAAACTTTGTAAACAATTCAAATGAATAAAATATACCGAAACATACTTGTTTCGGAAGGTGATGTCCACCCTTCTTCAGCTGCAAAAAAGCCTTATCCACACGTACAGGAAGATTCCAACTAGAATACATATTTTTATGGCATAAAACATGCCGATTTCAATTGCTTGAACGAAAAAATAAAAATTTATAAATGAATCTCTTGGCAGCAAGCAAGAAACTTACCGTACAGTGGGTCCGAAAAGTCCTTGACGCATTTCAAAAATTCACAGAAAAGCAGCAAATTATATTAATATGCGGTTTGCACATTAATGCTTCGCAGAATTAAGAATTTTTTTTTCCATATTAAACCAAATTACTTCCAAAATGTGTTCACAGTTGGCGCTGCATCTCCAATTTTTAGCAATGGAAGCCAATAGAGATTTTTCGTGAGTTTCAAACAGCACTGACGGGGCGGTAATATTCAAGCCAGCTATGGCGACTGCAGTTGAGAAAGCGCATTGCATAGGCTGGTATTTCGAAGATATTTCTATCAAACCTGTCAAGCGATATCACCTGGAAATTGTCCTGTCAAAAACATTGTCCACCAAATCAATTGGAAAGCTTTCTCATGCCAGTTGGCTTACAACGGCAAATACAGCTCTTTTTCTGTATATTGGCATAGAAAAGTCATCACTTGAAATAGAAACTATTATGGAATACATTCTAAAATTGTAATCAAAAGTTTGGTTTCTCATTAAAAATGAGCCTTTATGCATAGCCGATGCACAGCATTTTGGGAAGATATACATTACTCAAGATATCTGAGCGAACAGCTCAAATTACTTCTGGATCCTGTGATTCAAAGGAATGGTTTTTAGGGTCATCCAGAAAACCTTTCCATAATCAAAGGCAAACGATCATATGTGCGGAAAACAGACAAATACTCAGTGCAGAGTTTGAGGAAGTGGTTACAACGGGGGACTCTTGCAATAGCACTGTACTATATTCTTTCTCTTTGAGTCTTCTGTGTGAAATGCCCACTTCTTACAATTGCTAAGGTTCAGTCCTTTTTTTCCATCTAAATATAGTGCCTGCAAGGCTATCTTACACTTGGCTAAACTATTTTGCAAGTACAGGAGAACTTTTTTCCTTTGACTGTCTATTTCATTACATTTATCGATGTCCATAGCAGAGTCTGTCTTCATTATCATTTTTTGTTACTTTTGCGTTACACTCTAGAATCAGTCTTAAAGAAACAGCAGTTTAGAGTTTACTTTTGCACGATTCAATACTCAGTTTGTGCATCTAGAGCAAATGGGCAAGTGAAATCGAATTTCTGTTTGACCTTGACCGGTGTCGATAGTAAGCTAACTAAAGAATAGAGAGGAATCTCATTTTTTTTTTTTTTTACCCAGGCGGTCAGTAAAATCAGCTGAGCGGTGCGCCCTTCTTTAAAGGCCTGGGGAGAACCCTGTTACTGTAATATCGGTCAGTAATATTAACTAAACTAAACTAAAGTGAACAAAATCGTGTAGAAAAAATGATACAGAAAGAGCCCGTTTTATTAAAAAATAGCAAATTATACAAATTTTAAAAGCCTGGCGGGGGATTTAAATACCATATGATATAAAAAAAATCTCAAACGAACAGGCGGTTAAAAAATTTGCTTCATAAAAAAAATAAAAACATTGAATTTTTCATATTTGGTGAAACTTCATGGGCCTGGCGGGGGGGAGGTGTCTTAATATATTTTAATTTTTAAAAAATGTACAGACATTTGATGTCAATGCACAATTTTTCCCACCACAAGCGATTTCGATTTTTTAAAAAAGTGAAAAATGACCCACCCTAATGTCACACCTCTTATTACAAAACAGTACTAAAATTGCTGCTAAAGGGACGACAAAGTCCCATTTTCCGATTTCAAGATTAAATAGTAAATGTGTCATAATATATAAAAATTCAAATGTTTATGTTTAAAAGACTTAAAAATTTGATTGTTTGGACAAATATCTACTGGTATTCTATGTACACATTTATCTACATCTTTAACTTTGCAAAAAGCCGGATTATTTTAGATAGATGCAAGTCATCATAATTTTAACTTGATTTCATTGCAACATAGATTAAGGTAAAGCATATGGCGCAAAATTGAGCCATGAATGGGACCGCCAGTTTTATCATTTATTCATAGCAAATTGTGGCACATTGTGCATTAGTGCATTTTATTAATTTTAACAAATTTTAAAGCTTTGGAGGACGAATTTGTCGCAATCAAATGAATTATTTTTGTTATGATTCTAAATTTGATATTTTAAAAGATATTAACCAGCTGATATTTGGCCGTCCTCTTGAGGATATCTTAGAAATTAAAATAATTTTACTGCATGCAAAAATAACGTTCCAATTAACATTAAAAGTATTTTATAATGTCCCAACCATAACACTGCCTAGCACGAATAAGACAAATTATGAATTTTTGTTTTTTAAATTTTTTTATATTTATTAGACTTGTTTGAATGGGTTTTTGGATATGTTTCCCGAAAAGAAAAACATATTTATTTTCATGCAATTCCCATTAAAATAATTGCAGTAGATTATTATCTGAAAAATTATAGCATGTAAAATGTTCCACTCATGCCACTTTTCACTTACTTTACGTTTTGACTACAATTACAAATTCCTATTGCATGTGAGACTCATGTATCAAGTGGAAGAATGGAAAATAATTCTTTTGTAAATATTTTACACGTCTGTGCATTTTTCTAGATAAAGAAATAAAACATTTCTTGTAGTTCTTTAAATATTTTGTGATATCTGTTTTAGTTAAGAATTTCGTTTTTGTGAATCTTCTTTGCGCATCAACTGAATATAAATCAAAATTTCACGATTTTTATTTATTTTATATGTAAAAAAATCTAAGTATTAAAAAAACATTTTTTTTTGCATTTTATCGAAGTTAAATACTAAAATTGAATGATTTATCAAAATAAAACGAGGATTTGCTAGTATATGATACAGTTAATCTATATATACACACGATAAAGATAAGTCATGAAGTCATTCATCATATGAAAGTAAATGCAACAGATCATTTATATTGGCTGACAGCGGTTGCGTAATTCATTGGGTAAGCATCCCATTAATATAAATACTTAGGTACGCAATACTATTAAAAGATAGAGCTTAAAGAGTAACTGTGGCAAGATTAATGTCTATATTACTCAAAAGCATAGACATGTTAGTTCTTCTAATAGAAAAGCTAAAGGGATATGTTATTTGTTTTTCTTTGTTTAATGCAAGCAGATTACATATGTCAGGTGAAGGGACTTTCAGGAAATAAATATAGATACTGAAGATTTTTATTTGCTGCTTCCAATTAAAAAAAATAAAAACTTACGTTTACTTACCTTTTACTGCGATCGGATTACCGCAAGTGACAAAATATCCAATGATTAATTAATGTTAATATGTTTTGGATGTAATCCCTCAAATTATCGACGTAGAATCTAAGCATACTTTATTTACAGTCAGAAACATTGCATACAAATCGGTTCAAATCTAATTCCTTGTTTCAAAACTCTTAATTAACCCTCACGGCAGCTGCTACTTAAAATCCCGTCCACTTCATTCCAGTTTTCACTGCAATGCATCTACAATTTAAATTGTTTATAACACTCTATCTCAAAACATGTTTTGATTTTAAATTTTAGAAGTAATTTAAGAGCTTACTTTTTTCCCAATTACAAATATTCCTATAATTTTTTTTTAAATTTTTATTATTTTAAAGCTGCATTAAAATTGTACGATTAAAGTAACTCTGCTTTATTTTCCCAGTTCCAAATTGCTCAGAGGGTTTTTGTTCATTTCGCTCCCGTTGGGTTAAAAATATTTCAGTTGAAAGATTTGTTGAGGTTTTGCCCGCAGTTGGTTGAACCTCAGTGCTTACGCGAAGGAAGAAGATCTAAAAGAAATTGTCATATGACGTAGAAAATTCTAGATCGTTTTAGGTCCTTCATTTCTAAGAATATGGACGAATACTAGCCCCAACTCTGATTATATACCTCATTCCGTGCCTTGATTGCTTGTTGGCTAGAACATGTATTTTTTTTTTACTCCTTTTCCGCTCTACTTGACGACTTTGATGTCCACCTACGTAAACCATTCCTAATTAACAGACAGTGAAAGATATTTTTAATCTTCCGTAGTGTCCTCCTGCCATTTTATAATGTAATACATATGACTGATCGCGCTGACGTATTTTAGTACAAACTCTTTTCGAAAAGGACCCATATCCTTTCAAACTTTTGGATCCCTGGGATCTGCCTTTAATATTAGACCCTCGTCATGATGGAGAACCCACTTTTATGTTTATGTGTTAAACTTAAGATGGTTTTCATAGTGTCATTCACTGCAAAATGACTGAAAACTTGCAAAGGAAAATTCATTGAAAAAGGAAAATTCAACAGGGGATCACGAACATGAAATTCTTATACGTCCCTGGAACACAAACATTAAAGAAGACAATAGGACCCCTGTTATTTTTATTAGGTGTGAATAAAGCATATAACCAGTAAATTTGTTCAAGTTTTTAGAATAAAGAGTTTCAAAAAGCAGAACGCCTAAACAATTTATGATTTTTATTTTGACATTGATTTTAGTTGCTTATATTATGGGCCCCGGAATGCAATGTCTTTTTTCATGTAAAATTTAAAGAAATAAACTTCTTTTTGATTACAAACAAGCTGTGAATAAATATAGGATTCACATACGTTATATTTTAGAGCAAAAGAATTTCATAGATATCATTTTTCTCTGTCATGAAAATGGCCATCCATCCCTTTTTCACGTCTTATCTCTTTGGAAGACGGTATTTTAAATGACCTGAAAATTATTTGTAGGTATTCGTGAGTGTTGTATATTACAGCAAGAATTTTATGGATATATTTTTTCTCTTTGAGTTAACGCAGGGTGTCTTATGAGAACGTTTTAGCCCTCTACCTCCCCTCCCCTCACCCACAGGTTACAAATTTTGGAAAATACCGTCTGATCGCATAAATCACAAAGCTCCCCATCTTTTTAAATTTAGTATTATTAGCTTCAGTAGTTTTGGCTAGTCAAAAAAAAAAAATCACAAACGGAAAAAAAAACTTTACTCTCCAGTCCCCCTAATACTTTAATTCAACATTTAAAGTACTCGAAAAATTTTAGTCTAAGCATTTTTCAGACAATTCGTATTATCGACTTTGAGAGACTCCTTTTGAAGATTAAATAATATTAATAATATAAAATAAATTATGAAATTGCTTGGTAATATTTCTTAGGGGAGATTATGTTGAGAAAATAATTTATATGAAGAACTGAGCAAAAAATATCACTCTGTCTTAGAAGAAAAAGTGATAAAATAACTTTAAGGGGACAGTCCACTGAAGGACGGCCGAAAAATCAATTTTTGTTTTTTGATCCTAAATTATAGTTTGTTTCATGTGGACAATTTAATACAACATTTCAATCATGCAATATTAATTTCATGAGATATAGCGAAAACATTTCATGAGGCAGTCAGGAAACAAATGCCAAATTTTAACATTAAATGCTCTTTTCTCAAAATAGCAAATTTTAGCGCAAGATATATTCGGAAAGCTTCAACATAATAACTTAAAATTTTCAGGACTTTTTTATAGTATTGATATGAATAAAATGAGCTATTATTAGAAATATAGAATAGTTAGAAAAAGCTTTATAAACAAAAAAGCCACAAAGCATGCAATAATTTTGTTTCTTCCTAATTAAAATTAAACATTGTTCTTGCAGTTCTAAATAATGATTGTAGTACATATAATTGGTAAGAGCATTTTCTTTACTTTTCCTAATTAAAATTAAACATTGTTCTTGCAGTTCTAAATAATGATTGTAGTACATATAATTGGTAAGAGCATTTTCTTTACTTTGAGGTGAAATTTGTTGAAAATATTGAAAACTTTTATTGCTATCCTACGCGGAGTGCATTATAGTAGTTTTGAAGACGTCCAATTTTGTGTTGTATTTTTGTGTTTTTAAATAGTACATAAACTGTGTTTTATTTATTTTTTTATATTTATTATACAAAACAGAATTGTGTGCAATCACCCTGCAAAAATCCTTTTGATACCTATAATAGTTTTTTTTTGGACAAAGATTTCTGTAGACTGGAGCACATTCTGGAGCACTTTTAGTGATTTCATACCTTGAATGGGTGAACTGTTTCCTTAAACTAAATGCAGTTGTAAAATAATGCATGAATATTAACTATTTTAATTTACCTGGCTTTCGCTTACCGGGGTTTATTTGGTGAAAAACAAAATTTTTGTAAATAAATTTTGATATGACCTTTTAAATTATTTTTGTATTATTTCTCTCTAAAATCATTATGATTAACACTATTTTTCATGAGTTCAGTAACTTTAAAAAAGAAATGCCTTTTATTTTCTAAGCGTTCAAAATTATGACATAACTCAACATCCATCATGACATTCTGAAGTATGGTAAATAACAAAATAAAGGATAAAATGTTAGAAATAATGTTGTAAACAAATCGAATGGGTGTGGCCATGTTCTAGTTTTAAGGGGTCCGGGTAAGCCCTATCTCCGCCATGTTAAATTGATCAACTTTATGTACCCTTTTCTCAGAAATGGTGAAAGATAATGGTACAAAATTTTAACAGCAGTTAGAATAACATATTTTACATGTGAGATACTGGAAGTAATCACTGAAGAAACACAGCTCCATGTTTTGGAGAGCATACACTTTAATAAAGATGCGCCACGAAACAATTAACCCTTTGAGGTGCAACCTTTTCCCAATGCTGAAAAAAGGGCAGCCGTTGCCATCGTTCGACTTAACTACCAGCAAGATGGCGGACGATGGAAACGTTCATCGCGTGCCACAGATCTAGAGACCCTTTTTTGACGACAGCTGGCTGTGCACTAACGGCCAGTTTATTTCTAACTAAAAATTTAAAAATAATTATTAATTTTTTTACCGAAAATCACTTTTTAAAATTTGCATTTTTGATAGAATATTGCTGGCCTAAAAATGAAAATCATTGCTCCAATATATTAAACAAACTGCCATCGTTTAAAGTATGTAATAATAATATGAGGGATAGGTCGTCATGAAAAAATTGATGTTCATAATGTTTAATAGAAATTGAGGATAAAAGGAACCACGAATCTGTAAAAATGCATAGTTTCGAGAAAATCCGCTTTGAAAGATTTTTAGATAGCATAAACACCTATAAAGTGCCTTGGGAAATATAAAACTTTCTAATACTTCTGTTTTTCAGATAAACAAGTGTTATATATCGTTAGAAAGATAAAATTTTAAAGTATTTAATGCAATGAAAAAATAATAATCGATTTTTTGACCGAATTTTGCGTACCTGGTCCCCTTAATTAAATTGTAACACATATTAGTAATCCAAGCAGAGTCTAATCAAAAGTTTTTGTTCCTATTAGAAGAAATAAAAGAAAAATGTGCTTTTCTTTACTTTTCTGAAACGACAATCAAAGAAGAAACTTTCCCGTATTAGAAACCAAACACAAATTCTTAATTTTGTATTGTTAGACCAATTATCTTTTATGATTAATGCTTTCTAGCATTGATTTAATTTTACAGATATATTGCGCTTCTCGTTATTAAGAAGCTTTCGGCAGATCAATATCAGAATTTTTCTAGCAATTAAGAATAGCGTGCTGATGAAGTTTTACCTGAACACGTAAATGAGAAATATTAGTGAAATTCAATGAGAGAATGTCAGATTTATGATTTAAACACGGTGTAACTAAAAAATGAATGTTAATAGAGAAATGTTCAATAATTTAAATTCTCATTTACATATACTTTATTTGAAAAAACACTCAAAATACTGGTGTTAAACGATAAAGTAATTAAAAAACTTTGTAAAAAACACACATAAGAAGTAAAAGGAAAAAGGATACGCGTTTCGTTCAAAAATTGTTTTGAACTTCTTCAGTCCAAGTCCTTCGACGTAAAGAACACAGGGAACTGAAAAGAGAAAAAAACAAGCAAGATGTTGCCACAAGGGCAAAGAAAAGTCGAACAAAACCACGGAGAGGGAGAAAAAAATTTAAAAAGGGGTATAGAATAGGAATGAAAGAAGCACAAAAATACAGAAATAAAAAAGGAATAAAGAAAAATAATAAAAAAGGAACACACAAGTACAAACACACACACAAAAAGAGAAAACAGAACAAACAAACAAAAAACAAATAGCACACGTTTTTTTTTTTTTTTTTTTTTAACCACAAACAGGACAGCACAATAAATGTATATATAATAGTTTTCTAAAAGTTATAATGCAGAAGGAAACTTTCTGTAAATTAAAGCTTTTTTAATGTGTTCTCACATCTTCCTAGGTTGTGTGCTAAAAGTTATGCTTCTGTTCCGTGCAGGGACGTACCCAGAAAAAAATTTCGGGGAGTGTCCAAAAATTTCGGAGGGGGTCCGAACGATGGAAAAGGTAGAATTTCGCAAAAAGACTTCATCATTATTATTTTGTTAGCAAACACTTAAATTTTGGAGGGGGTCCGGACCCCCTGGACCATCCCCCTGGGTACGTCCTTGGTTCCGTGTAATATCCGTAGAAAAAGGAAATATTTCACATGAGATATTGACATTATGGAGTTATTTTGTTTAACTTATAAGATCTTTTAAATTGGTGTACTATAAATTAAGTTTTCCTAAAACCCTAGATTTATTACACTTGGTGACGCATTACTGAAAATTAATTCGTCACCAAACTTCCCTCCCCTTTTTTTAATAGATTGAACTCTGATCTGAATGTAGTAAGATGGAAGTCACCAGTTCTTTAATACTAGCTTCTTGAACAAGAGTCTCAATCGATTATAATTGTCATTTAATAAAACTTTGTGTTTGATGGAGTAGTTGTTTATTTATTTATTTATTTGCCAGGAGAGGACAACTCACGTCACTGAATTATTGTTGTTGTTGTTGTTGCTAATGCCCTCTGGCAACCGCGTTGCGGTGACAGATCCCCCTATATAGGCAGGAGATGGGCCGAAGGAGCGGCTTCCATTTCAATGAGCCCCAGTGGGAGGAAGTCCGTCTTAGCTCGGGGTCCCGTAATTTTGAACTAATTCCAGAGGAGGGACCAACCCCCTGAAATCGGCACCCCCAGAGGTATCGTTTAACAACTTGGAGGATCGTCACTGAATGTCTTCCCGGAGTTTCCCGCCACAATTTTGATCTTCATCAGGAGGTGTGGGACATCTGAATATTGGCACCCCTCGGAAACTGCTACCGACCGCCGAGATAACTTTTGGAACCACGGATTTAACGTGCACGTGGTCTTTAATGGTACGCCGATATCGAACCCGCAACCTACCGGTTACGAGTCCAACGCCTTAACCACTGGGCTACCACGGCCCTGTTGTTGCTGTTGTTATTGTTGTTGTTGTTGTTGTTTTTGCGTTAACTAATGTTCTCTGGCAATCCGCAGAGTGATGCCGGATCCTCCATATAGGTTGGTGATGGGCGAAAGGGAGCTGCTCGCATTTAAATGATCCGCAGTGGGAGGAAGACATAGTCCCGACATAGGTCTGGGTCTCCTAATTTTGAACCAATTTCAGATGAAAGACCTAGCACCTGAAATCGGCAACCCTAGAAGTATCGTCTGAACATGGAGGAGATATTTTACGTGCACCACCTCCCGTTAGCGTACACGGTCCTACAGCAGTCCAGACGAGAAACGAGATCACCCTCCCAAGTACTGCCCAAGCTGGTGCTGCTTCACTTTAGGATACTGTGGGACATGTTTGATGCTATTATTCCAAATTGTTCATTTCAGATGGACCACTGAGATAACTTAAAAAACATACTTTTCAAAATCAAGGCGTAGAACTTCAATTTCATTAAAGTTCTACTTCGTACACTAGGTGTATGAAATAGAAAACAGGTTTCTCATTTTTTTACAGGAAAATAACTACTCGTCAGTTCTGGTGATCGGTATTGATAAAAGACAGTAAAAATTTTAAGATGAGCATAAGTCCATATATTACAATTTTCAGGTTAAAGCGTTGATTGTAAACGAAATACCTATGAATGGTTATGTATATACAAATTAAATAATGTCAATATTTTTTTGCTGACTGATTCAATTATTATCTCTTGTTGCAGACCCAGAGTTCATTTCTTACAGTTTTGGGGCCCTCCTGAAAAGATAGTCTAGTGTGACTTACGTTAGTCTGGTTCTGAGGTACAGAAATGTGATACTATGTTACAACGGATTTTGTAATGAGATTTCAAAATAAATTTTTACTCAGTCACACGTACTAATATTATCTAAGCACCATTTTAATGCATTATTAGCCAGCGTCCTAGTTTCTTAGACCTGATAAGTATCACTTCATTGATTACATCTATAAATGTATGTACATATAAAAACATCAAGTTTTTTTGTGAAGGAAAAAAAAATATTCCAGGTAATTATTCAGAAAGTGTGTCTCACGCAAGGTCACATATTTCACCCTGGGCGGAAGTTGCATGAGATGAAATACAATAGGTCAAAAAGTAATTTGAAAGTAATTTCTGTACTTAGATATGATTTGAGACCAGGCGCAGTTTCATGATATAATTTGATTTCATAAAACAAGAAGTAGGAAAGAGAATAAAATATCACTGAAAAATCACATTAAGTCATATAGAGGAGTATTACAGTTACCTTTTCGCTTTCTTTTTAAATTTTTCTTTTCAAAACGAGTAACTTTCTGTTTAAAATCAATGTGTCATTTCTTTTCATTTTGTTCACTTTTACTTCTTTGAACAACATCGTCTTGCGAGTTATTATTGGGTGATATTGAATTTTTCTTTTATAAAAATTACATGAAATAACCCCTGAAAAATGAAGAAAATTAAACACTGTTTACTTTAAAAAATTGCTTAAACTAAAAGTTAAGTGATATTTATCATGTTAAATTAGTGTTATCCCATTTCCATGGATGAAATATGACTAGAGCTTAACATCACCTGGAAATCACAAGATTTCCACACGTTTGTCAAAATCTAAAAAGCAGTAAATTAGCTTTCTACTGAAAACCAGGAATAAATAATGAAAACTCCAGATTTGTTTTTATGAAATACTGTCGATTAACAAGAGTCAGGACAATTAACAAAAAACAATAAAGTAATTAACAAAAGTCAGAGAGCTTTGTAAAGCAAACAGAATAAAAGTTCAGATTAATTATACGCCTTCACGATTTTATTTGTCTGTTTAATACCACAATGGCATGTCATGGTCTCTTATTTTTTAATTATTACTGAAAGGAGATGATGCTATTAGCAAAATTCATTAAACCCGTTACTTCTTTTACACTTGCTGTAAACAGGACGCGCTAATTACTTCAGTTTTTGTCACAAGTGATTAACTCTTAGTTAGTTATTTACCTTAAATTACGGTTCAAATGGGATTTTGAGTTGGAAAAAAAGTTTACCTTGGAGATAATATATATATAATTACATCAGTTCAGATTAATCAAGTTTTCAGAAAGGATTACATTTAATTGCGTATTAGTTTCATAATAAGTATGTTGCGTTTAATTACAAATTTTTGTTGAAGTAGTTTCATGTACCGTTAAAACCTTAGCTTGTCACTTTAAATACAGGCCTGAAGGAAAACATAAAGGGGAAAGATTATGAATATTTTATTTAATAATTCCCAAAGAAAAATATTCTTATATAAAAGCATTCAATATTTATATAGTAACGGCTTTAGTGTATAATTCATAAAATGTTGTCTTACTAATCGCAGATAATTTGTAATATCACACAAGTTATTGCGATGACTTGTTTAAATTAAAGTATGCTGACTTTTTTTCTTGCTTCAGAAGCAAAGTATTTAACTTTTCGGATGACACATGATTAATATATAATTGAGATAAATTCAATGGAATTGAAAAGATTAACGTGTCTTTTATTCAAATGTATTATGAATGTCATTCATACCTTTGACATAAATACTCATATTTGAGAAGAGCTCGCAGGTCAGTTGTCTCATAAATATATAAAACGTATTCTCGTCTACAGAGTTTAATCTGCGCAGAAGCTCAACTCCTGTGTGTGTACATCTTTTTTCAGAGTGAATTTTTACATATTAGGCAAAACCCAGAGGAGCTCCTAAATATTGCGCTTCGGAGACCACCAGTACATTAACTCGAAATTTTACACCTTTTCGCACAGAAACCGATTTTAGAAGACAGGCCGATGAGGTTTCGTTTGGCCTCGAACCACTGATCGCGATAACGCCTCTAGATGCGTATTTCACGCTTTAGAAATTCAGAATACGCCTTAAACCTTTCGGAATGCGTATTTTTACGCATTGCCTTTCCATATAAAATTAGGTGTATTTTGATAAATAATTATTGCTGATTTTAAATTTAAAAAATCCAATTTTTGCACTAGTTTTTGGTGAACTGACATTCATGTACCTAAACGTATAATCAGTTATTATTTATGGGTCAAGTGAAATTTAATTATGTATTTGAATATTTAGCATAATTGTACGTTGTTTTAATTACTCCTTTGGAAAAGAAAATACTCTCTCCAAAAAAGGTTAAGGAGTATTTTTACTCTTCTGAAAAAATCGTAGATCGATCACAGCCTTGAACCAATCCAAAAGTCTTGAGGCCAACGATTTTGAGTATTCTACAATGCATTATTTAGATTTCTTCATGCTAATTTCAGACTTTCATTTCATTTTGCTGTTTTCTGAAATAATGAAAATATGTCCAATACTATTACATAGGAAAATCTTTAAATGATCAGTATTTTAATAGAATGTGCGTACCGACTCCCGTATTGCATTGGTCGCGAGGAATTACAGTAAGCCACTGAATATGCATATGAGCTCTAGAGCAGTGGTTCCCAACCGGTGGAGAGTATCCCCCAAGGAGGGCGAGAAAAAAACAGGCGAAGAGAAAGTGATAATGCAGTGTATGTTAAAATATATATTCTGTCTATTTTTGCTTAAAATGTTTATTCGAACTTTACCGATAACATTATTCTGTAGAAAAGGTGACTGAATATTCACTACTGAATAATAAAATAACTTTGTGAACTCTATGGACTCTATGGATGTGCCATCGTAAATTTTCGTTTGTTGAAGAGGCACAATGTTAAAAGGTTGAGAACCGCTGCTCTAGGGAATATTAGGGCTCCGAAGCTTTTTTTTTTTTGCTTGAAATTAGGCCTTGTGCATGCATCAAGCATCTTGTTCCTGCTCATATATTTCACTTCATCTGCTAAAATATTTCTTTACTTTGCATTGTACTAAAGGGAATAATTAATGCAAAACATGTATTCCATTTTTTAATGCATATTTTTCTTCATAACTACTTCATCGGATTCCTTAGTAAAATTGTGATTTTTTTATATTCAATTTAATGGGTGAAAAAAAAATAATGTAAAATATAATTATGAAAAAAGACTTTCTAATTTAAGGTACTTTAAAGGGCAATTTGGAAGTAGAAAGAAAAAATATATTTGCCAGTTTCTTTTGCAGACGTTAATTTTTATCAATTTATAGAAAACAAAATGAAATCTAATATTTTAAATTATTATAAAGAATGTAATTATCCCCATAGGTATTAAAAATAATCTTTTTTTATCAAATAAAATGATTTTATTTTTCTTGTAATTGAACATTTTTTCTGAATATATTTTTTCCTTTAAAAAATTGTATATTTTTCGAAGCATCAATATTTAAAATTAATTTTAAACTTTGCAAAGTACTACGCATAAACAATATATTATCGTTTCTTCTGGTACAAAAGTTTACTGCTTTTTAGTTGCAAAAATGTCCCACCATCTTCATAGGCAGAGAAGTTAGACCTAAAAATAAAGAATGCTTATTTTATTTTCAATTGTAATTGCTCTGTAGAATTGGAATGAAATACAGGTTTCATTTTCTTCTCGTTTTCTAACATGCTTATAGCTTCTTAAATATATACATGGTGTCCGAAAGTCACCTACTTAAGCTTTTATTCCTTAAATATTGACAGTAGACATGCACAAAAATCTCAGAGTTACATAAAATAAAAATTTATAAATCATTTATTTATGCTATCGATTAAAATTTTCGGGAGATTAGATCCGAATAAGTATAAAATTTAAATTTTTATACGGGTCGGTACAAAGAAATTGTTCATTAATAAAATGTGCCTAATACATTAATTAGGTGATAAACAAAATTTCAGCATTTCATCATAAAAAGGCTCTTAGATATACTGAAAAAAATTTTAAGGTCATAATACAATACCAATAATAACAAAAGTAGTATGCGTTTATGTAAACATGTTTCTTCGATAATTTGTGTATCTGTATAAATAAAATTAGATTTTTGTCTGCACATTACTTGGAATTCAATTTTTTTTTTCATTTCTATCCCATTCAAGCACCTGGGAATGCAGCGCGACCATCAAAAAAATGTTTCTCTGTCTGTTATTTTGTCCATGACGCTCTTTTTGTTCGAGCATTACGTAAATCGACTGAAGCGACTGAAATGTCACTCAACTTAAAATATAGGCGTCGAATTTTTAGAAATCTTGATTAGCTTTTGAGATTTTGTGAAAACCGTTTCAAACTGCTTACATTTTTGTTCACGCATCACGTTAAAATTACTGATGCGAATGAAATGAAATTGAGTGGTATGATAGGTGGTCACTCAACTAAAACTATAGGTGCCGAATTGCTAAAAAATGTTGATTAGATTTTCAGATTTTGCAAAAATTGTTCAAAATATGAAAATATTTATTGATTACGTATAAACCACTGATGCGAGTGAAATAAAATTTAGTATCGTCACTGGTGATCACTTGAACTCCTAGGAGCAAAGTATTTTAATTTTTTTTTATAGATTTTGAGATTTTGTGAAAATCGTATAAATGTTTGTTCTCGCATTCCTTAAAAATGGATTAAGAGAATACAATGAAGTTTAGATGCAATCATTGAACTCAGCAGCGGCTAAACAACTAAAATTCATAGATTTGAGATTTTTCGAAAACTTTAAATAAATTTTTAAAATATTTATTTGCTGTTTTAGATTTATTTTTTAAAAATTGCGCAAAATGTTTTCGAAGAATAATGTTGAAATATCTACTGTGAATCAAACAAAATTTAGTTACAGGTTAGGAATGACCTCTTGACTTGAAAAACTCATTCAACCAGAATAAAATTTAATTTTTTTAAATAGAAAGAATTTCTCTATAATAGTCAAATTTACTGATCACTTTGTTACTCCCAAACCTGTAATCTTTTAGCAATACACAGAAGATATCAGTTTTATTTCTATTCTATTGCTCTAATATACTATTTCCATTCTTTATGCACCAACAATGCTGACGAAGATTCAAGCTTTTTTGAATATTTGCATAGTGTACTAAACCGTCAACGACGGGCACTTCAGCTAGTTGTTACTAAATTTTATTTTCATATCTCTGAGCCTTTTTATGATAAAAGGTTCAAATTTTGTTGATCACCTTGTACCCATAGTTAATGTATAGGACATATTTTGTTAACGGTGAACTCTTTTGTACGGGATACGTATAAAAATTAAAGTTTGTATGTATTTAGATTTAATCGCCGTAAAACTGCGCCATATTTATGTAAGATTAATTTTTTTTGCATTTTCCTGTTATCGATATCTAGAAAATAAAAGCTTATGTCACAATTTTCGGGACCTCTCTCTAAATACATTTTTTAAATACCTTTTTACCACAAATCACATTTATGCCGCCTATTCACGACAAACTTTATCAGTCATAATTATATAAATTTTCTCTTTATTTTCAACATGTTTCATAACTCTCGATTCAATAAATTGATCTATATGTCGATTACATAACGCTGCCAGGCAACGGTTTAAAATTGATAAAATTAACACATCCGTAAGTATATTTACGTACATTCCAATCCAATTTTAAACTCTGTACAATTAGAAAATAGACTTTTGTTGAACTCGAGAATCCTATCTCTCTCAAACGACAGATTTGAAATTTAACACGACATTTTCAGAATTAAATATACTGAAATACCTAAAATATTTCACGTCAAATTGAAACAATTTAACTGGAGTTTTATTTAACACTAGAGCCGCTTCGTTTTAGGTTTACGTAAAACTGCGGGTTGGGTCAACTTGAACCAACTTGTAAAATTCACTTTGCAATGAAAAATACTACATTTGAACGATAATGACATTTATTTAATTTTACATAGTTTTGGGTTATTATTATACATAAAATACAAAAAAATATATTATTATTTGAAATGAATAGCAAATTCTGTAAAGGGTAAATCTCGAGGTTTTTCAAAATTGACTTTTCGGCTTTTATTTTGTTCTTGTACAAAATTAAAGAGATAATAAAACAGATCATATATTTTCAGAGTGAGAATAGCTGATGTTTTGTTTCCATTCTGGTGAAAAACACATGACTTTCTACAGTAAATTTCTAAAAGGTCTCATCTCGGTGTGATATGACCTAGTAAAGGATGAGTAAATAGATATGAAGTAAGTAATATATGAAAAGTAATAAACAGATGAAAAGTTAAGGCAATAAATGCCGAGGGGGAGGAGATTTTTGAAGACTTTTATAAAAACATTCTGGTGTGGCCGACAGATGCGGCATCACAGCTAGACGGCGAAGAAGATTTTTAATGAAAACATTAGATACTTTTGTATTTTTTATCACAACGTAATCACAAGGCATAACAAACCTAATAACACAAGACAGACAATGGAAATCAGCTGGTGTCCCTAGTCAGGATATTCATGCATCAACTGCATGATGCTGTTTGCTACTTAGACGGCCGTAGGATGCGCAGTAGATGTCATAAAGTCGGTCTAAATGTTGTCTACAGGATGTCCAATAAAGTACAAGTGGGCCTTTTTTTCATGCAGCTGTACATAGATATACACCATAGAGCCATTACATTATGATCACCCTGTTAATAACATGTAGGACCACCTTTAGTCCTCCTAACTGCCAGGAACCGGCCTGGCATTGACGCCACAAAGTGTTTTTAGGCAGTCTGAGGTATCTGGTACCAAGCGCTCACCAACTGGTCTTACAATTCTCGCACATTGGGAGGGGATAGCGTTGCAGCACGAATTTGATTTTCCAAGTGGGATCACAAATGGTCTATTGGATTAATCTCAAGTGAATTTGAAGGCCAAAACATGACTCTAAAGTCACTGGTATGTTCCGCGATTCGACCCAAATGACATGGTGCATTATCCTGCTGATAAATACCATCCCCGCCGGAAATGCTGTCGTCATGAATTAGTGAACCTGGTCTGCAACGATGTTTACGTAGCGCAGAGACGTCAGGTATCATTCTATGGGGATTATGGGTCCTAATGTGCTCCGAGACAATATTGAAGACTCCATAATACCTCTCGCCACCGTCTTGTCTGCGTCCAACTGTGCATCCGTTGTCCTTTGGAAATCGGCGTACACGCCCGTGAATTGATGAACCAGAAAACGTGATTTGTCGGACCATGCAACTTTCATCTAACATCCAACTCTGGTGTTTTTGGGTCCACTGCAGACTCAGCAGGCGATGACGTGCCACCAGGGTAGGGACATGCTTCGGTCTCCGGCTGCACAGGCCAATACGCAGCAATGTAGGCTGCACAGTGGCTTGAGAAAACACTGTCTGGATTGCCACTGTTGTAGCCTTCTCTGTGGGAGGCAAAACTAAGCATCGGGGTCTTCTCTTGGTATTTGCTTCGAAATTAAGAAATCCCCATCTATCTAAAGTGCTGCCATCTATCGGCTCCTGAATGATGTAGAAAAGAACTGTTCGTGAGTCCGGCTCCTGAATGAGGTAGAATTCTTCGGGAGTCTGTGACCGAAATTAACACCCTTGGCAGGAACTGCCAATATAGATTTATTTTGATTTGGGGTTGGTACAAAATCCTCTAAAACAGAAGTGCCTAAGCCCCCATAATCCAAGAAGACAAGAAAGATCCTATCGTAATATCACATTATCTTTTTTATACACTATACATTCATTTTTATATCAAATGTTATTCACTACTAAAATATATTTTATAAGCTCTTCCGTGCCACGTTCAATAAACTTTCAACGAAATAAAATATTTAACAATTCATTCCTAATGGAATATATACAGTAGCATAAAGGTTAACTTTTTGCATATTAATATACTGAAACAAATATTTTCCGCCACGAATTCAAAAGAAATATTTTTTCTAATTCAATGAGTTGTTAAATTTCATTTCACAAAGCTCGTAACTGAGGTTTAAAAAATTAATTAAGAAGTGTTGTTTAGTATTACTTCATTATTCAAATTTTTTTCTTAAGTGTTCCAAACGGTAAAATAAAACTGATGCTGATTATTACTGTAGATATTAACATTTCTGCTTTAGACTGCATTGCTGATAATTAAGCGTGTAAATAAAATAAGAAGCAAAAACTTGATGATATTAACAATTTTTAATGAATTCACCTGTAATTAAATAAGTTTTGTGGCGCCATTTGCATAACATTTTGATTTGTACTAATTAGGAATTTCGATATGATTACATTCGTAAAAATGATCATCGACCATGTTTGATAATTAAATATTTGTTTTCGGAAGAAAATATTCGTAATTTTTATCAAAAATTCACAAGTCTTTGGGGTAAAATTAATTTTACTCCGTAAAACTCCAGAATTTTAATAATGTAATTAAGATTTCTTTGAAAAAGTGACTACTTAATTTGAATAATATTTGTTTATTCAGAATTTTACTTCCAGTGTGTTTTTTCGTTTGTGTAAGTTCAGAAATGTTTTAATTATAAAACTGGAATTTCAATAAAAACATTTTTTATGATTTTATTGAACTTACCTTACAAATACTTTAATCAAAGGTTTTCATAACTCTTTTAAAGCTTCTGAATGCTATACATCACTTCTAAGTAATATATTTGGAAATACTTTGACTCAACTTGGTCGTCGAATTTCTTTACAAACTCCCGCTTAAAAAAAAGAATGGGAATTTAGAATTGCCAACATTTACGGAATATATTGTCAGGTTTTCGAAACACCTTTTTTTACAGTACTTAGTTTTTACAGTATTTTTTCAAAATATTAACCAACTCGCACGTCTTGCAGAAAATTTTTTCTATATTCTAAGCCAAAAATTATTATTTGCAAAAATTGGATAAGGAAATTGTTCATATTATTGTAATTGGAAATATGTTCCGTAAATGTTGGCAGTATAACTGTGCAGCAAAAAGGAGATAAAAGATTAATTTTTCAGCTTTCGAGTGCCAGCAGACGATATTTTGTAAACATTTCAGCACTCTGTTATTTATATATCAGATAATAACTTTCACCCTATTCATATGATAGCAGGCTTGCTAGTGGGAAACAGCATGGGCACTCATCTTTAAGTTAAAGCTTGACGCGAATCATGAAAAAGGCGTTTTAGGCTATAACTATCTTTCTATACGTCTGATTTCGGATTTCAGTACCTTTAAACCTTCTAAAGATGACAGGTATCATTTTGAAAGAACTCTCGCCTACGTAAGACGATTACTTTTTTTAGATTTGGGAAGAAACACACATTTCAGCACTCTCTTAAGTATATAACAGATAAACACATGGATAAATTTAGACTTAAAATTCGCATAATAGCATATTTATAATCGTATATTCAACTACGAAAATGCTTACCTGTGATCTGATTGTTTCAAAATTAAAAGGTGAACTGTTTAAAATAGTTCCATATTAACGTAAAATGTATTGATAGTAAACTACCAAAAAATGTCCATTCTTTATGCGATTTTTTTATTCCCGATATCTGTAAACGATGACTTTGCATTTTACTAAAATTGATTAATAATGAAGTATGCGCGGATGTCTAAAATTAGAATTTCAAAGTTTACAGTTATCAATTAGAAGAAGAATATACTTACCGTACGGTGTATCCAGTGAGGCCACCTTGCCTCAATTCCATAGAGCATTTGTTCAATGAATGCTGTAGGAAGAACAACTGCATGTTCTTTAGGCATTAAAATCGGGGCTTTTGGGAGAACGGGAAATACTGGAACATTGATTGATCAGTAGCTCGATTAACAGTATGAGATATCCATTTGTGACGCTTCTATAGCTGTACGACCTCTCATTAGACGAAACAGTAAAGAATTACACCCCATCCTATTTTGACCAATGATAGTTTCCTTTGCATATCAGCTTTACATTAAACTCCTGTGCAAACTGTTTTAACTCTTTCTTGTCTTATCGCATTAGATATTAGTACACCAAATTCCCATGAGTTAAACGCAATACTTTGTCGAAAAACCTCAATTTTTATGTTTGTAACGTTGCCTTTGGGCACCAGGGTATAAGAGACCACTAAAATGGTGATTTTAACACTTTTAGGAGGACATCTAGATAGATGGCCCAATGTCGAAAAATGCAGCCGTTGCCATCGCACGATTTAACTACCTGCAAGATGGCAGTTGATCGAATCGCAGACTGCGTTCACCAGAGTTAAAGAACATTTTTGACACAGCTCACTGTACAGCGCTGCACGAATCGTTTTATACAAACAAACTAATACTAACTAATAATCCAATACACAAGCCAATTTCGCCTATGGCACTTTGCTAGACGCATTATTGACAGCATTACTATAATAGATATCATCTATGGTTTCATACTTTAATGCAATAGAACAGAACTTTCTCAAGCATGCTTAGAGGTTTAAGTTTATATAATTAGGAGGGCTTTAAATGCAAAATCCCAGAAATTGAAAGCGATTGAATATAGTTCGGAATTACAAAATAAGCACTACTTTAGCGGTTGCATACGAATACGCTTGTAGTTGAACTAATATAAATTAAATGTATGAGATTATTCATGAATAAAGTTTAATGTCATGTGCAAAATTAAAATTTAAAACGAATGAAAATAATTAGCATAATATTGTTGTTAATTTTCATTTGAACGTCAGGTTGTGCACACTGGAAAAATCATATTTCATTTCTTTCTATTTAATTTAATATATTTTTAATTTCGTGCTGTGTACCTGATATTTTTATGTCACTTTTTGTATAAAATTACATTAAAAGTTATACGTTCATTGTTTTTAATTTATTTTATTTTATTGGTTTCTTGTATTTATGTCGGTGCATGCATACAGACGACACGGTGAAAATGTGTCACTTACGTATTTGTGTACATTGGATTCATTTTCACCTATCGTAAATCCAATTTTACGAGTTTTACGAGTCATGTGAGATACAGCATGACTGATGTATGTATCTCACATGAATCGAAAGCGATTAGACGTAGAATTTTCAAGTTTTGTATTTAAGACTGTTATAAATACAGCAGTGCACCTTGTTTTCTGAATCTTAATGACGGATAGTTTAGAGTTGAAGGGGTTCACCGAATAGACCATTGTCATCTACAGTAAAATGTAAATCTATGGTTAGTCATTGTTTGGGGGATGACCATAATCTCTCCAATTGTCCCCGAGCTTTGCACGTTTTATTAAAATATCATCAGATTTGGTCCCTAAAATGAGCATTTAGAGCTGACCACATTTTGGCGATATCTCTTATGTTTGGCGCGTCTTCATTATCAATTTATTTTCGCTTTTTGCGTGGAAATTTAATATTTATTAAGTGTAACATCCAGGTGTTATTTAAGAATAGTAATAATAGCGGTGTTATTTAAGAATAGTCAGAAAATATGGATACAAAATAATATTTAAAAATTGATGAAGAAATCATTTATTGGCGTTACCTTTCAATGAAATTAATAAATAACTGTTGATATTGATGCACATTTGTTACACATTTCAGGAACGATTTGTACGCACTAAGATTTAAATTAACCCCAAAAAATGTTACAAGGAAATTAATAGTTTGAATAATACGGAAGCAATAAGATAGTAATTAAAAATTTTAATATTTTAAATGTAGAGATAAACTTTGTAGAAATTTCTAATTCAGTTCAGGAATAATTATAAATCAGTACAAATGCTCAGAAAAATTTTTCATTCAAAAATTATAAAGTACAAATTAAAAAATTTTCGAAGAATTTCTTCTTTAAAAACCAAAAAACTAAAGCTCTTTAAAGCTTTTCACTTCATAAGAAATACAAGCCTTATGGAAACTGATTCACTTAAACATTTCCTTTAATCTTTGATGTAAGTAAAATTACAATATTACTAATTCAAGAAACTTAATTTCAACATTATTTATTTACAATAGCGTTTCATAGAAATGTCTCTGTATAAACTGAAAAATTTTGATTCAAGATAAAAATACTTTAAATTTTCATAGGATGTACTTCAAAAGAATATGTTTAAACTCGTTCAATTGTTGTAATCAAGTTCATATGAGTAAAAAGGGTTTTCCATGGTATGTAAGATTTTTCTGTTTAACCTTTAAACTTTACCTTAACTAGTTGCATAGAAATGATACCATGGTGGCACTAATTGATACTGAAATTAATCAAAATATTTAAAATTTAGAAAAAAATATATGTTCATATAAAAGTGATGATACTCATAAAAAGAATATTCAAACAAAACAATATGAAAATAATCATATGAAGTCATAAAGAAGGAAAGTTTGAAATTAAACGTGATATCTTTATAGTAATTTAAATCTTAAACGACATTACGCACTGACAAAAATTTATATTCACTACCTGAATCATAATATAGATATATTTGAATAAATATTTTTAAAAAATCTTAAGAACAGTTTGTTTATTTCCCACCAATGGTGACTTTTAATTCTTGACAATTTGCACATGCACAAAATCGATAATCATTTCCCATTAAGGTTATCATTAAAACAGTTATCCATCTATTCTTATTCATAATCCTTCGCCGATTCCCATATTTCGACCATGAAAATATTTCATGTCGCCGTGATGGCAAATATCTAAACTGTACCAAATATTTCTAGGAATTATTTAAAGAATATGGTACTTTTTAAAAAATTCATTTTAATTATATTCTTAATTATTCTTTGCATAATTAAGTATATAATTATGAAATTTTGATTAACATAATCAGTAAAATAAAAACTATTAATTGTAATCCATTACTACAAGTACAAATTGAAATATAAAATGTACTCACACATGCACAAAAATCACGTGCGTGCTATTAATGACATAATGATTTTCTCTGAATTTTTAATTTGCAAGAGAAAATGGTGGAAAAAACACTCAAAATACTGGTGCTAAACCATAAAATACAAGGGGCGATCAAATGAAAAGGTACGAAACGACGTAAAAACGTAACAGGTAAATATTTGCATATTCCGCCATGGGAGAACGTAGCGAGACATCGCGGGATAGGATTGGAGTCTCTGACTGGGATCGGAGCATGCGCAGGAGAGAGCAGAGGCTCCTATCAAAACCGGGGCCCACATGATACGGCAGTCCGTATGAGGACAGGATAGCGTTCGCGTTGCAAAATTCGACGATTGAGGAGCAGCGTGGTGTTATCCGATTTCTGACAGCGGAAGGTGAGAAACCGGCAGCTATTCATCGCCGGATGGTGACAGTTTACGGGGAGAAATGTGTGTCTGTGACAAGTCTGTCAGAAAATGGAGTGCCCGTCTCCAGAGACACACACATGGAACTGGCCCAGTTCAAGTGGGAGACGTTGGCCCACCCGCCCTACAATCCGGACATGTCGCCCTGCGATTTCCATGTGTTTCGTCCACTGAAGAAACCACCTGAAAGGGAAGCGCTTCAACTCGGACGACGTACTCAAGGACGCTGTAACGGACTGGGCCTCGTCACGGCCTCAGGAATTCTGGGAACATCGAATCCTGCGGCTTGTTCATCAGTGGGATCGTTGTGCTCAGGCCTATGGTGTATATTTTGAATAAAGTCTACATTTGTACCCACCGTGTCGTTTCGTACCTTTTCATTTGATCAAGCCTTGTAAATAAAAACTTTGTGGAAAAACACGCATAAAAAGTAACATCTTATATGTGTTTTTTCACAAAATATTTTTTTAAAATATTATTTTAAGAGAAAATGATGTTTAAAATTAGCAAATGTTATTATTATTATAAAGAGTTACCAGCGAAATATTTCCTAAAATTTGTTTTATATTATCGACAAACTATTTTATTAATGTTATTTTTTATACACCGGATTCACTTCTAGTGCAGCAAGAAAGCTCTTCCAATATACTTGCAAAGCCCCTTTTCACCCTCTTAGATCGATATACGGAATGCAGTATAAATATCCCCCCACCAATATCACTAGATTTGCTAGTGTGTGAGACGTGACAGATATCACATAGCGGAATTCTTGATTTAAGATGCTTCTTTACAGTAAGCATCTAAGAAAAGGAAATGCCGGCATATACTCTTTTTTAATACAAGCAGTGGAAAATATTCGTATAAGTTAACTTCTTGTTCAAGGGAAATTCAAACCACGTTTTTAGGTCGGGAGTTTTATGAAGCCTTTCTTATTCGTTGAAATTGCCTGAGGTGCCTTTCTATGAAATTATTGCATTTGAAATAAAACAAATTGGTGTAGAGCAATTTAACAACAAACTGCCAGTGGATGATTATGATTTAGGGAATTATTTATAATGATTCAGGGAAAAAGAGCATTTCTCATGTATTGTGTTTTATTTAGAGTATTGTAGAAATATTGGAGAAATATTTCGTGTATTGTATTGTGGAGAGTAATTAATTTATATTCAATATTGCAATTTTAAATACAAAATTTCAAATGTTGACCTATCAAGTTCTGCAAAGAATGCTCATTACAAACCATATAAAACTTGAAGATAAGGTAATTGGTGAGTGTTATAGAGTAACTTTAGTAAAGCATATTGTCAAGGGATATGAAACGTAGGTTATTGAAATTTTCAAAACCATGTTGGATATCTTTTTACTTATACTCCGTTCAAAGAAGTAATGTGATACCGAAAATCTTTCGGGGGACAAATTTCAACAAAAAAAAACGATTTTGACTACCTCTAAATTTTATTTTAAGAATTTTTTTGATTTATCTCATAGTACGCTAGCATGCACGTTCATATAAATGCATGTACAACCCAATTTCACCGACGGCGAGTCTATTTAGACCAGTTTTTCCATGCCGTCTGTACGTGCGTACAGTAGGGTGGATCGAAAAAACTTTTTTTCGAAATTCACATTGCCTGAGTCATTATATGGTGCCAAACTAGCTGAAACCAATTGTCTCCAAATTTCAGCGTAAAATGTTGACATCTTGAGGTTCCACACCTCAAGTGAATGTTTATATTGGCTTTTTTTCAAGTTTTCAATGATTTTTATGTAAAAAATATATTTTTAATTTAATATTTTACTAAATAATTCATTATTTTATAAAATAATATTAATGAATTACTTTATCATTAATAAATTGTTTTATTGAAACGTTTCTGCCAGATATCAGATCCAGAAATGGCTTTTTGTACATAAAAAAAGCAAATTATACTCTAAAATCTGCTAGATGGCAGCGCGTGTTCTAATCTAACTATTATATCATAACCTAATAAGGCACGTCACTTTTATTGTGTGGAATGATTCGTTTTTGCGATTGCCTTTGTTTCAACCACTTGTTTCTCCTTTGTAAGATTGAAGCAATACGATTTATTAATTTTGATTTATATTTGACAAAAAAATAATACGGAGTTTTGAATTTAAATATGACCACAACTAGAAGTGAAACGTTTTGTAGTGTTTTCGGAATTCTAGTACTATTGAAAGAGACAGTGTTACCACCAACGTATCCTGATTTAATGAAGCATTTCTTAATCACAAAAAATTATATACTGTGGAATAAGGGGAGCAAAAAGGATCCTTTAGTAAAAGAGATCATCAAAATTATTTCTTTGGACGTTGAAAGAATTTGGAAGAAAGCCTCCTTGCCTGTGGTAAGTCACCAAGAAGTAATTCCCCTTATTAAAAATTATAATGAAAGATACGATCACAACTTAATTCTATACAAGTAGCACAGTCTTTGTACACCATATACTTCTATGGAAGAAAGGACACAACTATTATCTAAGAAGTGAAGCTCTTTATATACTACTGTATCTGTGGAAGAGCATATTGTTATGATGTCAGAACCTGGCTCTTTTCACATAGGACATGTGACTCCGCATTCAGGCTCTAGTACTGATATTACCTGCAGCATCATCAACTTTGTTACACAGAAAGAGATTGCACTTTAGAATCTTGTTGCCGTTGGGTGAGATGCCCCGAAATTCAACAATGGGAAGAAAAATGGCATAGTTAGACTGCTTGAAATCTTTGCTGGCCATAAATTGCACTGGTTTGTATGCTTATTGCATACTAATGAACTACCTCTTCGCCACCTTTTCCATAAGATTGACGGAAAGACATCTGGGCCACACCAGTTTTCTGGAACAATAGGAAAATTTCTGGAAACGTATGAAACGTTTGCAGTGACAAATTTTGTTTCTATTCCTGTTGCTCTGCCTGAAATTGATAAAAAAGACCTCAGAACAGACCAAAAGTACCTCTTCGATATTTCTAGGGCAGTCTGCTCGGGACAGTGCTATCTAGATTTGGGAAGCAGAAGTCCAGGAAGGATGTCTCATTCAAGCTGACTCGCTACAGCGAACTGAATACTGCACATGTACGTATCGACTGCCGAACCAACAGAATGCTTTAAACTACTAGTAGACTATGTGATGAAAGTGTACGTTCCATCCTGGCTTGAAATAAAGAAAATCCCAGGAACTACTCATGGAGCACGGAATGATGAAAAGAAGTTCATTCTTCCCAGAAGATTTTAAGTGAATCATTCATGAAATTATTCCGAGGAACTCTTATTTTGCTCATTCTGAAAATATTCTGTTGGCAATGCTGTTTGATGAATGATCACATATTCGGGAATTTGACCTAAGAAGAATATTGAAAGCAAGAAAAACTGACTGGAAGGGGAAAATATGCCAATTTGATCTTCTAAATATAAATTTCGAAGCAGAGTAGTATTTTGAGATGATTCACTGGGACAATCCTTTGGAAGCACCAGCTACCATGAACCTCAGTGACGATTTGTGTTTATTGGCACAAGGTCCAAAAAGGACATACTGCAACCTCAGTGACGAAGACGTAGCAAGTATGATCAGAAGCGGTTCAGAATTTGAAATAGAGAAGCTCCCTTGCCCTTCTCAAGCAGTAGAAAGGCATGTAAGACTACTAACGCAAGCATCATTGGTAACATGTGGAGCAAAAGCCAGAGATGGATACATTCGTTGTGGAATCAAATCACGAAAGAAATTACCAAAGTTCATTATTTTGCCCGGCATGTGGACTCCAAAATTGAAGACTGATTAAAATAAAGTGTTTTATTAGTCAATAATACTCGAAAGGTAAATTTGGTATCATTTCCTTTTCTGTATTAGTGTGCTTTCTAAATATTAATTGTCTTTAAAAATGAAGTAATATGTAAATATTTAATAACTATGTATTCAAAATATACCCCAAAACTTATGACGCTCGGTTGCAAGTTAGTGACATTTTTTTCCTTCTTTCTTTCTTTCTTTTCTTTTCTTTTTTTGTTGTTTGTTACAGTAGTTAGAGCTGTTTTTGAGTCAGAAAATAAAGTTATTGTTAACTTTAAAATTAAATTTTAAAAAGTTGTATTTTTTTTTTTACTTTTTACGTTAACATTCCTTTCTTTGAGCTCAGAGACAATCAGTGAATGGACTAGAATTTTTTTTTCTTTGACTTTTTTGCCATACAGCACCATTTGTTGAGTCAGGCAATATTAAAATCAAAAAAAAATTTTTTTTGGCCATTTTCACTCCACCCTAGTGTACATGCAAAAACTGTTGGTCGTAGAATGTTGCAACTTTATAGTAAGGATTGTTCTAACATCTAGTTGTGCACCTCCCCTTTCGATTCATTCGACTGGATAGTTTATCTACAGGTCCGCCCAAAAGATTCGAAATGCATTACGCTCTAGGGGCTGAAATTCATTAGGCTGGCTTATATCAAAAACTATTAAGCGTAGAATTTTGAAACTTAGTTAGGAATTGGGAATGTTGTAACTTCTTGTTGCGCACCTCCCATTTCGGTCCCATTCGACCTGAGGGTTTATCTACAGGACCACCCAAAGTATTCTAAATACATTACGCTATATGGGCCGAAATTCATTAAACTCACATATCTCAAAAACTATTAGACGTAGAAAGTTGAAACTTTATATTTAGGATTGTTGTAACATCTTGTTGTGCACCTCCCCTCTCGGTCCCATTTGACTAGATAGTTTATCTACAGGGCTGCCCAAATGATTTTAACCCGTCAGGACTCGCGCCTACTTGTGTAACTTAAGCACTCACGTGGGATAAATATATTACCCCAATTTTTCTCTATTTTTGACTAAGAACGTTTATAAAAACAAATTTGTGGACTTATATCGTAAAATGCATCAGTTTTACAACATTTTATAAGAGAAATCGCACTTTTCATATTTATTTAGAGATTTTTGTAGCAGTTTCTGTAAATATCGTATTTTTCAGAAAAAATGCCATACGATTAATTTATACATAAAAACACAAATAATTTTATTACTTTGTTATTAATTTCACACAATAGCCTTTCTTCAATATATATATACAAGTAAACGTAGTTTTACGATTTACAAGTTTTACGTAGTGAAACGTTAATTTACATTTAGTTTATGTTTAGTTTACGTTAACAACATAATGAAACATTGCTACTCGGGCAAGAGTATTTAATCCCAAAGTCAAATTTACTCCCCTCCCGGATAACAAAGAAATGACATTTCTTCACCCACCCTAAATAGACCTTGACTTTGAAAGGTAGAAGACAGGACAGAATTGTTCTAAAAAAATTTCTCCCTTTTTACGAAGAGAAATTGTTCCTGGGGTGAGATTTACCCCAACGCCAGCGCTCGTGGGTTAAATTTGATTTTAAGTGTGCGTTTTGCCGAAATTGGCGATAGTCAGTCATTTGGCCCATGCGCAAAATATCGCCATTTATCATCGTTCTTGTGGAGTTTTGGCGAAATGTCGCCGAATTTGCGATAGTCAGTCATTGTTTGGTCAATGCGCAAATCTCGACATTTGTCGTCGACCTTCGCGGTTTTTAGCGAAATATTGCCAAATTTGGCACCACAAATTATTTTGTCTTTCGCATAACTCTAAAACTTTTAACTGTAGAATTTTGAAATTTTGTATTTAGAACATCTAACTGTGAATCCTTTTTTGATTGCAAACGGCTGGATAATTTATTTACAGCGTCAGCCAAATGACTAAACACATTAAGGTGTATGGTTACATTCAATTCATTGAAAGCCTGTGGTCAATTAATACTTACTCTATCCCCAAAATCTCGCAAACTATCTCAAGATTGTCGGCTTTTGTTGAAATATCTCCAAATTAAGTGTCAGAAGCAAATCTATCAAACTGAACTCAGCTTGGCGATATCGGAAATATTTGGCTAGAAATCGCTAAACCTTACTATTTCTGCAGTATTATATCTCTTTCAAACAAAATAAGTTTAGACGAAGTGCGCCGAAAATATTTTTGATTTAATCGACGTGCAAAGTAGTCATGTGTTGTTCACATCAGATTTTTTTTTGTTAGTATGGTACTAAAAAGTCCTTTCATGTAAGAAAGGGGGTATATAAATTGTATTTGTGAGGAAGGTAAAGAAATATTTATGCTTAAACTGTTTAAAGAGTAAAAATTTAAAAATTCACTTTTATAGAATTTCAATACAACATTTTTTTGTACAATTTTACTTACAAAGTATAATTTTTTCTTTCTTTACACTAAGACCGGGTGCTTAGAAAATCAATTTTCAATTCTTAATTTCCATTCAGAACATAATTTAGTGATTGCCATAATTATCTTATTTTCAAGATTTTCTCTACATTACATGGGTGCATGCTGAATTGCGTGTTCTAATTTTCTTTCATTTAAATGATGCTGATTTTAAGCTTTAATCTACTATTTTGCCGTGCACCTTACAGTCTTTTTTAAACATGATTTTTTCTCTTTTTATAAAGAGAGGGAATCATTCCAGCAAACACAGCGGTCAAATCTAATTAGTGATGGATTAGTATCGGATGTGTCATTAAGACATTGGCGTCGGCAAGTGTGATTCGAGGACTGTTAGTCGCATTGTATCGGCAGATGGTATCGACGTACGACAAAAAGAATGATCTTACACTATTTTTATCTTAAGGTCACAATTTTTTCGTGTCAAAAAAAGGTTGAAGAATAAGCACGGCTAGAGGATTTTAAGTACATATGTCAAACGTGTGGCTTACTAAATCGGTTTAATTCTTATATTGAATATTTACTTCAACGTTCATATTAGAAGTTGGTAAAATTTATTACGTCCAATTACTTAACATTACATTAAATACCTACAATTTTGCTTAATTAAATGAAAATGGCTTAAAAAAAAGATTGAATAAATTTTGTCTTCCGTTTTATTTATTTATGCTTTTAATTTTTGTAAGCGCTTATTAATTGTTACATGCAACCTTTTTCAGACATAATAATAATAATATTAAAATAAATATCATAAGCATTCTCTTTTATTTTAAATTTTAAATTAAAACTAGATAATATTTCCGACTTACTGTAATAAGATTTTGCATTATTCATTACATATCACAAATGCTTAGTTAAATTATTTAACAATTTATTCTGTTTGGGATTTAAAACATGTGCTTTTTTCCTTACTTCTATTAAAGTGCAAAACAAAATTAGCAATTCACTAGAATTAAAAATTTCTAATACATAGTTTCATGCTTTGTGGCTGTTCACTTCGGGCATAAGTTAATTCTGAATATTACTTTTGTTTAAATTTTGTTCTCTTACTTCATTTTCTTAATGTTTTATATTTCTGTCGTTTTTCTTTAAATATGAAATGCGATATTTCTAGATTAGAGTTTATGAGGCAAAAAAAGCACTCAAGGATTATATAAAACAAATTTAATATAATAAAGATGAGGCAAAGGAATGAAAAGCTTAAATCCGATTTAAATGATTCACTCTCATAAATTACAAATAAAAACGCTGATTTTTTTTTTTTTCCATTGAAAGTGAGACATATTACATACATCACTATAAGTGAATATATACACTGCTCAAAACAATTAAAGGATATTGTAAGTTTTATGTAAAATAAAGATATAAGCGAAATATTTTTTTGCCGAAAATGGAAGAAGAGAATCACAAATGCAAATTTTTCTTATTTTCAAACTGTGGAGTATGCTAATTTTGAGTTCGACGTCAAAAACGTCGCTTCAGCGGCAGCAAATGTAATTGGACTTTCAACTGAATAAAATACAATGAAGACAAGGATGATCGGCATTCAGTGATTGCTTTGTTTCGATGAGTACGATGTCTCAGCGAAGTCACTTAACCGATTCAGAAGCTTGGAGAGTTTTCGGTAAGTTAGAAGGGGGCCAAACTCAAGCCGAAGTAGCGCAAGCCACTGGAGTGTCACAAAGTGTGATTTCCAGGACCTGGAACCGGATTTTGGCGACTGGAAGTGCAGGCCGAAGACCAGTGCAAGGTCGTAGACGAGCAACAACGCCCAATGAAGATCGTTATTTAGAGTTAACGGCTCGGAGACACCGGAATATGAACGCTACTCTTCTCCAACAACACCTTCGCTCGGCTACTGGCACCACGGTTTCAACTCAGACTGTCGGAAACCGGCTCCATGGTGTAGGTCTGTATAGTAGGTGTAGGTCTGATAGGCGTATTTTCATCTGGAGGGACCGTGGCAGTAGGAATAATCCTGCGTTCGTGCACGGAAGTGTCAGCTTTGGCGGTGGAGGTGTGTTGGTGTACCGAAACCGGCTCCATGGTATAGGTCTGTATGCTCGCTGACCGATGGCATGTGTTAGACTAACATCAAGGCATCGTCGCGACCGCAGGGAGTGGGCAACAGAGCATATGAACTGTAGGAGAAATTAATGGAGCAATGTTCTTTTTTCTGACGAGTCCCGCTTTTCAGTTCATCCTGATAATAGGCGTATTTTCATCTGGAGAGACCGTGGCAGTAGGAATAATCCTGCGCTCGTGCACAAAAATGTCAGCTTTGGCACCTGCATTTCCCCAGCCCAACCACATTGGCAAATGCAAATTCGAGTTATACCATTCGTTTGTACTTCGTTTGTACCGGAATGTACCGAAATATTTTCTTTTGTAACGATACCGATACCGAGATACAGCGCCCCCTTTGTGGTCGGGCTGGGGAAACGGCAGCCCGACCACAACGCAAATTGCAAATTTGAGCTATGCCATTCGTTTGTACTTCGTTTGTACCGGAATGTACTGAAATATTTTCGTTTGTACCGATACTGATATCGAGATACAGCGCCCCCTTTGTGGTCGGGCTGGGGAAACGGCAGCCCGACCACAACGCAAATTGCAAATTTGAGCTATGCCATTCGTTTGTACTTCGTTTATACCGGAATGTACCGAAATATTTACGTTTGTACCGATACCGATACCGAGATACAGCGCCCCCTTTGTGGTCGGGCTGGGGAAACGGCAGCCCAACCACATTGGCAAATGCAAATTTGAGCTATGCCATTCGTTTGTACTTCGTTTGTACCGGAATGTACCGAAATATTTTCGTTTGTACCTATACCGATATCGAGATACAGCGCCCCCTTTGTGGTCGGGCTGGGGAAACGGCAGCCCGACCACAACGCAAATTGCAAATTCGAGCTATGCCATTCGTTTGTACCGGAATGTACCGAAATATTTTCGTTTTTACCGATACCGATATCGAGATACAGCGCCCCCTTTGTGGTCGGGCTGGGGAAACGGCAGCCCGACCACAACGCAAATTGCAAATTCGAGCTATGCCATTCGTTTGTACCGGAATGTACCGAAATATTTTCGTTTTTACCGATACCGATATCGAGATACAGCGCCCCCTTTGTGGTCGGGCTGGGGAAACGGCAGCCCGACCACAACGAAAATTGCAAATTTGAGCTATGCCATTCGTTTGTACTTCGTTTGTACCGGAATGTACCGAAATATTTTCGTTTGTACCGATACCGATATCGAGATACAGCGCCCGCTTTCTGGTCGGACTCGAGCTCGGGAAACGGCAGCCCGAGTACAACGCAAATTGAAAATCTGAGCTATGCCATTCGTTTGTACCAGAATGTACCAAAATATTTTCGTTTGTACCGATACCGATATCGAGATACAGCGCCCCCTTTGTGGTCGGACTCATGTTCGGGAAACGACAGCTCGACCACAGCGCAAATTGAAAATTTGAGCTATGCCATTCGTTTCTACTTCGTTTGTACCGAAATATTTTCGTTTGTACCGACACCGATATCGAGATACAGTGCCCCCCTTGAAGCCCAAAAACAGAAGGCCGGAAATTTGTCTATTGCACGATACCCTTTGCGGCCGCTCAAACGTGGCACCAAGCAAAGTACTTTTTAGGAGACTTGCGGACGGACGGCAAAGTGTTCAAGAGACGGGCGGCTTCGACGATCCCGTTGACTCCAACATTGAAATCTGTTTTATGTAATTTTTTTTACTTAAAACTCCGATTTGGATTCTATTTCTGTGAAAACGTTAAGATAAGGTGACCTTACGTCCCCAATTTTTGGAGACAGTGCCCATTTTCTGTTGTTTTGCAATTTGCCCCCCAAAATCTAAAAAAAAAACAATTGGGGACAATTTTTAATTAATACTTTTTTTTATTAGATTATTGTTCAATTTTTCGTTAATTAAAAAATATCCCAAATTTTGTTTCAAATTTGGGGACATGTCCTCAATTTTACGTTCAAAAATTAGGTCACCATAGTTAAGGTGACCAAACGTTCCCGCTTTCAAAACTTTTCAGCTTGTCCCCAAAATACAAAACAACAATTGGGAACAAAATTTTAATTGAACAGTCATATCTTCCCAATTTAGTAAGAAATCAATCGTTTTTCCTTAATTTTATCAATTTAATGGAGGATATCGCCTCCTTGGGTTCGAGGCTATAAAAGTCACGTGACGGTGGAAAACAAACAACCATTTCTCCATAGGCTTATGTGCTGGACTCCTGGTAATAAGCGCAAAATCAAAAAAACAATTATTATGTCTCTGTATTGTGCTGCCTACGAATGTTTCAATAACTCTCTGGAACGTGTACATGACTGCAAAAATATAGCTCTCCAAAGATTCCCATTAAAAAGTGCTAACATATTAAAACTTATACTGAGACGAGTCTATTTCAGCCCCGTGTCCATGGAAAATATACACTTCAGTCTATCAGATTACAGGGCTACTCATCAACACAGCCGAAAGGTCACGTGTTGGTGGAAAAATGACGTCACACCGATAAACCTCATTATGTTCTAGCTAGTTCAATAAATAGAAGCTATTCTGAGAAGAGCATTGAATTTATAAAGGACCTCAAACTTCTGTTTCAAAATTGGGGACACATCACTGATATGTCCCAATCCTTTGTTAAAATATTGTCACCTTTAAGGCGACCATTTTTCTAAACAGTAATTTGGGGACAAATGAAGCATTGTCCTCGAATCTAAACAAAACTTGGGAAAGCTAGAAAATATTTTCGAGGACACGACATATTACCATGTACACCCTCCAAAAATAGTATTCGAGTAAGGGATAAATTTCCTATTTTAGATTTGCGAATAATAATTGAGTTTTTGAAAAACGTAAAACGTGACAGAAATATGGAAAGTCATATTTATACATAGCCTAATTCATATTCTATGATACAAAATTTTTAATATACGAAACCAACGTAGGAAATTTTTACTCGAACACTTTTTTTTGGAGGGTGTATAGCAGTATAGCAGTATACCCATACTTTAAATCTTGTATGACTTTGATACTTAAAAATGAACACTAATAGCTATCAATATCAATTGTGTATTCTTATTTCTAATAAATTAATGGAATGTATTTCATTAATTTATAAATATTTATTTAAACCAGAAGTATGAAAGGAACATTATGTTGAAATATTGCAATTTATTCAAAATTTAACCCTTTCGTGCCTGGATATTTTTGTGACTTTCTTCGATTTTTGCTAACACCAGCAGTAATTGATAAATTTCTGATGTCAACTTTTTGAACAAGGGATGATTTCATTTAAAATCATTATGTATAAAAATTGAAATGTCAACATCCTACTTGGCCATATTAAATTATTTTGTGGAATTGAGTGTCAATACTCGTGAATAAAGGCTAGGAAAAATAAATAACGTTTTCGAGTGATAGCGAAAATGCCGTCCCAAAAAAGGGACGCTAGGCATAAATGAGTTAACTCTTGGAATAGTATTTGTATTTTTCAGAAGACATGTGAAGATGTTATAATTTTTCATGGAACCTTGTACACCCTCTAAAAAAAGTATTCGAGTGCAAGAAAATTTTCGTACATCAATTTCAAGCATGGTTCTTCATGAAAAGGGATTAATCATTAAGAAAACTGAAATGGGAAATTTGGCTCATAGTCGGATACTTTATTGAATGTCTGTACACGGTGCACACACCATGGGCGTAGCCAGCGAGGGGCAGGGTGGGGCAGCTGCCCTCCCCTAAAATGAGCTATCATAGGGTCTGATTATGACAAACCGGACATTCTTCGGTTAGACGCCATGTCCTGACCCCCCCCCCTTATGAAAATCCTGGCTACGCCCTTGACACACAATGACAACAAGCGCTTTCACAGTTCGAATTTCATTGTTTCTCTGAGTAGATGGCGCATTTATCTGATTTATTTCACTTATTTCGTTCACTTATTTATTTTCAGTTGTTTTCTGAAAGAAATAAAGTAAACGGAAACTTTCAGGGAAAAAAAGTCCAAATCTTTAAATTTGGGGACATTTGGGAACAAAGTATTTTTGGGGACAACATGAAAAAAGATCTATATTTGGGGACTGTCCTCGAATTTCGCGGACGTATGGTCACCTTACCTTAGTATACGAAGGAAAAGTATGCAATATTCACACAGATTCTTAAATGTATCAAACATATACAGGGTGGCTCATAACTATATGTACAAAATTTAAGGGGGAGACAGAGCACATCATAAGGAATCAGAATTACATATCAATGCGGGGTCGTAAAGTTGTCTTCATGTAGCTTGTAATAATCACTTTTGTATAAGTGCTAAAACAATAGCGAAATATCCGACCATTGTACGACAAAGACTAATGTATTTTTCTCAGAAACAAGGTATCTGAAATTCTTAGTTTAAAAATTCTCTTTCATTTCACGGATGAAATTTTTGGAGATCTGCCTGTTGTTTAAAGAACACAGGCCTTGGGTAAATACCAATAGGCCTTGGGTAAATACCAATTTCTGTTTCAAAATTGGGGACATTTTATAAATTCAATGCTCTTCTCAGAATAGCTTCTATTTATTGAACTAGAGCATTATTAACATTGATAAAATTAAGGAAAAACGATTGATTTCTTACTAAATTGGGAAGATATGACTGTTTTAATTAAAATTTTGTTCCCAATGGACGATATCGATATGACGTCATTTTTCTACCAACACGTGACCTTTCGGCTGTGTTGATGAGTGCCCTGTAATCTGATTGGCTGAAGTGTATATTTTCCATCCACACGTGGCTGAAATAGCCTCGTCTCAGTATAAGTTTTAATATGTTAGCACTTTTTAATGGGAATCTTTGGAGAGATATCTTTTTGCAGTCATGTACAGGTTCCAGAGAGTTATTGAAACATTCGTAGGCAGCACAATACAGAGGTATAATTATTATTTTTTTGATTTTGCGCTTATTACCAGGAGTCCAGCACATAAGCCTATGGAGAAATGGTTGTTTGTTTTCCACCAACACGTGACTTTTATAGCCTCGAACCCAAGGAGGCGATATCCTCCATTCTTGTTTTATATTTTGGGGACAAGCTGAAAAGTTTTGAAAGCGGGAACTTTTGGTCGCCTTAACTAAGGTGACCTAATTTTTGAACGTAAAACTGAGGACATGTCCCCAAATTTGAAACAAAATTTGGGACATTTTATAATTAATGAAATAATGAACAGTAATCTAATTTAAAAAAAGTATTAATTATAAATTGTCCCCAATTGTTTGCTTTTTTTTACATTTTGGGGGCAAATTGCAAAACAACAGAAATTGGGCACTGTCCCCAAAAATTGGGGACGTATGGTCACCTTATCTTAACGTATGCACAGAAATAGAATCCAAATCGGAGTTTTAAGTAAAAAAAATTACATGAAACAGATTTCAATGTGGGAGTAGAGATGGGCAATCTAGTTCATTTTAGTGAACTAGTTCTGAACGAACTAGTTCAAGCCATGAACTAGTTCTTCGATATAGTTCATATGAACTATGGAGATTTAATAATGAACTATATGAACTACGTAGTTCGTAATGAACTATCTAGTTCAAAATGAACTATGTAGTTCAAATGAACCAGCTACTTCAAAATGAACTAAGTAGTTCAAATGAACTAAGTAGTTCAATGAACTAGATAGTTCATTTGAACGAACTATAGTTCATTTAGTTGAACTATTTAGTTCTTTAGTTCATTGTAGTGAACTAGTTCAATGAACTAGTTCGTTCATGAACTACCCATCACTATGTGGGAGTCAACGGTTTCGCCCGAAGCCGACGAACACTTTGCCGCAAGTCTCCTAAAAATTACTTTGCTTGGTGCCACGTTTGAGCGGCCGCAAAGGGTATCGTGCAACAGACAAATTTCCGGCCTTCTGTTTTTGGGCTTCAAGGGGGGGCGCTGTATCTCGATATCGGTATTGGTACAAGCGAAAATATTTCGGTATATTCCGGTACAAACGAAGTAGAAACGAATGGCATAGTTCAAATTTTCAATTTGCGCTGTGGTCGAGCTGCCGTTTCCCAAGCATGAGTCCGACCACAAACGGGGTGCTGTATCTCGATATCGGTATCGGTAAAAACGAAAATATTTTGGTACATTCTGATACAAACGAATGGCATAGCTCAGATTTTCAATTTGCGTTGTGGTCGGGCTGCCGTTTCCCCAGCCCGACCACAAAGGGGGCGCTGTATCTCGGTATCGGTATCGGTACAAACGAAAATATTTCGGTACATTCCGGTACAAACGAAGTAAAAACGAATGGCATTGCTCAAATTTGCAATTTGTGTTGTGGTCGGACTGCCGTTTCCCCAGCCCGACTACAAAGGGGGCGCTGTATCTCGGTATCGGTATCGGTACAACCGAAAATATTTTGGTGCAAACGACGTACAATCGAATGGCATAGATCAAATTTGCAATTTGCGTTGTGGTCGGGCTGCCGTTTCCCCAGCCTGACCACAAACGGGGCGCTGTATCTTGGTATCGGTATCGGTACAAACGAAAATATTTCGGTACATTACGGTACAAACGAAGTACAAACGAATGGCATAGCTCAAATTTGCAATTTGCGTTGTGGTGGGGCTGCCGTTTCCCCAGCCCGACCACAAAGGGGGCGCTGTATCTCGATATTGGTACAAACGAAAATATTTCGGTACATTCCGGTACAAACGAAGTACAAACGAATGGCATAGCTCAAATTTTCAAATGGCGTTGTGGTCGGGGTGACGTTTCCCTATCCCGACCACATAGGGAGCGCTGTATCTCGACATCGGTATCGGTACAAACGAAAATATTTCGGTACATTCCGGTACAAACGAAGTTAGAAACGAATGGCATAGCTCAAATTTTCAATTTGCGCTGCAATCGAGCTGTCGTTTCCCGAGCATGAGTCCGACCACAAAGGGAAGCTGTATCTCGATATCGGTATCAGTACAAACGAAAATATTTTGGTACATTCTGGTACAAATGAATGGCATAGCTCAGATTTTCAATTTGCGTTGTAGTCGGGCTGCCGTTTCCCGAGCCCGAGTCCGACCACAAAGGGGGCGCTGTATCTCGATATCGGTACAAACGAAAATATTTCGGTACATTCCGGTACAAACGAATGGTATAACTCGAATTTTCATTTGCCAATGTGGTTGGGTTGGGGAAATGTAGGTCTCAAAACACATGTGTTTCTGGACTTGCAATCAAAAGTATTAGTCCTTCAGGGGCTGAGTCAGAAATTTCTCATGGGGGGGTCTCAACGAACCCCCCTAACCCCCCCTTGGCTACGCCCCTGCTCCTAGTGTTGTAACGGTCATTTAGATCATGATAAATTAGACGAAAGTCAGCGGTAAAATCAATCACAGCACAGCTCTAGGCAGTGGCGGATTATTGCAGGTTTGTCGGGGGGGGGCGGTTCGTTTGTCGGTAGGGGCGATTAGTTAGAAGATTGACATGTACGTCCATTTTATGGAAGTAAAATAGGATCTTTTACATTAATTTATTTTATATAGGGGGGCGGTCGCCCCTCCGCCCCCCCCTTTAATCCGCCCTTGGTTCTTGGACTGTTGACTTCTGTTTTTGTTCAGAGCTCTGGGAATGGGGGGACCACAACGTGTTTGCCCTTACTTAAAAAGCGGGCATTTTAAAAGGGCTGGTGATTTTAAGCGTTTCTAATGACCCTTCAGGGAGCAGGATCGGGTTTTTTAGTTTTTTCGATTGTACACTATAGATTCACTTGAGGACTATGACCCCCGAACCTCTGTGAAGGTACGTTTTAATTCCACTCCGGTGGGCCACAAAGGGAAGGTAGCTTTACAAATCTACTGCGCATAATAAATTTCACTTTTCAAGTCTGCTGTTAATTTAGGTGCTAATGGGAAGAAAAATGGAAAACAAACAATAAAAATATAAATTTATACTATATGATTAAATTTAAAATAAATTTACTATTAGCATATTAAAATAATACATTTTTACCCCCTCCTTCTTTTTTTAAAGTGTAAATTTGAAAAGTGTCAAAAAAGGGTCTCTAGATCTGTGGCACGTGATGAACGTTTCGATCGTCTGCCATCTTGCTGGTAGTTAATTCGATCGATGGCAACGGCTGCCCTTTTTTTCAGCATTGGGCAATCTATCCAGCTGTTCTCGCTTTCTTCCATTTTTCAGCAGGTGTTAGTGCTGTTAAAAATAACCGTGACAATATTTTTTACAGAAAATGACGTGCTAAAAAGTAAAGGATTCTCGTGGAGCTATGTCACACGCAACTATTTTTATAGAAATCAAATCTATTCTTCGTGACTGGCAACAATCAAAACTTCAAGAGTTTGGTGTCCTCACGGCGAGGACACCGCGCGTTAAAGGGTTAAAAGCCGAAGTGACCGAAAAAATGGGAACAGAAATGATTCAGAATACGTGATTTTGCATATATTACATTAAAGAAAGCCAAAGAAAAGAAAGCCCAAGTAAAAGAAAGCCAAAGTAACCTGGCCAGTCCGGGGCTGGTAGTGCGTATAACATAATAGGTTTATTTTGGAAAACGCTCCCCAGGGCACGGTCCATAGAATATGCGATAATAAAGGATTTTAGCATGGGAGTAAAAAAAAAAAAAAAAAAAAAAAAAATCAATCATATAGGTCCTTGTTCTTCGAAATTTGTTTTTCATGCGCTAGGCCACGGTCTAGGACCCCCAACATTTTTATTTATTTGCCAGGAGAGGACAGCTCGCGTCACTGAATGTGTCGCTTAGAGCTACATATATACGTCCTTCCCGGAATTTCTCGCCACAATTTGGAACCTCATCAGAAGGTGGGGGACTTCTGAACACTGGCACCCCTCGGAAACTGCTAGCGACCGCCAAGAGGATTTTCGGAACCACGGATTTAACGTGCACTCACACCGCATGTACACGGTGGTCTTTAGTGGTACACCGGTATTAAACCCGCAACCTTCCGGTTACGAGTCCAACGCCTTAACCACAGGGCTACCACGCCCCATCCCCCAACATTTTTGGGGGGAAATCGTTAAAATAGTTTAAGACAAGAGTACTCCATCAATATTTTTATATCCATCAATATCCATTAATATTGATATATCCATAAATGTTTTTTATTATTTCACGTCACCATCAACAAATAAAAGCCAGAAAGATAAATCACATCGAATGCATTGAGCATAGTCGGCCCCTCAAAATCTTAATAAGGTCCTACCCTTAACTTCATAGATTTTCATGAATATTAAATCTCAAGTGTATATTTTGAGTGTCTACATCCCTATCCACCCCCTACCCCAACACCCACGCACACACTACTTGAAAGATAATATTGCATTCATTTTCACAGTAACAAACCAAATTTAAAAAAAATTCTGTAATAATAATAATAATAATAACGACAATAACAATAATTATAATATTTTTAATGTACTTTTATTTTTTCTAAAAAACTAGGGCCAAGGCCCCCAGACTCTCTACGCTCGCTTTTCGTATGAGGCATTCGGCCCCTAGTCAGGCTTATGCGTAAAAAAGACATAATTTCAACAGACAAAACCCGAAAATTAGATCAGATAGAATGTTACTGAGCTACACATTGGTTGGTTCTTACATGTTCATTGGTACATAAAAATTTAAACTTCACACTACAGTAGACCCCCCTCCCCCTCATAACACGGAAGATATTATGTTATGGGAATCCGTGTTGTACGGGTCCTGAGCTATACTCCACCTGGAGTGCGGACTCCGCTTATAATCGCTGGAAAAATTATTTGCACTCCTCAGAAACACAATGATATTTAATGTTGCCATTCAAAAGTTATATTAATTAGGAGCTAAAGCGTAATAAAATCAGAACATCTGTTTCAGCTGTATTTTTAATAATGTAAAACCTATTGGACATCTTGCGAATTTGCCCCCTAGGGCGATTTTTCATTATTTGGCGACTTGCGCACATGTAAAGTTAATAAAAGCTACGGAACAGATAGGATAGCTTGCCACCAATGGCGACTTTTCATTATTTGGCAATTTACACATGCTCACAACCTATAATTACTGTTCATTTAAGGTTACCGGAAAACCGTTATCCATATTTTTATTTACATAATCGTTTGCAGATTGGCGTACTTAGCACCACGAATTATGCCATCTCGTCGCGCTAGCAAATATCCAAAGTGTACTATAACTGCTATAATGGCATAGTTAACGCCGCCAAATATTTCTACTATTAGCAAATAATCCAGCTGGATCGAACCGGCTTTAAAATAATCTGCATTTTAATTATTTTTCATTTTCAAGATATTAGTTATTCTGTTTTGGAAAAACGAACTACTTGAAAGATAATATTGCATTCATTTTCACAGTAACAAAACAAATTTTAAAAAAATTCTGTAATAATAATAATAACGACAATAACAATAATTATAATCTTTTTAATGTATTTTTATTTTTTCTAAAAAACTAGGGCCAAGGCCCCCAGACTCTCTACGCTCGCTTTTCGTATGAGGCATTCGGCCCCTAGTCAGGCTTATTCGTATAAAATACATAATTTCAACAGACAAAACCCGAAAATTAGATCAGATAGAATGTTACTGAGCTACACATTGGTTGGTTCTTGCATGTTCATTGGTACATAAAAATTTAAACTTCACACTACAGTAGACCCCCCTCCCCCTCATAACACGGAAGATATTTTGTTATGGGAATCCGTGTTGTACGGGTCCTGAGCTATACTCCACCTGGAGTGCAGACTCCGCTTATAATCGCTGGAAAAATTATTTGCACTCCTCAGAAACACAATGATATTTATATCATTGTGATTTTCTTCACCCAACGTCTGGGCAGCATAGTAAAAAGTGCTCCATGTACTGCTATGGAGCACTTTTTACTATGCTGCCCAGACGTTGGGTGAAGAAAACTTGCCGGCAGCCGAGGTGATTACCCGCTATAAAGCCCTCCAACTAGAGAGTCCAAAAGTGGTCGAACCTCAAACCGAAACGTCGCCGATGACCCAAGCCTTCAAGCGTACCTCTCCCTGCGAAGCAACAGATGACTCAAATGAAGGATTCTCCCTGCCAAAGAGATGCGCCAAACCCAGGACTGAGCCAGATAAGTACTCACCTGATGTTGGATTTAGTACCCCCAATTAGTTCGAACTTTTAAGCACCTTAGACTCCCAGGAAAAGGAAATGGAACTAGAGACTCCTAGCTCTTCTCCGACGGTAACAATCAACCCCATAGTCAGACCCAAACCGCTAATCATCCCCAATCCTCCTGATATGCATGCCATCACCCAACTCATAAATGAAAACGCAGATGCAAATTTTAATGCTGTAGCCCAGAAGTCCTCCCTCAAAATTTTCCCGACAGATTTTAAAAGCAAACACAAAATTGCTGACCTTCTTCGAACTAATTCCATCCCCTTCTTCAGTAACTCAGACATCACCCCCCCCCCCCCTTAAAGTAGTCATTAAAGGACTCCCCCTTACTACCCCTTCTGAACTAATCGCCGAAGCGCTAAATTGTATTAAATACCCTGTTCTACGCGTTAACCAATTAAAAAGCAGACGAGATAAATCCCCCCTCCCCATTTTCCAAATCCAGCTTCAAAACAATCCCCAAGGACAGGAGATTTATAATCTTAATAAGATTCTCTCTTTCCAAATCAAAATTGAAAAATTCAGACCCCCCAGGAAAGCCGTTCAGTGCTATCGCTGCAACGGCTTCTTGCACTACGCTAAGCATTGTTCCATGCCCCCCCGTTGTGTGGTATGTGGCGACTCCCACGAGCATTTTAATTGCCCCATTAAGTTAAACAACAATTCAAATGATGTAAAGCAACCCCCCAAATGCTGTAATTGCTCCCTAAATCACCCGGCTAGTTATAAAGGTTGTAAAAAATTCCCTAATAACCCACAAAAACAAACCCCTTTAACAAATTCGCAACCCCCTCCCCCCTCTTCCAAAAAATATTCTAGCTATGCACAAGCCGCTTCAACTAATTCTACCCCCTCCCCCCAACAAAACTCGTTGCAAGACTTAGCAGAACTCACCAAAGAGATAGAACAAGAGATCGGAGTCTCGTTAACAGAACTAGTTAGCAAACTAAAAGAAATTTTAAATCACTTAAGGCAAATTAATCCCCCCCAGGAAAAATTGCTATTTTTTCTAAGTTCTGTCAACAACGGGAACAGCACTGCTAGCAGTGACTGAACCATTGTTGACACCTAGCTGGTTAAGTCCCGCCAGTCTGGTCGGTAGCACGTTCAGCTTCGGGCCTGTGATGCCCGGGTTCGTACCCGAACTCGGACTATTAAAGTCTTTTCCCCCCACCTAATTTTTTCAAAATTCTACTTTTTTCACTAATTTAAATTCATTTTTAAAAGCTTAACTTCTCAGTTTAAAATTTTTTATCGGTTATTGAATGGGAGTTGTGGGGTTTATTTTCCCCAGGCACTCCCCATCCAACATGTGCTTATCTGTATCAATAAAAACTATATAATTTTTTTTTGGCGTAAAATGGGCGTGATTCTAACTCATGTTTTAAATTTCACGCGATTCTAGATACTTGAAAACGCTTTGTTGCAAAGGAATGAATGATTTTATGCCAAATCTGGCAACCATTATGTTTATTTTTTCAGTTTTTTATTAATATCTTCTAAAATAATTCGATTTTCAAAATTTAAGTCAGCTTAGCAGGTTCCTCGGAATTTTTCGAATCTGTGGGCACCTTAGTCTAAACTCAAATCCCCACGGTTTAGGAGGAGATAGGTCAACAAGCTTTGACAGTGCCAGCGGCAGCGGCCTTTACTTTTTTTAAAAATAGAGAGATAACCTACGCTTGTTTTTAAAAGTACCCATTCATTAAATTGCGCCAAGCCCTAGAATCATCTTCTGAAAATCGCATATCACCCATTTTATTTTTTGCCAAATTAAAAAGCTGCACATTTTAGTCTCGGAAAATTTCCAAATCCTATTTTTAATTTGAGTATAAAAGATTTCATTCCTGCTCTGATTTCACACGCACACGATATTTTAATTAAAAAACAGCCTTACAAATATTCTAAACAGAAAAAAAAATGATTATTCTTTTATTTTTAATTCAAGAGTCTAAATTATTTAATAAAATCACCAAACATGGCAACCTCGATGCTTATTTCTCACTTTTTCACTGCAGGGGTTACAGTTGCGGTATTGCGGAAAGCAAGAATCGGTGTTTTTGACGGTGCTTTTTATCAATATCTCCTAAACTAATTCGAATTTCGAAAAAATCGCTTCGAGGTGTGTCGGGACCCGTGCTGGAGAATTTCCGTACAAAATTTGGTAGGTCTACGATCACCCGTCTGCGAGCTACGCGAGACACAGACAGACAAACTAACGGACAGTTTACTCATTGCTTTATTTATATAGATTATGCGATTAATTATATTATATTTTAAATGCATAAGGCTATAAATTTTATCATTTCCCTTCATCCCCTTCCACCGGAATCGTGCATTTTCCTTGTCTCCTGATAAGCGGGATATAACGAGGGGAAACCGATTTTCTTCCCATTGGACCCATCCCCTTTACCCATCGACCTTCACCACACCCCTCAGCCCAGCGGTCGACATCCGGAAGACTAGACGGGGGGAAATTCTGAACCCCAATGTTTTGGATAGCGGTCGATGAACTCTTGCGTTCTCTCAAAATTGCTTGTGGAAAAACCGCTATATCTCTCTTATTATAAGAGTACAAACGAAAATATATCGGTACATTCCGGTACAAACGAAGTACAAACGAAGTACAAACGAATGGCATAGCTCAAATTTGCAATTTGCGTTGTGGTCGGGCTGCCGTTTCCCCAGCCTGACCACAAAGGGGGCGCTGTATCTCGATATCGGTATCGGTACAAACGAAAATATTTCGGTACATTCCGGTACAAACGAAGTACAAACGAATGGCATAGCTCGAATTTGCATTTGCCAATGTGGTTGGGCTGGGGAAATGTAGGTAGCTTTGGTGTATGGTGGCATCTCCATTGACGGGCGCACAGACCTCTACATCATTGAGATGGACCTCTGGCTGGTCGTCGATATAGGGATGAGATCCTCAGACCTATTGTAGTCCCTTACGCTGCAGCAATCAAAGATGACTTCATTTTAATGGACGATAACTGCAGGCCACATCGTGCTAACCTGGTGAAGGATTTCCTTTTCGAGGAAGGAATCGTACGAATGGAATGGCCAGCGTATTCTCCAGACATGAATCCAATAGAGCACATTTGGGACGGTCTAGGAAGACGAGTTGCTGGCCGCCAACCACCCTCGCAAACTCCAAGAACTGGAAAGAGCTCTTCTGGAAGAGTGGGACAGAATACCCCAACTCGTGATTAATAGCCTCATTGACCCATGCCTCAAAGGTGTTCAACGTTGCTGGCCGTCCGTGGAAACCATACCCCCTACTGAAAATGATTTCCTTTGAAGAAAACACCTTTTCTTATTCTTTTGTTCTCATATGCACAAATTGTGTTTTTTTCCTTTTCTACACAAATGCGCAATAAAATGCATTTTCTTCTGCCAAACATATGTAATTTATTCTTATATAACGTACTACGTCTGTCGACCATGTATCAATCAGCTAAAAAGTTTCCCTGCCATAAGATCCACCTAAAACCGCAATATCCTATAACTGTTTTGAGCAGTGTATTATGAAACAAGTAGTTTATACTAAATTATTTCAATCAATATGTGGATTGATGAATTATCATAAAAGCAGTGCAGAAAAAATCTTGAGTGACTCCATTCGACTTTTTGAAGTTCTTCGAATGCACCATTTAGAAGCTAGCTCATTTTAAGTGATTTGCTTCCATAGGTCGTAACGTATAACAATTATATTTCGCAAATCTGTGAACAAACTATCAACGCTACACACTGCAAAATCGATGCATATCATGTGACCGTGACTATTGATAGACATGTCCAATTTGTGCACAATAAAATGGTCCGTTTAGGAGCTAGAGCACTTTCAAGAATTTCCGTGCATTGGCCATAATGTATAAGAAATCTTTTTTGTAGCCTTGTAAAAAAAATCACAAATACGATTCATACCAAAATTAATAACGGTGGTCCATAACATACATACCAAATTTGAGTGCAGTCGAATGCAACGTTTAGTCGTTAGAGCATTTTCAAGAACTTCCGCCCATAGGCTAAGATGCAAAATAAATCTTTGTCGTAGCCCTGTAAAAAAAAAAAAAAAAAAAAAAAAAAAAAAAAAAAAAAAAAAAAAAACTAAAAGTCCTATACACATCAAAATCAATACCGGTCTTACGATGGTGATTTATAACATATATGCCCAATTTGAGCTCAATCGATTGTACCATTTAAACGCTAGCGTACTTTCAAGAATTTCCTCCCATAGGCCATAATATAAAAAAATTTTTGTCGTAGTCCTGTAGAAAAACTACAAGTCCTTTACACATTAAAATCAATACCGTTCTTGCGATGGTGGTTTATAACACATATACCATATATGAGCTCAATCGAATGCACCGTTTAGGAGATGTCGTGTTCACTCTCAAGCACACACACACACACACATACATCTCGTAAAAGTAGCATTGATGAATTCAAAAGACCTCGAAACGTGTAAATACATTAAAATCTCGAATTCGAATTTTTTCATGATTACAAAAGTTTCTTTACATGGTACATGTTTGGATAGTAAAAAGCCTTCTGTAAGAAAATAGTGCATTTTGAGTTGACGTTGAACGCACATCAGTTAAGTTTCAAATGACTTTGCATACTTGTGTTGCATCAAACTATGAAAAAGGGTGTTTAAAATATCAAATATTTTGCCGCTATTACTACTATTATTATTACTTTTACCATTATTATCAATAGCAGGAGGATTTATAAAAAACTATATAATGCCCGAAAGTGTGCTAGTACAATTTTTAATGCTTACTTTTATAGGCAGTATAAGTGTACAGTGTTTATAAGGTATTGGAAATGTATAGTACTGATACAGAAAAAAAAAATTAATAATGTTATAAACATTAAAGTCATAAACATTTTGTATAGTAAATTAACTTTCAGCATTTAAAACATTTCCGTTATTTATTTATCTCTATATTTTCATAATTTACTGAATTTGGAATATTTTCAATTTCCAAAACTTCGTAAACCGGACAGTTTCAACAACAGATCATTTGTAGTAGAAATAAATATTAAAAAATATTTTTTTCTTTTAAGTGTGGAGTCTTAATCTCATAACCCTAAAAAAATTATTTTTGGAATAGTCAACTAAAAAATTTCGTTATGTAGAACGTTAATATCAAATAGAATCTGACGATCGAAACTTCTATCACTTCATGAAAATGAATAACAATGTAAAATCACTGATACTTGAAAATTAATGAAAATATAAAGTAATACAAAATGAATAATGCATATATTCCAATTTTTCTTTGCTTAAAAAAAAGTGAAACAAAGAAGATAGACTCTAATTCAAAGGAAATAAATAATTTTTGTCCTTAGTATACAAAAACTTCAAGGTTATAGTTCTCTGCCTAAATACATTTATCGCATGAATGAATAAACTAGTACAACTGCATTTCTATAAATATAAAAGGCAATAAAATTTGCGACAAATGAAATGACACTTTCAGTGGCATCTGCTTTAATCCTTCCATAGGATAAGTATAATAGATCAAACATTACATATTTATATATATTTTAATAACTGTTAAAAATATTTAGTTTATTTTTCTTGACGTATTTTGCCCGATATTACATGATTAATGTGCATCAAGTCTGATATATAATCAGAGGTTGAAATACATTATCCAGAATTAACTTTAAGAAAAAAATACTTATCTTTAATTTTCATATTCATTTTGTTGGTATTTTTTTTCACCAAAATTTGTTTTTTAAGGTCTTCAATAACTTAAACATTGAAAATACAAGGTAGTTTTAACTAAACTTGTCCTTATAAAATAGATCGTCGAAGTAAAACGAGCGAGCATATTGCTACCAAATTTGAAAGTGAACTATCATGACTCTTGGAATGAAAAAAAAAATCAGAAATGTCGAAATAGACGCCACTTTTTTTGGAAAGCGGCATTTGTGAGAAAGGAATTTACTCAAACTTGTCAACTAATGATCAAAAACTAGTGAATAAAAATAAGTAAGTAAAGATGCCCTAGTGTCAAATTGGCTCTGGCTAACCGCTTAGTGGCGCCCAGATCCTACATATAGGATGACAATTGGCATAATTACCGGCTTCAATCTCGACTTCATTCCCATCAGAGGGAGGAAGGCCGACTTAATTCCGGATCACAAACTTTTCAACTAATTCGAGATGATAGTTCAGCGCCTGGATTAGCACCGACAGACGTATCGTTTGAAAACTTGGAGGACAGAGAAGTCAAGAGGGATTTTGCGTGCACCGACTTCCATTGTCTCACAGGAGTTCAGGCGAGGGAGATTGTCATCTTCTCAAGCGCTGACCGAGGTTAGTACCGCTTCACTTTCGGTGTGCTTAATGGAACCGAGCTTAATAAGGCTATCACACTGAGAAAAATCCGACCAACTTTCCTTGCAAATCAAGTTTGCGCCCGATTTTCTCCGCCGTTACCTTGACGACCGCGAACTCCAACTTTTTCCTTTCCGAAGGAGAAAATTCGAGTCGGACGAAATTTCGGCCAATCAGAGTACTTCTTGCAGCTACGTCATAAGCAATTTCGAGCAATGACGACTATGTTCGAAGCTTGGCAGCTTGGCTCGATGTCAGAATCACGTGTAAATAAAATTATGGCCGCGTTCAAGTGGACTTTGGAATTAGAGATTGCTGCCCATCCGTTGCTGCCGAAATTGCTTCCGATCCGATGTAAATATACCGACGCACGATAAGTAAAATAAGAACCTTCACGCCAAATCAGCGATGCGATGACTAATTGGCGTCGGAGAGAGTTTGTTTAATTTTGCAACCCTTAAAGATAACCACGCCTTCAAGTCGTCGAAAAAATTGGTCCAGTGCGAAGTTGCTCGGATTTTCCCTTTAGTGTGATAACACCATAAGGCAACTGGGAGGAACTGAGCTTAAGCCAACTTGAATAAACATGCAGGATAGCCATTAAAAAAACTTTGACGATATATGGACCTGTAGCAGGCGGTCTGTTCCATCGATCGAGATGAAATTTAAGCGATAATAATTCAGAAGTATGGACTGAAGATTGTATGAATGGCGACAAAGTGGTGTTCGTGGTTACGGTTATAGGTACAGAAACTCATTTCAAGAACCATAATCTCGCCAACTGACGCCAATCTAGTGCCAAATTTCAAGTGCTCACATCTATATTTTTCCGTCGCAACATGCCGAGCGCATGCGAAAACCCTGAAAAGCGTTGCAACGGTACTTGTATCACAAAAAAATGGACGCGTTACGTTCGCAGAAAAACAGCTCTGTGAACGACCAATGCAAACAAGACCGAGGCACACGAAGGAAATTTCCATATAATAAAGGCAAGATACCAATCATAGAACGACGTTCGTCAGATATATTCAGCAAAAAAACGGTTATGCCCCTACAATAAACAGCTGAACTTTCGCTGGCATTGCGTTCTTACATGCAAGTTACCGGCTGAAGAACCAACATTTCCACCCTGCTTTTGAACCCCGTTCTTTACGCTGAATATTTATTTCATATTTAATTACTACTATAAAAAATTAAGAAAATAAGGCTATAATTGTACTAAAATTTAAGTACGTGCACACCATGCTCTAGAAGGTATTCATTTAAAAAAAAATTCTCACAATTTGAGATATATTTCAATGAATACTTGAAAAAAAAAAATACTTTTACAAAACGCAAATCACTTAAAATTACCCAATTTTCATGTTATATAAAGAAATCCATTTGAAATGTAGAAAGTCATTATGTCAGAAGAAGAATACTTTTTTCATTAAAATAACGTTTTTAAAAGGATAACTTAAGAAATGTTCGTAAGCTAAGTTAAAATGAATGAGGAAAAACAAATATTATAGTAAAACGTTATTTCCTATGTGCATAACTTTGGAAAACATGAAAGTAATATGATTGTTTGAAATTATTTTTAAACTGAGTAGAAAAATTTTGCATACTTAAATTCAATAAATTACGGAAAAAAGAAGTTTTTTGAAACTAATAATAGTCATATAGATATTCAAATTTTAGAGACAAATGAAAAAATACATGCTTGGGAAAACTTTTAAAGCCGATTATTTTAAATTGCTCAAAATGTTGACATACTTATATTTGAGATAAATTATTATTTTAAAGTAACAAATATTATTTGAAACAGAAAATAATTTTTTGTGAAAGTTATGATGTAATGTAATAAAGGCAATGCTATTTTCAAAACAATTTTATGTTATTTTTGCATTCCAAATTATAAGATTCTATATTTTGTTGCACAAACTAAAGATTTGTACTCCCATGTTCATTATTTATAGAATGAATCTATCTATCTATCTATCTATCTATCTATCTATATATATATATATATATATATACCCAAGGTGCCCCAAAAAGTTAGTAACGGGTTTTAATTCTTTAGATAAGTGGGAAATGTAAATTGAAAAAAATCTTCAAAATATTAGGTGTACCGGAAAAAAATATCGTTGCTTTACATAAAATTCAAACAAATGAATTTTTATCAATTATTGAATTAACAAACAAGCTGTGTCTAAGCACAGGACTCATAATTTCAAAGCGAAAATTCTATAGATAATATTTTTTTTTCCCTCTCAGAGAAAAATGGCCACCCTCCCCCTTTTTTCACGTCTACTCTCCTTGGAGTATTCTATTCGAAATGTTCTGAAATCATTTTTTAGGTATTCGTGAGCATTGTTTTTTAAGGCAAGAATTTTATGGATATCTCTTTCCTTCTTTGATATCACACAGGATATTGAAAAGAACGTTTTGACTTCCCTATCCCCCACGAGTTACAAATTTTGGAAAATGCTCTGTTTTATAGCGCCTATGTTATAAAACTCAATTACCTGGCAAGTTTCGTATTATAAGCTTCTGTAGTTTTGGCTAGGCAAAATATTGACATACGAAAAAACGACAATACTTTCCGGTACACCTAATAAGATATAAGAAAGTACTACGTTAAAAAAAAAGTTCCTCTTTCAATTTTTTAAAAAGTTATACGTTTTAAATTTGTACTCAAGCCCCGTACAAAAAAATTCCCAATTAGTAAAATGGGCCCCCACACACTAATATGAGGTTGTACAAAAATTCAGCCTTTCATCATAAAACGTCTCACCTGATTTCATTAAACAAAGATAATCAGGGATGAATTTGAATGCGAAAGTTTAATGCTAGAGTGCAAAACGCGGCTTTCTCAGGCAATCTCTGCAAGACCCTTGAATGTGATTATCTGACGTGATCCCCCCCCCCCCCCCCTCTTTGATAGCTATTAAAAAGTGGTTTATGTCACCATATGTTTATTTTCAGACAGCGGAATCGCCAGTGGGGGAGATATCGGGATATATCCCCTCCCCCGAAATTTTTGGTTTAGTGATGAAATTCCGTCTATTTATACACATATAAGTTCATATCGCCCCCCCCCCCGAAAAATTTTCCTGGCTACGCGCCTGTTTTCAGATTTCTAATACTTTTAAAGATATAATTCTCAAATTTTGTGCATCACTTCATTAGTGCAAATGAAACATTTTACTAATTGTAAATTTCTTCCTTATGGAAGTCGTATACAAATTTAAAATAGGTAACTTGTGTAAAATCTACAAAAGGTTTTTTTTTGCAACATAGTCTTTTCTTTCTACCTTATTTTGAACATTTTTTTCAGTTTACACCGCCCACTGATCTCTAAGAGATATAGAATTAAAGCGTGCTACCACCTTTTTGGGATACTCTGTATACATTATATAAAGTAACTGTACGTTATATTTACGAAATTTATTACGTTATATAACGTGACAATATAATTGTTACGTAAAATCTTTCTCTTAAACATTTAGTTTTCTGCAGTTGAATCAGACTTTTTAATGAAACTTTTCAGGATTAAATAAAGATTAAACCAGATACAGAAACGAGTATTTTCAAAGACGTTGTTGAGTTAATTACAGTGAAACTTCTAAGCGACCACCTCTATTAAACAACCCCCTCATCCAACGACACATTTTTTAAGGCAACAATTTTTTATCCCGTCTGCTGAACGTTAAAAAAATCTCTAGAAGAGACCACTCAACCCTCTATAAGTGACCTGTCCCAGTTCCCTTTCCGGAAATTTTGTTTCGTTTTTCTGAAAGTAAAAGCGTCCCTATAAGAAGGATACGTACAGCATGATTCGTACAGCCCAGGAGAATTCAATTCGGGTAGATTTTATTGTAGAAATCATGAAGAATATCCGGATAAATGTTCTTTTGTCATATGTAAAAAATTAAACGGAGAGGGAAGTACTGTCAAAGAAAAAAATTTGGACATTTTTAAATAGTTATTTATAAATAGTTAATTTTAACTTAAAAATATTTTTGGATAATTACTTATATACACTAGTATTCATTCTCATAAATAATAACACAAACAATACGTTTTATCATTTTTTTGGCTATCAAATCTTTATATTTCTGTGAGTGAACAACACACCTCTTAACGGCCGACTTTTCTCGGAATCTAGGGTGGTTGCTGTCGAGAATTTTCACTGTATATTGATTTTACGCTTCAAAGCATGTAATACTTTTATTTCCATTTAGAGTGAAGTGGAAAATACGATCAAAGTTTCTAAAAAATATGCTGGAAAATCATGATAGTTAGAAATTATTGATTCAATTTTGGTTTAAAGTGTAAGCTTAAGGTTTTAACCGTTTGGGGCTCACTCTTTCCCAATGCTGAAAAAAGGGCAGCCGTTGCCATCGCTCGACTTAACTACCAGCAAGATGGTGGACGATCGAAACGTTCATCGCGTGCTACAGATCTAGAGACCCTTTTTGTGACGACATCTGGCTGTGCGGCACAGCCAGCTGTCGTCACAAAAAGGGTCTGTAGATCTGTGGCACGCGATGAACATTTCGATCGTCCACCATCTTGCTGGTAGTTAAGTCGAGCGATGGCAACGGCTTTCCTTTTTCCAGCATTGGGCAATATATCCAGCTGTTCTCGCATTCTTCCATTTTTCAGCAGATGTCAGTGCTGTTAAAAATAATCGTGACAATTTTTTTACGGGAAATGACGTGCTAAAAAGTAAAAGATTCTCGTGGAGCTAAGTCACCCGCAACTATTTTTATAGAAATTAAATCTATTCTTCGTGACTGACAACAGTCAAAACGTCAGAGTTTGGGTGTTCCCAGAGCGGGAACACTGCGCGTTAAAGGTTTAAAGGCCTTTTGTTTCAGCTTTACAATGGCATGGAACCTACAGCTTTAATTGCATCGTGTTCTAAAAAAAGCGACTCCATTTGGAGCAATAATGACCCGCCTTTTTGCACCTAAGCCCATCAATCATAAAAGCCGTAAACAGAAATGGAGAACTTATTAGAAGTATTAATAAGCTGTGCGCTGTCATCATCACTTAATAAGTTTGCTTAAGGGTGAGAAGTGGAGGTGATCATATGCGAAGCTCTTTCGAAAAATAATTTGCCGGCTAGTGAACATATGTTATGGTCTCAAAATAAATATCCCGGCGAGTCTCTTTACTCAGTTTATTAAAGTTTTCATTTTTGGTAGAATACATAAGAGGGAAATAGTTCGTTTTGGTTGCCTTTGAATTAACTCAACCGGTATAATGTCAAGTGTAGTTAGATTATAAATCACTTTGAATCGTACAGAGGTTGAAATAGTTTTAAAAAATAAATAATTATGAAGTACCTATATGTGGAAACAGTCAGTTTATAAAAAATTATAATAAAGAAAAACATATTTATTTATTTTTAAATTTTTCATTTAAATTTGTTTTAGGAAAACATTACAGTAAACCAGCGTTTCTCAACCTGGCGCAGAGCCTTTGCATGGCTGGGTGAGAAAAACCAAAGAGCAAGGAGTGATGCATGTTTTTAAAAAATCATCTTATTTATTCTCATTTTTACTCAAAAATATAAACATTTTTGCTTAAAATGTTCATTCAAACTTTACTGATAACATTATCTTGTAGAAAATTCGACTAAATGCTCATTGTTAAAGATTAAAAAACTGAATGTATGGTTAAAAATGTGAGGGGGGGGGGGAGCCACCGTAAGTTAGCCTTTGTTGGGGGGGGCGACGTAAAAGTTTGAGAAACGCTGCAGTAAACTGTTGAATCATCCGTAACAAAGCCATGAATTCTATTTCCACAAGCAATACTTTCTCTACTTCAAACATATTTGAGAATTACTGATTTCCACAATCTTTAAATAAGACGAGGAAATTTCCTTAGCCGATATGAGGAATCTTAATAAATTCTTATAAATCTTTTTATAATTCTTATAAAAATTGATTGGAATTGTTTTTGATGGTGGGTGAAATAAAGCAGTTTCTGAATTCTATTTTAATCGTACCTTTATTTGTAGCAGCCTGATTGATTCCAAACTCATTTATTGAATGAAAAAATTTCGAGTTCATTTTAAATGTTGAAGTCAAACAGATACTCAGAAAATAAATATTGGAAAGAGGAGGCTTCAGAGAGAGGAAAAAGGCACAATTTTTGTCATACACACACATGCTTATTGCCATTTAATTATCAAAACCCTAAATTTTCTAGGTCTCGCCTTCTGACTACTGCTGTATTTCATTAAAAAAATTCAAAATATTCTGTATAAATTGAAGCTAACTTCGTTTATGTATATGTTTATCGATTTACAGAGTGTCCTAAAATATGGTAACAAGCTTTAAGCTATTACACACCTATTATTATTTACCTCTAAGAGGGTAGTGTAAATTGATAAAATACTCAAAATAAGAGAGAAGAAAAGACTAAAGTCATAATTTTTTCCCTCGTCAATTTAAAAATAAGTGACAATTTCTTAATTTGTGCACTAATCCCGTAGAAAACATTTCAATTATTAAAATATGCCTCACTCACTAATGCGGTGATATACAAAGTTAGAGAATTATACCTGAATAATGTCAGAAATATGAAAATAAATACTTGTTTAAACTACTTTTCAGTGAATCTCGAAAAGAAAGAAATCAGATCGGATGAACGAGTTTCAGGGGTAGAACGGAATATTGCGAAAAAAAAAATATTTTTCTTTCTTGCAATAAAAATTTACAATCAAATTAATGTATAACCCTCTGGCATCTTCTTCCTTTTCTGAAAGATATCTTTGAGACTTTTTATGATGTAAGGCTAGAATTTTGTACATCTCCTCATTAGTCTATGAGTCACATTTTACTAGCAGCGAGTATTTTTGTTTGGGATCTGAGTGAAATCTATAACAAATTTTGAAAATTAAGGAGAAAATTGTTTCCTAGCGTAGATATGCCTTTCTATCTCTACAAGAACCGATCCCTTTTAGTATATTGTGAAGCCTTAATGAAGAAATTCACGTCGCCCCCCTAGGGTTGCTGATCTGCACCGAGAACAATGTGAGAGAGACAGGGGGAAGTAAGGGCAAAATAGATTTGTAGATATTACTGCAGACTTTTAAGCTTTTCTACTGTTCTGTTTTGTTGCTGTTGTTCTGTTTTATGTTTTTGCAATTCTGATTATAATCTGCCATTTCAACATTTGTGCACTTTCTCTCTCTTACAAATGTGTGTGTAAAGAAGAAAATAAGTTTATCTTAGCAGATTTCCATTGTTTTACGCGTACAATTTGGCGCACAAGTTTTTGTGTACAATTCTAGAACAATAGCTCCAGAAATTTTTCATATTTATATGAGAAAAGGAATAAAAAATATTAAGGGCTATAAAAATATTAAAATAAAATCATTTCATTTTTTCTAATCGTATGCTATGTAATTTAATTTTCAAAAAATCCCTTCTCACTTAAAAAAAAGACACAGAATAAAATGAATTTTTCTTCAAACACAATCCTAGCTATATACTGTGACAGAGATTTGTCACTAATTCATATGCTTTTCAAGCAAGTTTTACTGTGCAGAAGAAATATTGGCTACCGGGAATACCCATATTCCCTATCCTAGCTAATTTTTTGCATTATATAGGCTTTAAAAGTAGTTTACAATGTATGAGCGTTATATTTAAATCTCTGTGCCAAGTATTATAAGCATTAAAAAAAGAAAATAAGTATCTAATCGGTCTCTTACGTCTGAATCTGCCGCTTTATAGCAATAATGTGTGTTTATATTACATTATGGAATTTCGAAAAATACCATAATTGTAAGAAACTTCATTTCTCTGAGAGTACTATATCAAAGCTGGGGTCAGAGCGATTTAAAGCTCCTGATTCACTACCAAATTATAGCAAAAATCTCACTTATCGCATCCAGTAAATTCTTGGTTTATCAGATTCTCCATGTTTGAACTATATAACTGACATGAAAGAGCTAAGTATTTTATCCATTGCGTACGATTAAAATCTTCGAAATGATGCATCTAAATTAATCAGTTTTCCTTCAAGCTTCAATCGAAAGTGTTCAGTAGTACGTCAATTCTGCATTTCGACTTCAAAAGGAAATTTCATTCGGTCAAACTGACATGAATATTGGAAAGCATAAATTTCGTGTACAGACATATAAATATTGTAAATTTTATGTCTAGCTTAGTAAAAATATCCTCAACAACTTTTTCGAAAGTGACAGATAGAGATTAGCAAAATAATTTTAACATTGTTAAAGTTGTATTTAATTTTAGTACAAATTAACAGCTGTGACAAAAAGCACGTCTCCATCAAAACGGCTTCAGAGTTTATTAAAATGTCGTTTAACTAGAAATGACTTTTACATCTTGAGTTTGAAAAAATATTTACTCCCTCTCAAGTGAAGAAAGTGAAGAACGGGTACTCAGCATGTAAAGTATTAATCAACGCTAATGGCTTAAAAAATACTTCAAAATTATTATTTTTAACTAACTTTTAAACATTAAAAAGTACCTCATAAATTGTGATTAATTATAATATTTAAAGAAAGTTTTATACTGAAATAGAAATCAATATTTCATTTTGTAGAAATAAAATGCAAAAGCTGTCTTTGATATATAGTTAAATCTTTAAGTTTTTATTCAAAAACAAATTCGAATGCTTTCAGGGAGACCTTTATTAATGATTATAAAATAAAGAATTCTGAAAAGTTATAAATAAAAATAAATCTCGTAGGAATAGAAAATGGTTAAAATAATTATACAGAATTTCAAATTGTTTCTTCCACAATCAAGCGATTGTGGGAAAACTAGATTTAAAAAGTTTAAATTCTACTTCTAACTATACTAAAGCGTCAAAGTAAGTAATAATTCTTTTGCTTAACCATCATAATAGGAAATACTTCTTTGAAATCTCTTTACTTTAAAATGTGTCCGTAGAGATGTTTAAATTTATTTTATTATTTTTTAATCTTAAAATTGAGCTAATAATACGTTTAGGATTTATATACGTTAGTGTTTATTTTACAGTTAGTATGAAATGTTACACAAATAAAATGAAATAAAAAATAAGCATAATCACTTAATGGCATAATATATAAATATTACAAATAATGCACATTTTCATGTAGTATAAAACATTGGGTATGGTGGGATAAAATGGGTTAAAAATATTATTTCTTTTTATTCATTCGTGGCTTTCTGTTACTAATAATGCTAAACATGCAACTTTTTTGTGTTACTTTATGCAATCCATTCATCCCTTTCACTAGTGATTTTTTTTATATAACTGCATAGTTTTGAATGCAAAAACATTATGAAAATATGATTATTACATATAGGTGGGGTAAAATGGGTTAACAGACTTTTAAAAAAGCCAAAAAATCAATACGCATTATCAATTTTTATTTCCTATCATGACTTACAAATTATTCAAATTAAGAGTTATTCTAATCTGGGCTATTAGATTTGGGTTTTAAATAAGCATTTGATTTCGGCGCCTGATTGTTGCAAGATAAATTGGTATAAAATAAAAAGGCATTTATTTTTAATAAAAAAATATAACTAATGTGTTTTAAGCGATTTTTTGGCCTATATTTTCAAACATCATTAGGCAGCATTTATACCGATTTAAAAGTTTATTAGAAATACTTGTTAACATAATGTTAACTAAGCCAAACTGTATACCGATTTTACCCCACAATAGAAAAACAAAAATAGGAGAAAAATATTTTTTAAAGTTTATTCTGGTAATAAGCTCTTTAGGCTTTAGCGAAAGCAGCAACAAACTTTTCAAATTTTCAGGAATGCATGAGATACTTGAAGGATTTTTGGAGGCACAAGAAAAGAAGTGGTTTCAATAAAGAGATGAAAGCTGGTATATTGCTTCCAAATACATTTAATAAACTTTTTAATGTGTACAAATCTTGCCAGTTAATGTCTGGAAATATAGGTTAAAAAAGAAATATCATTTTAAAATAATTTGTTTAAATGTTTGTTCCAAATGAAATAATTCCCATTTTATTTCACCATACCCATTATCTAAAATTCTGTATTACAATGTTTGGCTATTAATCATTTTAATTGGTCTGTTAACTGTATCATTGAATTATTTTTACAACTGTAGCTTGAAAAAATTATATAATTCAATAATATAGTTTGAAATACTTTAATTGCAGCAGTTACTTAACAAATTTGCATGTCTCCTAATTAGCTGTTCGGTGTTCTAACAAATGATGAATCTATGCCAGCTATGTAACATTAAAATAATTTTTTTAATTTATTAAATTGCTAATACACTTAGTTAATTAAAAAATAAAGTTAATTTAAGAAATATTATTAAAGAGGTTCTTCATACGGAGGCATTCAAATTTGTTAAGTAACTACTGCAACTAAAGTATTTGTAAGTATGTTATTTAATTAGATACTTTTTTCAAGCTACAGTTGTAAAAATATTTTTATCCTATCTAAAGAGTATCCAAGATAATTGTTACTTCAGTCATTGACGATGATGGAAGAAATAACTGATCTGTAAGTCAAAAAGATTCTTTGAGGGGAAAAAAAACATTAATCAGTACTTGTGGATTATCTAAGGAGTTAAAGATTTCCACGAGAATTCATCAGCATTATCTTGGCGATGTACTTCGATTGTCTTTGAATTTTGATGTCCACTTTAATCCTTAAATACTTATTTAAGGATTATGTTTTTATTGATCCACAACAAATTATTGATATGTTTTAATTAATTCACTGTCTTGAGAAAATGAACACATTACTAAATCATTGAATTAACGAATCTAAATCATGTTGATGCACAGTAGGAGCATATGTGCATACTTAAAAACAAATGAATACATAGTGCACACACTTATAAACAAGTATAAAAGTTGAGATTTTTTAAATTATTTTAATTTTAGCTAAGAATATTTTAGCTTTACATTCTGTCAAAAAAGTTCAGGGAATTGGTCAATAAAACACGAAATGTTTATTATTCATCCAAATATATTTTATCGCCTTCAAACTAGGCCCCTTTCAAAATAATACACATATGCCAAAGAATAATCCAATCATGAAAAAAAAAATTTAAACGCATTTTTCGGAATCAACTTCAGTTCTCGCAGCAAATTCTCTTTTATGCCTTCTATCGACTGACAACGGGTGCCTCGAAGTGCTAATTTAAGTTGTGGAAAGAGAAAAAAGTCGGCTTGGGCGATATCGGGAGAATACTGTGGTTGTTCGATAATATTTGTTATGTTTTTGGTCAGAAGTTAGTTTACAATGATAGCCTTGTGAGATGGTGCGTTGTCGTGATGTAAAATCCAAGAGTTTTCTTTCCAAAAATTCGGCCTTTTTCGACGAGTTTTCTCTCTCAATCTCCGCATTACGCTCATATAATATTCTTTATTTATCGTCGGACCTTCTGCAAGAATTCCGAGTGCACAACACCGCGATAATCAAAGAAAACAGACAACATTACCTTGACTTTTGGTTGACTTTGACGAGGTTTTTTTTCGGTTTCAGCTCAGTTGGAAGGCCATTCCGAAGCTTGTTGACTGGTTTGCATGTCAAACTCGTAAAACCACGCCTCATCACCAGTTACAATGCGTTGTACGAATGCAAAAATCGCAAAACACACTTGAAATAAACTGGTAAAATCGAGCACTGTGAACAAACTAAATGACAGATAACGCTCAAACTCCGTGTCAGTATAGAGGACAGTTGTGCCAACTTGGCGACAAAAATAGTTTTGATAACACCAGCCTGCAACAATTTCTTGTTTTAAAAGTAATAGCTGTTTTTTATGTATTTTCGCATGTTTATTTCAAAAATAATATCAGTTTTTACGTATAACGTACAGTTTTTTTGAAAAGTAATTTTTTTAAATAAGTAAAAATACACAGATTCTTTGTAATTTGGATAGGATAAATTAATAAAGTTTGTATGTTTATTTGTTTAAATAAATTCTGAAAACCTCTTACTTTATTGAAATTAAATAATAACTACACATACGTCGTTTAGTTGGTACAGGAATCAAGAAAAGCAATTTTTATCATTTTTCAAATCTGATAACTTCTTGGTTTATTGTGCTGACATACCTGGTTTGTTACATGAATTAGAAGATATTCCTTTTAATCCGAATTGATTGAAGACTATTTATAGAATCCTCAAAGAGGAGTCTAAAAGCAGTTTTATTGCATAACGAATCTAAACTTGCATCAGTTCCAGTTGCACATTCCGTTTTCATGAAAGAAACATATGAAAGTATGGAGATGCTTCTCACTAAAATAAAATACACTGAGCACAAGTGGGCAATATGTGGTGACTTAAAAGTTATAGGTCTGCTTCTCGGGCAACAAAGTGGATTTACTAAATTTCCGTGCTTTATTTGTGAATGGGATAGCAGAGACAGAGAAAGTCATTGGATTATAAAAGGTATGGCCGAAGAGACAAGAATGGATTCCTGGTAAGATGAAAATTTTAAATGAATATTTAATAGATCCACAAAATATTTTATTGCCCCCACTTCACATGAAATTGGGACTCATAAAGCAGTTTGTGAAAGCTTTGCATAAAGGTGGAAAATGTTTTGAATATCTTATATCGAAGTTCCCAAAATTGTCTAGCGCTAAAATTAAAGAAGGTGTATTTAATGGAACACAAATAAAGAAATTGGTTAAAGATTACAATTTTGAACAATGTATGACAAGTAGAGAGAAGCAGGCTTGGGTTGCATTTAAAGATGTCGTCGAATGTTTTTTGGGAAATGAGAGAAAAGAAAATTACAAAGAACTTGTAACTGAGTTATTACGTACTTATCAGCTTTTGGTGTGCAATATGAGCATTAAAATTCACTTCCTTCCCTCACATTTGCAATACTTCCCAGACAATTTAGGAAAAATGAGTGCCGAGCAAGGTGAAAGATTCCACGAGGATATAAAGGAGATGGAACGCAGATATCAAGAACGGTGGGATGTTAACATGATGGCCGATTACTGTTGGTGTTTAAAAAGAGACAGTGATGTGGACCATAAACGAAAAACCCGAAAAGAAGCTTCTTGAATTCTTTTTCGGAAAAACAAGAAAAACACAAAAGTTATCATAATATTGTAAATGAACAGCATTATTGTGTTTGGTTAATAGTAACTACAGTTGCAAACTACATAGCAAATGTAGTTACAAACTACAGTTGTAACTATAGTTGCTATGTATGCATTATACTGTAATTTGCTAATTTTTTCATCGTCATTTGTAAAAAATCCTTATATGTTACATAAAATTTAGTTTGCATTTTGGAATGACATCATCATTGCTGATATAAATCAATTAAAATTTTACAAACAAGATTTTTTTTTTTCAAGCTGGTGTAATCTCTTTAGGCGGGCTTTTTAAATGACCAATTCCCGGAACTTTTTTCAGAGAACGTATATGGATGCAATTTGCTTTTTTAAGATTTATTTATTTAGGATTTAAGTGTATGAGTAAAAATATTTTTTTATTCAAGTGAAAATGGGCTGAAGGCATAAAAGAAATTTTGAGAGAGTTTTCAAGATCAAACCTTTATAACAATATGCAAAACCACCCGAGCTCAAAGAATGAATGAATATACGAATTTTCAAACAAAACATTAATAAAACAAAACAAATATGAATAATATCGGAAAAAGAAAGTAGCAATGCTGATTAACATCGAATTTATATTTATATGCGTGTTTTTTGGCTCGTTTGGATTATATAATGTGATATAAAATGCATAAGTAAACATTAAACCGAATCTTCATAAAAATAGAGATAGCTAATAAAAATCTTGAAAGAAAGGAAGATTTCAAAGCCTTTCCTTACTTATGCTTACGTAAAATATTAAGTCATTGTATGCACTATAAAAGTTAATGGTAAATATGAAGTAAAATAAATACTGTATTAAAAAATATTTACAAAAATCAGACATAAATGTATTATTGAATACAATTTTCATTAAAACTGAAAATTGAAGTATAACGTACGGCATCAATTTACTCAAAGTACAATTGAAGCCTATTTATACTGCAATAAATGGAGGGCCTAAATATATATATATATATACTCGTGCGTTAGTGTGTATCAAAAAATGAAACAAAAAAAAAATGAAAGTATATTTTAAAAAAATGTCCAACTGAAGCATGTCCAATTTAAATGGAACAAAGTTCAGCTTAGTAAGAAATATTTTAAGAATCTTACAAGCTCACAGAAAAAATATAACTTGCAAAGGAATAGCATAATACAAGGATTACAACTTGTTTTTAAAACGGGAACAGAATAACATGAAATGGAGAGATTGTGTCGATAAAATTATAAACAAAATCATATTCAATGCATGCTGCCACTGGGACCTTATTACTTGTAAGCTCACCAAAAACGAAAGAGCATGGAGTGAAGAACTAGCACCCATATTATTGAGGTAGTTTCTAGCGAGATCCTTCAGAAGCCTTCTTTTAGTAATGCATAATGAGACAGAGAAATAAGGTTTAGCTATGATAAAATATTTTCATTTATTAGGGTGAAGATATTTTAAGACATTTCATGAGTAATATTTTAAAGTAACGAGGACACTCAACAAAATCTGGTGTTAAAATAAATTTAAAACTTTGTATAATAACTCGCATAAAAACGGTATTTAGTGAAACGATTCTTTTGTTTGGAACGAACGATTCACTTTCTGCTCAGGCCTATATAATGGCCAAAAAGCAAAATGTAACATTTACTTGAGGAAAAATATTGAGGTATTCAGAGATTGCATCTTTTCTCGTATATTAACGAGACTAAGGGAATAAATAATGATAATAATAATAATCCCTAAATCTAAAATTCCTTTGTAAGTAATGCAAAGTTTTTTCACATGCATCACACATTTCTTTTTTTAAATATCGCAAGTCATTAAATCATTTTTAAAAACATGTGCAACATTAGATTGCTTTAAATATATTTATTTCTTTCGCTGGCTTTTCATATGATAGATGCATATATGTTTTTAATTGATTTCCCAGAACAAAATTTGAAAATACATTTAAAAGAAAAAGTTCTTATGCATTACTTTTGTGTTAATATTCAGTAAATTTCATAACTATTTTAGTAAGAATATGATTAATAAAAGCATCTACATAAACAACTATGAGCCATAGTTCCGCGTAAATTGAACAATGCAGAAAAGCAAATCATCGGAATTTTTTATTTTCCAGAACCATTTTAAACAACTCGTTTATTAGGAAATATAATTTAATCTATTCAATAGGAAGTTATCAAAAATAATTAATTATCAGTCATTTTATTGGTTGCTGTGCGTGTTCCATATACGTGCTACCTTTTATTTTTGATTAATTGGCTAATTCATAAAATCTGCGTCTTCAAGTATAAAATATTAAGCCTTCTATTTAGTATTATTAATGTAATCAACTATAAAAATAGATGGGCGCTGCTTTTCATCATCTTTTCTGTAGGTAGAAAGTTATTATATAGAGAACAATCCAGAAGTTGAAACAATTAGATATACGAGATATTTGATTTAAAACTAATCATATTTATTTTTCAAATTGTACAAATTACATAAAATGTATAAGACATGAAGAAATAGTCATTACTAAATACGTGATGGCATATATTCTTACACACCCAAACTCTTTCGTAGTGACTTTGATATATGCTGTTCGATTTTTTTTTGTATATCTTTTGTTTGCGTATCTAAAAAATTATAATTAGAAACAATAAGAGTTCTCTAAATTTGTTACCAAATGAATCAGGCTTATAGCCAGTAAAGTATTTCTTGGGTTGCTCAAAAGTCAGAATTTTTAACAAAGAGGAATTGATTATTATAATTTTGTGGGCAAAAATCCAAATTACGGGCTGGTCTTCTGGGTGCTTACTATATGTTCTTTTTAAAAATCAAAGAACACTTATAATAATTAATATAATGCAGAATAGTGCTTTGTAATTTAAAGTGCATTCGAGTCCTTTTACTGAAATCTCTGGTCTTACAGCGTTGAAAGTACTCACGACACTTTCTTTCACTAATAGCGGTCTCGAAATAAATATCTGAGAGCATTATGTGAGCTCAACATCAGCTTTCTTCAAACCTCCTCTAAATGACGTGAATTTTTCTCGCAAACTTACTTTTTCTTCGAGAAAAACTTTATATGACCCAAATAGACTCATGATTTTTTGGGAGTATGTTGACAAGAGCTGTTAATACTCATCACAATATTATTGAGTATTTATGGGTCTATTTATTTCGACCATTACTTACCGCTGAAACCCTGTACAGGAAGACGGGGGAAGCAAGTCGTAGACCTAATACAAATGTGGTGGTTTTATTTTGTTATGGTTAAAATTTGATGAAAACTAAGGCCAAAGATGATCGTACAGTGGTACTGTGCCGCGCATAACCTGCCTGGCAAGTACTCCTAGGATTACGCTGAAAAAAAGGAAAATGATTGACATACACCTACACTAAAAAAAAACTAAAGACTCTATGAACTGCAAATAAATTCCATTTATTCTTAGTCATTCCAATAATATTAATTAAAAGACGATATTGAAATAATTTTAAAATCATAACATGTCTGGGGGAGATGTGGTTTTGCAGGATAAGGGGTATCCACAAAAGGTTTGAAACACCAAGAGTAAATAAATCGTTTGGATATTCACCATTATGATGAGGTAGCCATCTTTACACAGGACACGATCGACGCGTGCACTATTGGGACCGCTTTCTTTCTCTTAAGCCATCATCAAGCCACCGATTCCATGTTTTTTTTTAACACAACTCTATCACTCTGATTCGAAGCACACACTCATTTTTAAAGCCCTTTCGTCCTCTCTTGTCACACACTTTTTCCAAACTCTCTTCTACTTCTTCTCTGGAGCACACTCGTCCTGTCGTCTTTTCTCTCTCCCACGGAGCTGTTTCCTTTTTTCTTACCCCCTCTTACATCATTGGCTGGAGTTTCTGATTTGTTCGTATCGGGGAAAGTCTATCGTTTTTTGTCTGCCGAAATGTGTTGCGTGTGCAATTTTGATCACGGACTGTTTTAAAAACTGCGGGATCACGATCAGATCTATTCCTGCCCTCTCTCGCGTGGCTTTTTCCCTATAACGAAGAATTCCATGTGTATCGAGATGGTAATTTTTGAACTTAGGACTTTTAGGGGTTTTTTCGCGGACGTGTGGTATTATTTTGTTCAATAATTCATCCTTTTGTTGTTCTAGTTTTATTTTTTCGGTCGTTAAATCCTTCTTCCCTTCGAAGATTTGTGCCGTTATGTTATTTACCTATTCTTCTTGTAAGATGTATCGGGACAAATAATCCGCGGGGTTTTCCTCACCCTTTATATGTTGAAATTTAAACGTAAATTCACTTAAAAATAATAGCCACCTTGCGGTGATATCGGATTGCTGCGTTAGATCTAAATGGTATTTCAATGATTTCGCGTCACTAATTAATACAAACTCATGGTTCCATAAATAATTGCGAAAATGTCTCACCGCTTCATAAATTGCCATTAGTTCCAGTTTAAGAGATGAGTATCGTTTTTCCGCATTTTTTAAAATTCTGCTAAAAAATTTGACTGGTGTTCTGCCTTCTGGCCGATCCTGCATTAAAATACCATTAATGGCCGTGTTGGATGCATCGGTTGCTAACAGGAATGGTTTTGCAAAATCAATTTTGGTAATTCTTGGTTTTTCTAAAATGATCTGTTGTATGTTCGCGAAACTCGCCTGACACTCTTCCGACCATTCAAATTTTTTGGTCTTTCTTGTGAGCTGCACAATCGGTGCAATAATTTGGGAATATTGTGGAATAATCGTTCTGAAGTAATTTGTCATCCCTAAAAATGATTGAATCTCCTTAACTGACTTAGGGGTTTTAAATTTTGTGATTTTTACGATGTTTTTTTGGTCTGGGGAAATCCCTACTTCGTCCACTTGGAATCCTAAACATGTGATATTTTTTCGGGCTATTTTGATTTTTGACGGGTCCAATGTTAAATTAAACTGTTTGAGCTTTTGGAATATTAAAGTCATTTTTTCCCGTAATTCTTCGAGGGAATTAGCTGGTATAATTATATTGTCTAGGTAGAAATTTATCTTCGTTTCTCTCATACCTCCCAGCACCGTATTCATGAGTTGGGTGAAATAACTGGCGCTGTTTCGCAAGCCAAAGGGTAGTCTCGTGTGTCTAAAATTTCCTCGGTGGGTAATTATTGCACATTTCTCTCGCTCTGCCTCCGGTAATGCTATTTGAAAAAACGCAGATTTAAGATCCATAGTCGTGTACCATTTGAATCCGGCAACTTCTTGTAAGATATCTTCAATATGTGGGATATATGTTTTATAAGGTTCAGTGATATTATTTAATAATCGAAAATCTGTCGCCATTCGGTATTTAGGGGTTTTATTTTCCTCACTTGTTTGCTTTTTAACGAAGATTATTGGGAACGCGTAACCCCCGTCGGATGGTTCGAGTATACCCGCTTCTAATAGCTCGTCTATTTCGCGGTCTGCGAGCGTTTTCATGTTTTGCGATATTGGATACGGTCTACATTGGATTGGGTAATTGTGGGCTAATTTAATTTGCAGTTTCACAGCGTCTGTCACTCCTAATGTTTTATAAGAGGTAGAGAATACCTGATAGTTTTCTTGTAGCATTTTTTGAAATATACGCTGTTGGTCTTCCGGTAAATGATCTAAATCAAAAGTCGCCTCTTCGAATTCCTTTTTTCTCAAGTTTAGGATATTGTCCCTATCATTAGTTGTTTGTGCACAATAATTCATTCCTACTTCTGTATCTTGTGATGACTCCCTTATCTGCCGAACGTTCTGCGGTTCTATGATTTTCGCGACTTTCATGTTTTTTTGTAAATGTTTCGTGGTGTTGGTGTTATTTTCGAAAATCATTTGTAACGACTTATCTGTTTTTTGTTGGATGATGCATATCTGTTCCTTTTGGAATTTGGGTATGACTTGAATGTTGCTTTCATTTTGTTGCTTTTCAATAGGTCGATCTGTTTTTAAATTCACTACTTTTGTGTCCGCGGGCGGAATCAGTACTTTCCGTGCTATTCGAATGAAATTATTAATCTCCTCCGTCTTATCATTTCCTTCACTTAGCTCCGTATTTTTGGTCTCTGATTTATTAATTGGAATTTCTTCATTATTTATTGTTATGCTATTGTGTTTCGTATTTAAAATTACTTTATTATTAATCATGAAGTCGTAACCTAATATGATTGGGTATTGTGGGTTCATTGCGAAGTTTGCCACGAAAAAGGTGTTATTGCATTTTTTATGCCCTATTTTAAATGAAAACTTCACGGCCTTTAGAAAAGGTACAGTTTGTTGTGTCACAGATTTTATTGTTACCTGTCTGGAAATAAAGTTTATTTTTATTTTACTTTTTATTCCTTCAAATATTTCGTTATTTATTAAACTAATTCCTGCTCCTGAATCAATGAGTGCAGCATATTCTTCATCCCCAATGTTAAGCGTTACTAGTGGTAATTTAATTACATTTTGCTCGTTGTCACTCACCGACATTATATACCTATGTTTCTCTTGTTGTTTTTGTTTATTATCATTTATTTCTTTCGTACTATTTTGTGTTTCTATCATTTGATTTTTATTTTTGTTTTTATGGTCAATATTTACTTTGGTAGCCTCGAGTTTCGTTCTATGGGATCCCAACCTCTGATTATTATTTATCTGTTGCCTCTGGGACCCCTGTATGAGTTTAAATTCTTATAGTCCCTGTTTCCATTGTTGTTCGTTCTGCGGAAATTTGGTTGCTGTCGACCGTCCGCGGGAATTCTTTCCCAGCATGTCTGAGCGGAGTGGTTCGACTTTCCGCATATTTGGCAGATAATTGCAACTTGTTTATAACTACTATTATGTTGATTAACTGGTTGCCTTCTATTTCGGGGATTGAACCAGCAGTCTGTGTCTGTGTGATTTTGTTTTTTACAAAATGAGCATGATTTCAATGGATTGGATTTTTCATTCACTTGAGAAGTCTCGAGTGCCTGAATTTTACTCTCAAACTCTTTTATTTTATCTTTTAATTGCGCGATTTCTAAGTCCTTCAATAGAACAGTAACGTCTGATTTCTGTACGTCAATATTGTTTATGTCCTCTTCTTCATTAAAAATTCTCTCCAGCCTGATTGCCAACTCAACCGCCTCGTCAAAGTGTTTTATGTTTTCTTTTAAAATTTCTCTTCTAATTTCCGGACGTACTGCTTCCGTGAATTTCGCGAGCATGATGTGGTTCTTTATCCTATCTGTTTCCTCTGACGGCTTATCGATCCCTAAAAATGCTTCAGTCTTTTCAGAAATTATGTCCCTTAGTTGTATAATCGATGTTTTCGGGGTTTGCCTAATTGCATTAAATTCCGCGTGAACTTCCGAAGCTGATTTTATTTCCCTAAATCTTTGGAGAATCGCTTTTTTCAGGTATTCGTAATTGTTTCCGTCTTTCGTCTCTTTTAGACCTAGTATAAATGCTTTTGCCTTATCTTTGAGGCATGTCTTTAAAATTATGCCTTTCTGCTCATTTGACCAATCGGTGAGAGCAGCTACGTTTTCAAATTCGCTGAAAAATTGCTTTGGGTTCTCGAGACTATCGGCCGAATATCGGGGCAATAGAGGGATTAGTCCCGTGTCTGGCGTTTTGTTATGCTGGCTTTGTGCCGAACTTTGGGTATTTCGATTCCTAAGAGACTCTGGCGAATCCTGTCTAACTCTGGGACGACCCATTTTTTTTTTTTTTTACTTTAAATATTTACAGATACTATTTTACCTATTTTAACACTATATGTTCCGTTACCTTATACATATACAAAATGCACTTTGACACTTTCAACATACACATAAATGAAAAATATTGTACATGAATACATACATATTAAGCAACTACTAATTCAATTGTTCAGTTCTACTGATTGTTGCATAATATTCCATCAACAAAATATTTATTTATTAATTTTATTTATTTACTTAATTTTATTCATTTTATTCTTTCCATATGTCAATATGTTGGTATGACTATAAACTATCTTATTCACAACATTCTTTCTATTAGAGAAATTAATTGTTTTAACAAAAATACCTTCTTTGTCACCTTTAAAATCAAAGTTCTTTCGTATATTTTTTTGCAGCAGTATATTTACACTTACAAAACACAAATAAAATATTCAAAGAATATCAATGCATGGTTTTTTTTTTTTTTTTGAAACTGAGAAACAAGATAGTAACCTCGTTATTATGATGCATAATTTCTCTCCCAGACTTTGTTTTATTTTTGAAAAATCTACTATATATATATTTATTATTACTATTATTATTATTATTATTAATTTAAATATCATTTTAGTTACTAGGAGTACATAAAATTGCCTTTTTTCTACGGCACCATTATGTGGTGGTTTTATTTTGTTATGGTTAAAATTTGATGAAAACTAAGGCCAAAGATGATCGTACAGTGGTACTGTGCCGCGCATAACCTGCCTGGCAAGTACGCCTAGGATTACGCTGAAAAAAAGGAAAATGATTGACATACACCTACACTAAAAAAAAAAAAAAAAAACTGAAGACTCTATGAACTGCAAATAAATTCCATTTATTCTTAGTCATTCCAATAATATTAATTAAAAGACGATATTGAAATAATTTTAAAATCATAACATGTCTGGGGGAGATGTGGTTTTGGAGGATAAGGGGTATCCACAAAAGGTTTGAAACACCAAGAGTAAATAAATCGTTTGGATATTCACCATTATGATGAGGTAGCCATCTTTACACAGGACACGATCGACGCGTGCACTATTGGGACCGCTTTCTTTCTCTTAAGCCATCATCAAGCCACCGATTCCATGTTTTTTTTTTAACACAACTCTATCACTCTGATTCGAAGCACACACTCATTTTTTAAGCCCTTTCGTCCTCTCTTGTCACACACTTTTTCCAAACTCTCTTCTACTTCTTCTCTGGAGCACACTCGTCCTGTCGTCTTTTCTCTCTCCGACGGGGCTGTTTCCTTTTTTCTTACCCCTTCTTACATCATTGGCTGGATTTTCTGATTTGTTCGTATCGGGGAATTAATGCATCCCCTCGTCGAATCCCGGACATGTAGGCGTGACATCGGGGAATATACCCCGCCAAATTTGCATATCATTTTCGGCCATAAATATTTTAACGTTGACAGTTCATTGTGCTATAGTGTCCAGTCTGTCCATTGCCTGGCGCCTCTTCTAATTTACTGTCCACTTGTGTGGTCTTCCCATGGAAACAGTCTCAAAATTATATTTTACTGCTGTTTTCACTCCACCACATCTAAATCACATCTAAATGAAGAGATAGTTAAATATGTTTTTTGTGTGCTGAAACTTAAAGAAAGTTGTTCATAAAAACATACATAAACAAATACTACGGTATTTTTTATTTACGAAATACAACAAAAAAACAGTGCATGATTTAAAATTTTTCTTGGTAATATGTTAGCATGATACATGCTTAAACCAAAATAATTAAGTTACTGCAAGTGACTTAAGCTGCTGGTTTAACCTTAGAGTGGCAAGAATAAAACAAGTATTTATGGAAGTAAAGAGTTGTAATGTTTCAGATGATTAAGTAAAAAAGCAATTCTTTATTTTCCCGGTGGGCTGATGGGTAGGGCGGGAGGAATAGAAGGGAAGTCAGCTTAGTTTATTAAACGTGCCGCCCAAGTGGTGTAGTGGCTTAGAAGACATTCTATCACGTCTCGGGTCCCGGGTTCGAATCTCGACTTGGGCATGAATGTTAACTTTTTCGCCCCTTCATAGGGGGTAACCCTGGCCGCCCACTGGTTGCTCCCACAATAACATGGCTAATAATTTGGGCCTTAGTGGTGGCAACGTGCTGGATGAGCAAGCGCCCTCCCATTGGAAGCAGTTTATTAATCGTGTAATTTAAGTTACACAAAGCCTTTAGCGCTAATTTCTAAATGAGAATGATCCTTTGCTAACAATCACGGATTACGTAAATCGAAAACAAATTACTCATAGACTATATGCAAGGTGTCTCAAAAAGGTTCTTGCCAAGCTTAACACGCTGGCGGTCTATCATACTATGACAAACAAGATTTACACATAAACCTGTACCCGGAAACACAAGCGGGAACCGCTAGAGGGCGATGTTGCAGGCTTATGGAAGCCTGATCATTTCAGCCTAGGGCGTTACCACAGATGGATAATCGGTTTACTGACTCAGATATGGCCGATATGCATTACGTTTATGCTGCCGCGGATGGGAAGTCATATTAATGAATGATAATTTAATAAAAGTCACACCTCTTTCACATCAATTCTCCCTCCCCTCCACGCCAGCAAACATTGCATTCAAGGTATATCTATACGCCGCTCGTCCATCCCATCCGCGACAAAAGTTCCTACGTCAGTGCTGTTGTCGCGGTATGTCAGACCAGCATGTTTTGTTTGAAAACGACCTTTTGAGACCCCTTGTATACAGAATGCTTTGCAGTAGACGCTTCAAGTAAAAATATTCCTGCAACAAACCGACATTATTTGTGTGTATAAAAAATATTTAAAAGTTTGTTTAAAAATGTGAAGTCATATTAATGAATAGTACATATATAACTTAAGAAAAATATTACATCTGAAAATATATATATATATATATATATATATATAATGCAATTTATGAATAATTCTCTTTTTTTACGCTGTTTATGTTTTTCTCATACAAATTACGTCCAAATATTTATAGCGTTATTTTTTCATTTGGCCATTAAATTTAAGTTAATGCTTTAGGGCACGGAGTACATATTTTATTTTGAGTTTTAGTCGATAAACAACGTTTAAAAATGTGTTCTATGCATTAAGTTGTCATATCGGATTTCTTCAATTTTTCTTTTTCATTTTTTGACGACTTAACTTTTGGTGACTGTCGTATAATAATTATATGGCATACGACAAAAATATAAGTGCATTAGTGTTTTTTATTAGATCTACGATAAATAAAGGGATAAAAAAAAACGTGTTCTGCATTGATTTAATATTAGCTTGGTTAACTGCCAAAGTGTATCGATTTAAAGGCGTACGAATACCAAAATTAAACAGATGTATTATTCTTTAAGCTTTTGCGAATGAAAACTTTTACTTTATATGTAAAAAAGAAAGTAAAGCATTCTAAAAGTTAGTTATTTAAATGTTTATCAATTGTACTATGGGATAATTTCTTGCACACACGAAGAAACATGTATGTAATCCAAGACTCAAATTTTCAAAATTGACGTGTTTAATTTAGAAAACTTTGCTGTTACATAAAAGTTTTAAAAATGCATTGTTTTTTTCTCATAGGTTCTTCAGTATTTCAAGTACTTCATAATTTTTTTCGTAATCACTCACGCGAATTTGTAGATTCTATTCACTTCATTGGGAGATTACTTTCCCAATGTGTATCTGAAGTTCTTTTTTATTCATACTTTTGAGTGGGGTGTGAAAATATTTATTATTACTTCGGTCAAAATATTATCTAAATGTAGAAATATTAAAAATGAGTTACTTGAACATATTTTGTACTAAAAGCTCCGAGAGATATGCTATACATTTTATCCATTTATTTATTTGAAGCATGAGGGTTTTAAATTTGAAATTCCTACGACAGAAAAATGCTTACAATTTCAAATAATTTTCTGTATTTCAGCAATTTCTGTAATTGAGAAATTGTCCATAATTAGAAAATAGTAATTAGACGCTTTGAAAAATCAACACAAAATAGTTTAGGTGTATGTCAATCATTTTCCTTTTTTCAACGTAATCCTAGGAGTACTTGCCAGGCAGGTTATGCGCGGCACAGTACCACTCTACGATCATCTTTGGCCTTAGTTTTCATCAAATTTTAATCATAACAAAACCAATCCACAACACATATCACATTTAAAAAATTATAAATGCCATTTTGAAGATTTTTTGAAACACAGCAATTTATTCAGTTTAATATAGTTCATCATCTTTCTATTACATTTTTTCAGTCCAAAACTCAAGAAATATATATATATATATATATATGGAACTAAATAATGTCATTTAGTTTAATTAATATATCCAATTTGTAGAGTTTGCTGTTTTTGGTTTTTAATGACCGCAAATTTGCGACTATTAAAAATTCACAGTTCATAACAGAATGTTGTTATATATGTAGCTCCAAATAATGTCAATACTTAACTAGAGTAATACTTAAATTACTAATACCGCCTGTTTCCAGAAGCGCTTTTATTACATCGATGAAAGAAGTTGTGAAAATAAATTTAAAATCATTAAATACCTGTTCAGAAGTTTAAATACATTTTTTGTGATTTTTTTTTGCATCATTTATTTGAACTGCAACTATCATTAAATGTGCAAACTATCATTAAATGTACCAGAGAAATTTCATTACTTCCATACCAATGATCCTATATATAATTGTTCCAAAATAACCTATGCTGTTAAATGCAGCTGCTCTTTATTATATGTTAAATATCAATGAACAATTAGTTGTGTACCATCCATTGTTCTTTACCATTGGCTAGTTTTAAGAAAACCCAAAAATATGATTCTAGTAAATTTATTCATGTTTGATAGATTTTTAGAACTGTATATTCTAGCAATATAAAAATACTTTGTGACTTTTACACATTAATTAATAATATATGTAATTCATTTGTTCTGCATTTTATTTACTCTTACATTACTCTCTCTTAAATATATATAATTTATTCATAAAATTAAAGTATTTTTAACTTTCATGAATGACTAGATACTTAGTTTTTCATAGGGAAAAGGAGGACGTAATGGGACACATGCATAGTGGCACGATAGATATTTTTCTAACAAAAATCTTGAAAATTTGTAAAGTATACCATAATTTAGTTAACCTGTATTGCAATACTATGAAAACTAGTTACTTACACAACTGATGTTGAAGGGAAGTCTCAGAAAGTTTGCTTGTACTATCATTGTTTTAAAAACCAGATAAGCTTTACTTTTTTCGACTTAAGCAATATATTATCATCTAATAATCTATGCTTTAATTTATAACTTTATTAATTTGCATGAATGTATTATCCGTCATTAATCTATCATCAATGTTACTCTATTTATAAATTTTGAACAACTTCCGAGTTTGATTTAAGAAGACTTCTTTGGGGTGTACAGCCGAACATCCTTATTGGGGTACATGGGAGCAGTGCTTTCCTGTATGTAAACGTATGGATTATGAAAAGATAGAAAGAACAATAACAAAACTTTTATTTCCAGAACGCTTTCGATCTTATTCGATGATAAAATGAACTTTTGAAAAGATTTTGTTATCGCTTACTGTTTCACATGATATTACTTTACTATTTTTAATTCATGAAACATAGTGCAGCAAAAAATGTTGAAACTCCTTAATGCGTTTTATTATTATAAGTATTTTAAGTCTTAATTAACAAAATGATTTCATATCTTCTGTGTTCAATATCTCAACCAGTACTTAATAATAATAATGAAAAAGTGCTTTCATAATATACTTGATTTTGTGTGTGTAAGGATGGACCGACAAGGTAAGCAAGGTAAGCATCGCATCGGGGCTCCATCTTCGAAGGAGGGGAGCAATTTCGACCTCAAAAACAGAGAGAATCTTGATCCAGAGCATTAAAAAGGTGGGGGGGCATTTGCAGTGCGGGTTTGCCACGTGACACAGGGCCGTCCTGTGTGTGTGTCTTACTCATTGTTCCCCTTACCCCAATCCCTGTCTCACTGTGCGACTTAAAGGGTCACAATGTGACAACTTGAATGCCTTTTGAAATTTATTTCAAAGAATAAAATAAGGATAAATTCTGAAAAAATTACAGTGAAAGCTGAAATCATCAAAATATTTTTTGTATTTAATTTTTAGTTTTAAATAAAGGTAAGGAAATTATTTAAAAACAAGTAAAAATTGTCCCACTGTGCCCACCTCTCCTCATATTTTGTTTAATAGTTTGAAAAGTGTTTATTCGTATTCCAATTCTATAAAAGTAGTCCTGAATTCCATTTACAGGATATTAAAAAGTTTTCAGATTTCCTTCGCCCATCTTCAATAATTTATGTGTAGCTGTATAATTTTTTTCTTACCTATTTGCTATGCAGATCTTACTTTTGCGAGAAAGTTGGAATAACTAAAAAAGAAAACCCGATAAGTAATTCTTTCCAGTTCCAGGCAAATTTATATCAGTAATTAATGACTCTGCCAAACTATTACGATGGCTTCGATCATTTATATCCTTGTTAATTTAGCGTTGCAGTTTCTGCAGATCGCAAACAATTATCCATAAAAAAGCATTAACTAGAAATTAATTGCCTAGTAAATGCTGATTAAATCAAAGGAATTAATATCGGAACGTTCTGGATATTCTAAGCAAATTGGAAGTGTATTTTTGTTGGTTGATATATATATGTGATAAATAATTAATTGCGATTTCCCCGCTTAGGACTTAATGTGTGGGTGCTGGGGAAATTATATTTTTATAAGGAGTTATCAATTGAAAAGATGATAAAAAAAAAGAATTTTTAATCATTCTATCATGAGTCATCATTATCTTCAGGCAGTGTATTAATTAGCAATGCTAAATTCCCTTTTAAAGTAATTTGGGAAAGTAGACGTATGCTTTTGGCTTGACCTTTGTGTCTATATGTCATGTTATCTGTTTATGATTGCTCTACATGTCCAAAATTTGCGGTGACCGCACAACTTGTATGTTTATGATATTAAATGTTGCATGAATTCATTCATGTAATAAGAGTGATATACAGCATTTACAGAAAATAATGTGTGGGTAATTAATATTCCCCTATTTACATTTAAGCTAATCAATCACTTAAATATTTAACAGGAATAGGGATCCTTTGTTAAAAATTAATAAGGTTTATCCTTTTCATCAGATATTAGTAACCGTGAAAGTGGTAAACCCGAGAGCTGAACAATGGCTATTTATTTGTTCGTTATAAGTGACGTTTTAATAGCTAAATGATACCATAATCTTTTGAACGCAGTTTAGAAAATTTTGCATGTATAATACATTGATTATATAATACGCAAAGAGCCATTTTTGACAAAAGATGCATAAGTTTTCTAGAGTTATTAAATGTGTATAAACTATGATTAAAAGTCTACTTATGAAAACACCATATCTATGAGTCATTCAAGAATGTTTCTGCATTGCGTAATTTAGTAATTATCTTCGTTATATTTATGACATTTTAACTAATAATATATATATTTTTCTATACTGTAGATTAAATAAAACAAAACTTGTAGTATATATATTATAATTTTTGGAGCGAAATTTCACTACCGATGGTAAAAGTTAGCCAAGTAATGAAAAAATTGTAACAGGATTGTGTGTAGGGATCAGTAATGACCTGATAAGGTATTAACTAACGATAACACCTAGATTTATACATTAAACATGGAGAAAAAAATATTCAAACGAGGAAAAAATGTTCTTCTTTTCCCCCTACACAAAATCTCTGACATTCTTCTCTTACAATACGAGGGCCGTTCAGAAAGACGTACCCGTTTTCGTTGATTAGAAATCCACCACTAAAAATTTTGTGAACATTCCATTAAAAATTTTGTGAACATGTATTTGCAAATTTCGTGAATATATTCTGCTGAAGGTTGCCACAAAATTTGCAAGTACATATATTAAGCTGTTATTCTACATAATCACATCGTATATTTACCTCCTTATTACCAGTACCGTTGAAAAAGGTTTTGTATGTCTTCACCGTAAACCTATCTCCGCTGTGAGTCCATTCAGAAACTTAAGGACTGTTTCCTTAACCCTTTGAGGCGCAACACTTCCCCAATGCTGAAAAACGGGCAGCTGTTGCCATCGCTGGACTTAACTACCAGCAAGATGGTGGACGATCGAAACGTTCATCGCGTGCCACAGACCTCTAGAAGGGGTCTCTAGATTTTGGCACGCGATGAACGTTTCGATCGTCCACCATCTTGCTGGTAGTTAAGTCCAGCGATGGCAACGGCTGTCCTTTTTTCAGCATTGGGCAATCTATCCAGCTGTTCTCGCATTCTTCCATTTTACAGCAGATGTCAGTGCTGTTAAAAATAATCGTGACCATTTTTTGACGGGAAATGACGTGCTAAAAAGTAAAGCATTCTCGTGGAGCTATGTCACCTCGAATTATTTTTATAGAAATCAAATGTATTATTCGTGACTGACAACATTCAAAACGTCAGAGTTTGGTGTTCCCAGAGCGGGAACACTGCGCCTCAAAGGGTTAACAGTGATTCATATTCTGATGCGCTAAAGAAGTTGCGTCAGGTTATTCAAAGTCGCAGATGAGGCCTGTTGTCGGAAAGGTGAGATCCTCTTGCACGATGACACTTGTTCACATCGAACGGAAAACAAAACAAACTCTTCAAATATTTAAGTGGGAAGCTTTTGAACATCTAACCCAGATCTGGCTCCGAGTGATTTTCATATTTTTGCAAAAGTAAAGAAATTATTGGGAAGAAAAATTTGGTGACTGGCAAAAGGCTTATGGAAACAGTGCTTACACTTCTGAATGGAATGACTGCGAAGTGTAAGGAACGCATGCAAAATCTTATTTTGTGGTATGATAAGTGGTTAAATGTACAGAGGGACTTTTTAAAGAAACAGCTAAGTGTGTAGTGTATGCACCATATAAAGATAAAAAGTTTGTTAGGAAATCTTTAATGGTGTTTTAATTATCAAACCGGCGCTATTTTCTTAACGCCCCTGGTATTTATTTATTTATTCTTCGAAGTATACGTTTGATTGTTTATATTAAAATCAGGATAATCAGAAAATATTTAGTAGTATTACGGGCAAGCGGCAAATTTTCGAAATATTTAATGAATATCCCTTATTTGAAAAAAATATCCCAGAAGTTTATAGTATTGTTTTAATATATGGCAGTAAATCAGAAAAGTATTCCCATATAAATATTTTTCCGTGAATTATGGTGATGAAATATTGTGTTATGGACGCATTAAAAAAAATTCAGACACGGCATCAATACAAGCTAGAATATCATAAATTTCGATTATGTGAATGAAATGTAGTATAAGCATTCGTTATTTCAACAGATGAAGCACATAAATGATCTACATAAAGTAACATAAACGGATGTCTAACCTAGACTAACTAAGCAGTAAACTATAATTTTTAAATATCCAAAGTGTTTAACGTACTATATAAGCACATTTATTCACACTTTTTTACGAAAAAGTACGTTCAATAAGTGGGAAATCATACATGATCCCGAATTTGAACACAACATTTAATCATGGAGCCAAAGCAGGTACTGAACAAGGCTCAATCTGAACATGTGTTGTGTCTAATGAATGCCGATATGCTTAGATCAATGTGATAGTTCCAAAAAACTATTGCACTACCAAATACTCGTACATTTCACACATTTTCTCGCTTTATACAAAATGCGATACGTAAGATATGCGCAGATATTCATACATATACTGAAGAATAATAAAGTTGTTTGCTCAGATTATTTTTTTTAAATGTACTTCGTCGAAGTGTATTATTTTAATGGTAATGTTTTTAATTTAAAATTCTGTTAAAGAAATACTAATGTATGAATTTCAAAATTTTCGGAGCAAATACAACATTAAACCTCAAGCCTACTGTAAACTATATAAATTTATTCTAATTTACAGAAGATTGACTCATGACTCTGATTCATTCGATTTCAAAGACGAAATGATTCTGTTT